>CM076578.1:1970087791-1970563817 GCA_034641835.2 Pinus albicaulis | reverse complement strand
TCTATTCTTATTAATACAAATAATATCATGTTTTCTATATGTTTCATATTACATTCTTGTAATATTCCTAATTTAGCATGAAACAAGTAGGAATATCAATTTTTCTCTTAATATCTAGTTATATGAATAAATGGGTAAGGAGGCCCATAAATTGCTTAAGTAGGAATAAAATCCCTCTTGATATGAAAAGGGATCATGTTAATAACTAGATCAAACATCCTCATGTGTGAACAAGGCCTAATATGTGTGGACAAGGTCAAGTTTGACCAAGTCAACAACAGTAATATGTGAGGAGTGGATCATAAATAAAGACAGCTCAGTGTGAATGAAGATCAATCTAGCTAGTCAGAATGAAGACACCTTGGGTGTGAAAGGAAAAAATGCATGGAGACTAAGTCATGGTTGACTAAATCAAACAACGCTATAAATAGAAGAGTAGGACTCATGGAGACAACTTAACTTTGGAGGAGAAGCCTCTGCATGGAAGTAGCCTCATGAATGGGTGGGACCCATGGTGAGGAAGCTCATCATCTATATAATGGAGGGAATGGCAGCCATATGGGGTATGATTGAAAATTTGATTTTATGGTTGGGTTTGTTTAGACTTACTTCATACTTCAACTGTTTGGCTAAGTTTGCTGCACTGTTTAGTGCAAGGGTTTTCTCAGGGGGGAATTCCCCACTCTACCTTAGAGATCTTGTTTAATAAATTTGAGTGGAGTTTTCCGGACTTCATTTCCACTATATGGAACTTGGAAAAGTATTCACCTTCAGTAACAGCGCAATACCATGCAGAAACTACATTATTTCTTAGGGTCTTGCAGTGGGAGGGTTTAATCCCTTATTTTATTATCTAGTTTCCCTGAAGGAGGATCATCTTTTTTCCCGGAAAGATAGTAGGAGGAGCTAAAACCATTTATTTACATGATCAGCCATATTTATGCAGTGATTCATCCATACATCATCATTCAACCATAGATCTGCAAAAAATTCTTCTTGTGTTTCATGTTTATCAAGAAACCCTTGTTGGGTCATCTTGGATTTCTACAAAAGAGGATAGATCTCTATTTTTTGGCCTCATTGATTAATATATAAGAAAATATATTTTTTCTCTCATATTTATGAGTATAAAACCTCAAATAAATTGTGCTATCACTTTATGCAGTAATTCTGTTTTGTAGTAGTCTTGGGGTTTCAGTGTTTTTGGGATGTTTTGAGCATGGGAGGCCTGTTTAACTAGGCTATAATGATTTTTTTTTTCTGATTTCTTGTTATATTTGGTTGTTTTATTGTTATATATAATGGATCCATGGGCTAAACTCATCTGTTAATACATATATTTTTTAAAAATGTGTTTTTAATGCATGTATTGCTGAGTTTTCCCATTTGGGAATATTACAGTGGGATCAGAGCTCTAATCTTGGCTTAGCCTGTGTAATTCAATTATTATGGAATATTCTAATAGTAAGGAGGAGATCTACAAAAGGAATCAAAGCAAACCCTTACTGTCTGAAGGGAAGAAGTTCTTAAAACTTCTCCTTCAAACTCTGCATGGCATCAGAAAAGACATAAATAAATGAGGAGGGAAAAACATGGATATCCCTCAACAAGATCTATATATGAGGAAAGCTCTAGTTCCTTATACTTTGGGTGTGAGCATTCAGCCACATCATCAGATTTACAACGCTCTACCAGCCATATGCTCATAACAAGTGAGATGGAGAAAGGAGATGTGCTAAAGAAGGAGACTCTTGGTGATTATTTGCAAGAGTATGAATCTCAATCCAAGGGGTTCAAATATCACTTGAACTTCCAAGGGTTTTTCAAGATCAAGGAGGAAAGGAGCACAAGGGGCAAGCAACATGGTGTGGGTATATTCTTTCTATCTACTTTTTATGGGTCACCTAAATTCCCAGCTAGGGTTTGGGTGAAGGAGATAGACACCTATGTGCAACAATATCAAGTTTCAGAAAATGAAGCCATCAAAGTAGTAGCACTAAATTTTGAAGGTAAGGCCTATGCTTGGTGGTTGTTTGAGTCCTTTTCATTAAAGCATTCAAATACATCTACTTATGCAAGGTTCATTAACAGAGTGTTGGAATATTTGATGAAAAATTTTATGAAACATATTTGATGGAGCAAATCAAACCAAACAAACAAAACCTTTGCATGGGTTGAAGGCATCCATAAACCCAACTCCATTTCAGAAAATCATTGAAGATGATGAAAACTTGTATGATACCTTGCCTAGGGCAAAGTCTCCATTGCATGAAGGGATTTCTTCTCAAAAGAAAGACATGTATATTCCTCCTTCAAAGGAAGACCAAGATCCAAGGTCTCTCATTGTTGGTGGGGCATTCTCAAATATTGATGAGGAGGAAGAATACGTTGGAAGCAACAACGCTGTCATATCAAGATCACATTCAGTACCTCATGAAGAGGAAGATGGAGCATTGGCTCCAAAGAAAGAAACTCTTGCACTCTTGCAAGGAGTTCCAAACAATCTCACATGTAGAGATCATGGTGCAGTTCATGTGCAGCATGTGCCATCATTTTCAAATCGTGAGATCTTGAAGATAAAATAAGATAAGGAGAGGGTAATAATTATATGATGAGGACCACCCACCCCTCTTTATTTCAGAAGATTGATACACAAAGGAGGCAGGAAGATTTGTGCAGAAAGGGCAAGGACAAATCTGTCCACACACATGTACATCCTGCTCTATGCCTTGATATCTCTTTGCATAGAGGCATTCCACCAGGGAGACCCCCTGATCGGATGAATAATAAAGTTTTCTCTCAAATTGGATGAGCATTGACATATTTGGCTAATGAAGTAGCCTTGGGAGAAGCTAACACAGCGCAGAGAATCTTGGATGGGATCAAAGGGTAGGTAAGCAATTTTCTGAAATGGACATTGCTATCTCCCACTTAGCTATTTGCGCTGGAAAATAAGGATTAAGAAATCTACGATGACATGAGTATGATATCAAATGGCCACTACATATATTTTGGGAAGCCAATGATATTTTCACACACGAGAAATATTTCTGAACATGACAAGAGGATATCAACACTCTTGCATGCATGGGCCAAATTAAGGAAGTTTTGGAAGGAAATTTTTTTTCAAGGAGAGGTTGACTTCCATCTACTTCAATCTTGTCTTGAGCAAGATCATCTACAAGAGAGGTGATAATACTCCAACATGTGACTTTGGCAACAAGCATGTCAAAGAGGAGAGCCATGTTATGACGGGAGCTGCTTTTCAGATTTCTATAGTGCTGTCATTGTTGGGTAGCCTAGATCCATATTGGGAGTCCCAATTCTTGATGGAATATTCCAAGGACCTCTTCACATGTAAGTTTCTTGATGGGAAAGTGATGGATAGGAGGTATAAAGTGGTTGATGGAGTCATTTATTCTCATGATCAGATCTATTTGACTAGTGACTCCAAGTTTAAGGATAAACTACTTAATGCAGCCTATGAGATCTTGCTTTCTAAACCCACTAAATTTATTAAAGCACACCGTACCATCCTGGAAGGATTCATGTGGGAATATTTCAAAAAGGAGATGCACTATCTCATGAGAAAGTGCATAGATTATTTTCTGGTTGAGGAGGAACATAACTCTTGGGAAGAGTTATCATTACCACCTCCTTATTCATTGGGTGTGAGGAGGAGCTCATCCATGAGTTACCCCACTGATTCAAATCAAGTGTATGGTAAGAGTTGTATTTATGAACATTATGATGCGTTTACTATATACTTGCATTTTCTTAACACTCATGTATAGGGCATTGCTCCTAGAGGGGGCACTTTTTCTTATGGGCTTCATAGGCCACTTGGGACCACGAGAAATGGTAATGTTGACCATTCCCTAGAATATTTTTGGGAAATAATGTACTCTTCATGGTGTGATTCATTAACACCAACCATCATATAGCTTATCCAAACATGCAAGAAGAACGGGGCAGCAAACAAGTGGTGGAAAGAAGACTTGTTAGATCATACTATATGGCAGTTAGCAGCAAAACTGCACTGGTTACACATGAGGGACCATTGTCCTACTCCTTTACTACATATGGCAGCTAGCATGACTCTAATTATGATTCCATATGGTGAAAATGTTCTTATCTTTGTTGGGAACATGGTTGGAGAGAAGATACATTGGTTGGATGTGTCCTTGGGGAAAGAAATTTCCCACACCTTTTGCACTACATGCTTCAAGGGGAGCATGAGATATGATATGGCCACTATAGTAGATCACTTGTTTCTTTATGAGGTAGGCCATATGATTTTTTGGAACACTTGGGACATGCCTCTCATGAGCATATGGGAGGATATTTTCTATGAATTACCAATCTGGGAGGTAATTCATCTCATTTTGATGGTAGCATGGAGATGGGAGTCTCTCATTGGGAGTGAAGTCCCCTATGATTGTCATCACTTCTACCTTGAGGAGGCCAGTGGTCAGTAAGAAGGTTTCCATATAGAATTTCCATTTTGTCATGATGAGAGCCATTTGGTTTATCCACCAAGGGCCAACGTACAGATTTGGGAGGAACCATTGGGAGACAGAATTGTTGCAGCATATATGAAGCAATGGTGGAGACTATTGGATGAGGAGGCTACACTAGGAGGAGGGGAGATTTTGCAGCACCCTTGCAGTTGCTTGAGGACAAGCAACATTTGGGAGGGGAAGACTGTAATATTCCTAATTTAGCATGCAACAAATATGAATATTAATTTTTCTCTTAATATCTAGTTAGATGAATAAATGGGTAAGGAGGCCCATAAATTGCTTAAGTATGCATAAAATCCCTCTTAATATGAAAAGGGATCATGTTAATAACTAGATCAAACATCCTCGTGTGAAAAAAGCCTAATATGTGTGGACAAGGTCAAGTTTGACCAAGTCAACAAGAGTAATATGTGAGGAGTATATCATAAATAAAGACAATTCAGTGTGAATGAAGATCAATCTAGCTAGTCAAAATGAAGACACCTTGGGTGTGAAAGGAAACAATGCATGGAGACTAAGTCATGGTTGACTAAATAAAACAACATTGTAAATAGAAGATTAGGACTCATGGAGATAGCGTAATTTTAGAGGAGGAACCTTTGCATGGAAGTAACCTCATGAATGGGTGAGACCCATGGTGAGGAAGCTCATCATCTATATAATGGAGGGAATAGCAGCCACATGGGGTATGATTGAAGATTTGATTTTATCGTTGGGTTTGTTTAGACTTACTGCATACTTCAGCTGTATAGCGAAGTTTGTTGCACTGTTTAGTGCAAGGGTTTTCTCAGGTGAGAATTCCCCACTCTAACTTGGAGATCTTGTTTAAGAAATCTGAGTGCATATTTCCAGACATAATTTCCACAATTTGGCACTTGGCCAAGCAGTCACCTTTAGCAACATCGCAGTGCCTTGCAGAAATTGCATTATTTTTTAGGGTGTTGCAGTTGGAGGGTTTAATCCCTTGTTTTATGAGCTATTTTTCCTGAAGGAGGATCAACCTTTTTCCCAGAAAGCTAGTAGGAGGAGCTACAACCATTTCTTTACATGATCAGCCATCTTTATGCAGTGCTTCAGAAATACAACTGCAACATATGCTTCTTGTACTTCATGTTCAAGTGAAACCTTGCCAAGTCATCTTAGTTTACGTAAAGGCTAGAATCTCTAATTTTTGAACCTCATTGATTAATATATAAACTTATATATATTTCTCTATATATAATTATAAAACCTCAATATAACCTATTTGTTACTTTATGCGGTATTTATGTGTTGCGATTGGTCTTGGGGTTAGGTGTTTTTGGGTTGTTTGAGCATGGAGCTGTTTAACTAGGCTATAATGATTTTTTTTTATTTCATTTGATTTGGTTGTTATAATGTTATATCTAAGATCCATGGGCTGTTATGAATTATTATTTCTAAAATTTATGAAAAATTCATTTTTAATGCATGTATTTACTTTGTATTTTACATTTAGAGATAACCATTACATTCATGTATTTCAATGCCTTACTGATTCATTGAATAGAGTAATTGAATTATGCCACGTAGATGTTGTAGATCCTTGACTTGTTTTAGTTGTATGTGCAGGTTCTAATTGTAGCATTTGGAGCTATGAATGGAGCTTACAAGCCAGGAGGAAAGTAAAGCTTGCGACATATTCCAAATACTAATCCTCTTTCCCATTCTTCAATTTATTTGAGGGAAACTCTATATTATTTACTTTCTGTTGTTCTATACTAGTCCACTAGGTCTAGGGAAGATACTTTTGTCCGCAATCGTAAATTTCACATAACAATATTCTCCAAAGTTCTAACTAACAAAAATGTTTATAGGTTTATATAGGGAAAAAGAATGTGGGACCAGGTAATTAGCGCACAATATATCTCCCCATATACAATTGAATATTAGGTTAGAAACCCAACCAAGCCATTAGATAATGCTTCAAAGATTTGGAAAGTTGGGAATTGAAAATTTCAATTGGTAGGAAAGTGAATGATATGGAATATGGGAAAGAGAGAGAAAGTTCAAATAGGTTTTGATCCATGGATAGGCAGTAAAGGTATACATAAATTGTCTTTCTAGCTTATCCAAGCACTAAAAAATAAATAATTTTACTCTCTTAGACAAATGGTGAACTAGGAAAGGTCTACAGATTGGAAACAACATCAACTCACCTATGAGTAACTAGGATTGAGAGGAGAATTTTATTAGGAATGGAATGCTTACACAAAGGGTATAAAAGAGAAAAATGTTAAAATTTGAGAAGATGATGATGAGTTTATTTGGTCTGTTTGTTGGCATTATGGCTAATTTGTTGTCCTTGATGGAAACCTACTTGCTAAATATGTCAACATTGGGATAACATGATGGTTATGGAGATTGATACAGATGCTACAAATGGTATGGACAAAGAAATGACAGTTCAAAGACAAATGGATGTTAAAGGTGAAAGTTTGAGAAAGCATACACGGTTCCTATGAAGAAGGGTCACGTACATACGCAGGTCCTATAAGGGAAAGTCACATACATAATTAGAATCATGGTATTTTGGATTCCAGGTATCATTACCATGGTATTGGCCCATAGTAATTGGGGCGACAACAATTATTTGATCCCGTTAAATAATACTAACGACATTACTAAGGAATTTGCCTAAGGTATTGGCTAAGGATAAATATATATAAGGAGATGGAGATCAAGGTGTTTGGTGTGCAAGTAATGGGTTATATATGTGTGATTTGATTTGGAACAGGTGTGAACCAGGGAGCATGGATAAGACTTAGATATGAAAGTATGTTGACATATATACTTGATTGATTTACTTATTGAAAATGTCTAAGTAACTAATAATGATAGATCTATGGTTATAATGATGATGTGTTCTAAATGATTTTTTCATAAGTCTATAGTCTTGATAGTAAAGGTTGTGGAAAAATAAGTTATGTTTGCACCAAAATGTTTCTGATATGTATGAAAATTTGTCTTTGGATAGTCGCGTACATACACGTATCTATCCCTATAGGGTCATGTACATACACAAATATGCCTTGTGGAAGTAGCGTATACAAACTAGGGTTTGAATTGATGCTTGATGTTTACATTTGATGATGTATGAATTGTTTTCTACTGTCTGTCGATGAAGTATTGATCATGTTGATCTCTTTTTGAGAGTGTTGATTGAGTTATGGTCGTTCATGATTGGAATGTTGGTTAGTAATGATGCTACACTTTGGAGATCCGCGATTGTTTTAGTGATATGAGAATAGTTCAGTACTTGATTCAATGGTTATTTTAGTGTCGCAGTGATTCATGATGCTGTAGTCAGTGATTTGAGATCTATATACAGAGGAAGTGCGTATACACACTGGTGCGCTTCAGAACAATAGCATATGCATTTTGATATATGTTTGATCAAGGTTTGTAGGAACAACATTGTGTTTATGTGATGATGAACAATATATAGCTTGGTAGATTTATGAATGGTGGTGCATTGGTATGATCTAGTTATGATGATATGGATTGGTTTGATCTATTTGCAATGGTTGATTGAGATTGGTTTTCTAATGTTACGTTGGTTCAGTTGGTTCAGTGATTAAAGTTCAGATTCAATATTTAGTTGGTTTTGTGCTTAATGATGGGTGTGCGTCCAGTTTGAAAATATGATGAAATATTTCCTATAGGTTTGATGTTTTGAGTTAGGTGGATCTAGTATGAAATATTATGAAACATGGTGCTGAGGGTTGGAGCCTTTAATAAGGGTTTCAGATCTTCCTTCCATTGGTAGTTGGTAAACTTGTTTAGGGGGTAGGTTCTCCCTTCCGGTAGGACTCGATAAACAATATCAAGGGGTTGTAGCTCCCTTCCAGTGGGTGTTGGAGAACGAGAGAAGGTTGCAGCCTTTTGCAGGTGGGTGCTTGCGTAGTGGTAAGAGTCTGCGCGAGTACAAGATTGTAATAAGATTTTATTTATATAATAAGAAATAATACGGAGATGATGACATCAATGGTTTTCTCCCACATTGGGTTTCCACCTAAAATTTTGGTGTTGTCATGTGTTGTTGTGTTGCTTATATGTAATGGTTTATTATTCTCTTTAATGCATACTATATGTCTAATGAAATTAATAATGCACTAGTTAAAGATAAATATATGATGGAACTTATGAAGAATTGGTTAACTAGATATAGGTTGTTTGATTTTACTAATGCCACTTACATACACTAGTTGCATGAATGATAATACTGTACATAACTCATAATAATAAAATTAAAAGTTAAGTGAGTTTAAAATATTGATTCACCACCACCCCCCTCCCCCCCCCCCCCAATATTTTTTTCAACACTCTTAACCCCTTTAGAACATATGTTCCTAAGCTATGTTTTTTCAAAGAAAAAGTTCGTAACTTTTCAATTAATGATCAGCTACATGTTACATAAAGCTGTAGTATAAACTACTGTTCAGTCCAAAATCAATTATAGTCAGCCACACAATCAAAAACTGTAGGCATACACAGTCCCAAAACATGATACATCAGTAATGAAACAAGTGTCACATAGTAAGTTCGGTGCATAACTTACTAACTCCTGTATAACCTAAGTATAAATATGAAATAAATACATGCCGAATATATATAGAGGGGAGGTAGAAACAAAATCCCCCAAAATATAGCTGTACTGCTACACATCCAAAATGGGAGGAGCCTCCTCGATAAAAGGCCGGTGATAATATCTGTAGATCTGTCCAGCAGTATGTTCAGTGATGTGCCAGGTACCCCAAGTCAGCTCCGAAGCTTTTTTGGACAGTTGATCAGCAACTTTGTTCCGAGACCTGTATATATGAGTCACTGTGATGGAGTCAAATAGTGCTCTGAGATGGTGAACCTCGCGCAGCAGTGCAGACAGTGTGTGCGAGTGACAATGAGATAGATTGTTAAACCAATTGGTAACAAGAAGAGAATCGCCAAAGATCTGGATGGAGTCATAGTGAATGTCCCGAGCAAAGGTAAGAAGAAGTCTGAGGCTTTGCAGTTCGGCGTAGTTGTTGGTTCCTGGTCCTAACCCCATTCTGATGTTGTAATAGTGTTGGTCATTCAAATAGAGAACGACGCCCCCCCCACACCCTTGAGCGTTGGACGCACCATCAAAGTATGCCCACGCCCGACTGTGATCAATGGTTTCTGGGTTCTCGTGAGGTGGCTTGCAGCATATACTGTCCTCAGGAATGAGCCGAAAAGTGGCCAGAGATGCTGCAAAAATCCATTCATAGTCAATGGGAATCTCTTTGAAAATTTGTTTGTTTCGCCCTATCCATATTTCCCAAGCCACGATTAGAGGGAGGTTGCGGAGTTTTGGACTGTGTGCAGAGTGCTGCCACCAAAGAGTCCAGGCCTCTAATAAAGTGGCACCCCCCCAATTAAATCTGCAACCCAATTCTGTTATAATCCGAGACCAAATGTTTAGGATAATGTTACAATGCAGGAATAAATGGTGTGCGTCCTCACTATCATTTAGACAGTAACATCATCTAGATGCCCCGTGGTAAGCCCTTCTGTAAAGGAATTCCGTGGTAGGAATGCAGTCTCTGAGCATGCACCAGAACAGAAGTCTGTGCTTATGCGGGGATTTTAATTTCCAAATGGTACTCCACCACTAGTCCTTAATGGGGGGTTCCCTGTGCTTGATAAGTTCGAGGTAACCTAACTTTGGAGAATAATGCCCATTTTTTGAAACAGCCCAAATCAGATTGTCCTCTCGGTCAGAGATGCGAATGTTGGTAGCTTTCAGTGCCTAGATAAATTGCTGCCAGACTCAAGTGCCCTCCGGAGGGATCTCAAGGTCACCCGTCTGTAGCCAGGCTTGTTCCCGCCATGAGGAGTGTACCCAATCAACAATCTGTGCTAGATATGTGATGTTTCTGTGGGCTAGATGTTCAATGATAAATGCCGGCAGTTTATGATATTCTCCACTCCCCGACCAGGAGTCAGTGCCAATACGAACCGCAGTTCCCGAACCAATTTTCCAAGATAGACCATTCTGTAGAATGTGTGCTACCCTTGTAATAGCCCTCCAAATGATTGAAGCCCCCGAATTCAGAGTGATGCAGCCACGGATCCATTCAAGTGGGCTTTGGGGAGATATATACTTGGCAACCATAACCTCCTTCCATAAGCTCTGTCCTGTAATTAAGTGCCAACCCATCTTAGCCGCAAGGGCCCGAGAAAAAAGGTGAAGATCCTTTAACCCCCAGCCACCCCATTTTTTGGGAAAATTGATACAATCCCATGCAATCCAGGCAAATGTGGTTGCCTTACCTTGATTGCGCCAAAGGAATTGTCTGCAGATGCATTTTATCCGATTAGTGATGCCAATCGGAATCCAGGCCAGGGTCATCCAATAGACCGGTATGGCCTCCAGTACAGACTTTATGAGGATGAGTCTACCAGCCCTGGTTAACCATCGGTTATACCAAACATTGATTCTGCGCTCAATTTTTGCTATGATCCAGTTCCAGTCCTTGATCTTATAGTCATTTCGTTTGATGAGATACCCCAAATATTTGAGTCCGCCATTGATATCAATGCAGACATAGTCAAATAGATTTCTGGAGGTGTCTTGTTCCTGTCTCGTACAACCCGTCATGATGATAGAGGATTTGGTGCAATTCGGTGCCATACCGGTAGCCCTGCAAAACCATTTCAGGAGCAGATCAAATTGAACAGAGTCTTGTCTAGTGCCATTAAGGAATATAAGTACATCGTCTACAAATAAAAGGTGAGTCAGATATAAATTATCAATGATCCGGAGCCCCTGTAGTGACCCTCTTTCTTTTGCATTATTGATAAGCACAGAGAGGCCCTCCATGACGAGGACAAATAGTAATGGTGAAAGGGGGCAGCCCTGACGGAGACCCCTCCCCGCATGGAAAAAATCAGTAGCAGTACCATTGATCAAAATGCTGAAGGTAGCGTGACAAATGCAGCCCATAATCCAGTTGATAAGGGTATGAGGAAACCCAGAGTGGATGAGGATGAGGTGAAGGTAACTCCAGTCAACTTGGTCAAAAGCTTTAGTGAGATCAATCTTGAGAATAGTCGATTTCAGTCGGAGATATTTGATAGAGTGAAGGGCCTCCTGGGCTGTACCAATGGCCTCATGTATTTGCCTATGGTTCAGAAAGGCAAATTGTTCCTTTTCAATATGATCGGACAGGAAAGGCTTGATGCGGTTTGCAATAATTTTGGAAATGATCTTGTAGATACAGTTACACAGCGAAATGGGTCTGAAATCATTGAAGCTGGTTGGTTTGTCCGATTTAGGAATAAGTGCAATAAAAGTGGTGTTAAATCCATCATAAATCTTGCCCCGCACCCTGCTATCTTCAATCATAGCCAGAAGGTCTGTTGATATGAGGTCAAAGAAGTGGATGAAAAACTCAATGGGCCAGCCATCAGGCCCCGGGCTTTTGTCCTGCTTGAACCATTTCAAAACCCCTTCCAGTTCACCCATGGTGACTGGGGAATTGAGATCATCCTGCTGCTCCTGTTCCACGAAGAGTTTAAAGTTTTGAGTAATGCGCAGGATCTCCGGGAGATTAATAATAGTAGAAGCCCTATACAGATTGGAGAAGTGTCTGGTACCCAGCTCAGATAGCTGATCATGCGTTCTCGCAGTAAATCCATTTCGATCTGACAGTTCCCAAATGGTGTTAGCAGCCTTGCGTCCATTTGCATGCTGCTGAAAAAATTTTGTGTTTTCGTCACCGGCCTGTATCCAAATGGCCCGACTTTTGAGCCTCCAATCTTCCTCTTTCTGTTTCAGCAGTTTGGCCTTTTCGGTCTCAAGTGCGAAAAGTTGTGCCCTGGCTTCCTCATTACTATATCCCAACAGATCACCATTGTTGAGAGAGCCAATTTTTTCCTCAATGCTGTGCAGAGCCTCCCTTTCCAGTTTCTTTTTATTTCGAACCCACTGTATGGTAAGGTTCTTTATTCGATTAAGGTTTTCATTGATAACCCTGCCAGGGTCAACATCCATCGTAGATCTAAAGTGCTGCCAGGTCCGAGTGACCAGCTGGTTATAATCAGGATCTCGCAACCATCTGGAGTTGAATTTGTATGGGGGGCGAGCTCTATTAGGTCCACATTCAAACTCCAGGAAGATGGGCGAGTGATTAGATTTTCCTCCAGATCCCACCCATTGACGTGCACGAGACAAAACAGGGAGGAGGTCCTGTTTAATAAGAAATCTGTCAAGTCTGCGAGCCAATGCAGCGTTACCATTCCTCCTGTTCCGCCAGGTAGGTTGCAACTTGGTAGTCTGAATGTCTACAAGATGAGATGCACCGAGCGCTGAGTTAAAAAACTCAGCCAAAGGGTCCGGGGTGGCCAGGGGTCCCCAAGATTCAGAAATACCCAAAGAGAAATTCAGATCTCCGCCCAAAATGAGATGGGGGACAGTTATGAGTGAACAGGACAAAAGTGAGTGCCAGAAGTGCTCTCTGTCAGAGCAGGGTCCATAAACGTTAACCAGGGTAAACTCAATATCAGAGCTACCAAACAGTACACTCATCGCAAGTACACCCGTCCGGCCCCAGCAGTTTAACATCCGGGTGGTTTTGTTGTTGATGCCAAGAGCACATCCTCCAGATCTACCACGAGCATCAAGAGTGATGAAGGACCAATCAGGAAGAAAGGATGATAATGTAGCAGTCACCTCCAATCCCACCCCGAGCGTTTCTTGCAGAAATAGTATATCAAAGGGCTTTTGTGCTAACAGTTCTCTGAGGGCCAATCTCTTATCGGGGTTGGCCAGTCCCCTGCAGTTGTAGGAGAGACAAATCATGATGTAACAGTCATCAAGGGTCTTCGTGCTCTAAGGACCCGCATAAGAGAAGATTGTGTGCCTGCTTCCACTTCAAAGTTAGCCCATTTGATGGCCTTTGCTAGGGCAGAAGGTCTGCCACGAGATTTGGAGGGTAAGCTACCCGGACCTGACCCAATGCCAAAAACCTCTCCAGATTGAGGGTTGGTTAAGGATCTAAGAAAATAGTTGTGCTTCGAAGAGTGAGTCTCCGAAGAGGTGACAGAATGGCCAGGGGAGGGCATAGCAGATGAATGATGGATGATAGGGGAAAAAGAAGGAGTGGCCGAGGCGATGGTGCAGCAAACAGATGGGATGTTTAATGATGTATGTGTCATACTCGATGATATACAAGGTAAGGAGAAAGCAGATGACAGATGAGGTTCAATAACAGATACATTAAATGGAAAAGTAATGGATGAAGAAATAGCTGCATAATCAGAAGTAAAAGGGCCAGAAGAAGCAGTACCCGGAATGAAGAGATCATGCTGGGGAGGCACCGACAAGACCTGTGGCCAGGATCTGGGATGCGTGGTAGTCCAAGTGGGCAAAGTCGCAGTCCTCGACCCGACATCACCAGGGAGCTCAGGTGCCCGCGTCTGCATGCCCGCACTGTCCGGCAAGATGCTGGGGTTCGGCTCAGTTTGTATGCTAATGGAGCAAGATTTCTTAGCAACCATCCTGCCAGCCCCCTTCCTTGGACATGTTTTGTACAGATGACCTACCTCATGACATTTCCTGCAGCGAAAGGGCACGCCCTCATAGTCTAGAGGTTGCTGCCACTTCATCCCATCAAACATCATGATAAAATTCTCATATAGGCCATCCCTGGTGTCGAGAAAAATCAGGATCCGAGCCACTGCTCTGCTACCAGTGGATAGGTAGGATCGATCATGGTCCAGGTACCGA
Source organism: Pinus albicaulis (assembly GCA_034641835.2). Taxonomy (NCBI): domain Eukaryota; kingdom Viridiplantae; phylum Streptophyta; class Pinopsida; order Pinales; family Pinaceae; genus Pinus; species Pinus albicaulis. Next base: position 1,970,549,525 of record CM076578.1, on the reverse strand, counting down.
CCGAAATGGCCCCCTATGTTCCGAAGCGCAGTCTCATTCCAAAAATGCAGAGGCAGTCCAGACAACCTCATCCAGATGGGGCCAGCACCTGCATTCTCTTTTTTAGGATCAAAAAGGGGCACCCATCGCTTGAGATAGACTGGATGCAGTTCTAGGTTCCAGAATTGCTTGAGGGCCCAATCGGAGTGTTCAGGACGGGCGAAGGTGAGAGAGAACCAGCCTTTGGTCATGGCCCCAACCACCGGGAGAGAGTCAAGGGAATCACTCCAGATCTCTCTTGTCCACCGTTGAAGTCTCGTTGATGAGTATTTCCGGCCACGGATCTTCCCAACCAGGGTCTTGGCAACAATGATGCTCCAATCTTCCATACCACTCTCGCTTCCAAAGTTTGTGAGGTAGTTTAACTTGCTTTTCGTGACCTTATGCGGTTTACTGCTCTTACATACCCCCAGTTCCGGCTCTACAGTGTCGGCGGATGCAGGCGGAGTGCTAGTCTTCTCCCGGTCGATTAGGTCCTCTGGTATGTTGGTGAAGACCCCAGAGGCCGCCAATGGTGCAAAGGGCTCCGAGCCGTCGTGTGCTGCATCATTTTTATCAGAAGGGCAGTGAGAGCTAACCCCAGGTGGGTGAAGGCCTTCATTGTGCCGATGCGTCAAGTAGCGAGATGTGTCGCCGATCTCATGTAAGACCGCCTCCGAGAATAGTGCGGAGCTACCGATGGCGGCACTTGCCAGAGTGTCCTGCTCAACCTGTGTGAAAGCCCAAAGCCCAATATCCTCGTTCGAGGGCGAGCCAAAAGTCAAGTGCGCAAGGTCCCCCATGGGCGAGATGCACCCCTCCACGGTGGCTTGTGTGGGCTGAGCAGGCAAATCCACCCCGGGTAATGGGTCCAAGTCCGACATCGCATCCACCTCATCAGGTGTTTCTAACCCCCAGATGTCGACCCCCTCCAGGGGGTCCTCCGAATAGTCCACCTCGTCCTCGTAGGAGCTCATAGTGAATGGACAGCCCTTCAATAACCGCTTAATGACTACTGGAGAAGACAGATGCCCACAGAAAAAACAAGGGTGAAATGATTAATGTAAATCCGGCTGACAAGCTGAGGCTTCGAAGCCAGAGGTTAGTGCAGGTGCCAATAATGCCGGTCTCTATGATGGGTCCAGAAGGGACAGTCAAGGTTCACTGTTCGGATGCGTCCCCACCAAGTGTAATGAAACCCTCGATATCCGGCTCTGGGCTGCTAGAACCCTGCATAACCGTAAATAGCGGCCCCAAGCATTAAACAAGTAAGTCTATAAGAAATATAGCACACGTAAATGGATACAAATTCCAGTGACCCGACGAAAGTGCGTAAGCAACAGATTTTTATAACCAGAAAAGAGAAATTACCAGGTGAGCAGCTGAAAACAGAGGGGCAGCAAGATCCATTCACCACCTCCTAAGCTATGTTGCATACCACTTGTTGAGGAAGCTTTTGGAGGTGGACACACCATGAGTTTATTTTTCCATGTAAATAAACTAAACCAAGGTCATGGGACACATATTCCAAGCTGAATGGAGGGGAAAACACAATAGTGGGCATCATGGGTTTGGCTAATGGCCATGGAAAATTGACATTGGCATTGGCAAAGGGAAAAAGGAAATTAATGGCAATTAATTAAAGGAATAAAGGAAAATAGGAGAAAAGGAAGAAGAAGAGACAAGAATATGCATGCAATGGAAAATGAAGGAATTTAAGGAAAAATAAAGGAAAAGGAAAAGAAAAGGAGAGAAGAACATTCTATGCCTCTCTTGGTTACTCTTGGATACTCTTAGTCACTATTACACACTTAGATCATTCTTGGAGAATTCTAGCATTCACTTGGAAATTGAGGCATTATCACTTGGAATTAGAGAGAGAAAGAACTTGGACAAAAGTAAGAAATCAAATGAATTCGTGGGTAGTGAAAGAGAAGGTTGGAAAAACAACTACAACAGGAGAACATTGCAGGTAACAGGTTGCATGTGTGATTTCATTGCCAAGATTTGATTTTATGGTACATGCATGTGGTTATATGCTTACTTTTTTTTTTGGTCAAGATGGGAATTTCTCTTTGGATTGACAAGTGGTGTTCACTTGCCTTGCCTTTCCTAGATAGTCATGGTGTAGTGGGTTCTCGTTTTGATTGAGATTTGTATGGTCGATATAATTTGCATCTTGGTGAGGTGGTCTCAGGAAAATTCCCAAAGGTGGAGGGTGGAGATGGGATTTCTCCTAGAACTCTTGAAAAATGAGTGGAGATAGGAAAATTCCGATGGGTATGGCGGATAAAGTTAGAGGAATCCAAGATTGTTTGTTGTTAGTGTTTTTTAGAGTAGTTTAGGTGAAATCACTATGTTTGAGGGTTGAGGTGGTTTGTCCTCTGGAAGCCCTGGTAGGGTTTTATTTTGGTTTAACCCATATGATCCCACATTCATGCTTGAAATAAGGCACAAGGGTGATTGGCTGAAAGAGAGATTTGGTTCATCCCAATCTATGGTCGGGTGGTACGTGGAAGTCCCTGACTTGGTTGGATTTATGCATATGTTATCATTAGAGGAAATTTTAGCCTAAAAGTGCCCATGGAATTTTCACGTAATTTCCATGTCATAATATGTAAACCAATCAAAATATTTTAAATTTAAAAAAGGTACATGTAAATATTTTGGAGGGAAAGGAAGAAAACCTACTTTTTGTAAGTGTATTTTTGGCTTATCTCCTTATAGGTTTAATCAAATTTCAAGTGCAGACACTTGTTGGATGTAGAATTAAATTTCACATCTAATGAGTACCCATTATGCATAATTTTGAGAAGACCCATATTGATAAAAAATGCAGATACATTAAAAAAATGTGTTGAACACGTTTTTTTAATGTATCTGCATTTTTTTTTATCAATGTAGGTCTTCTCAAAAGTATGCATAATGGGTATTTGTTGGATGTGAAATTTAATTCTGCATCCAGCGAGTGTCTACACTTGAAATTTGAGTAAACCTATAAGGATATAAGCCAAAAATACAATTAAAAAGGTAGTTTTATTCCTTTCTCTCCAAAATTCATAACTCTTATTTTATTATTTTAACTATTATTTTATGATTTTTCCCTACGAGGCCACTTTTAGGCTGAAATTTCCTTTAATGTATGCTTTATTTCTTATTGATATCAATAAGCACTCGTACGGGTTATTGTGTTGATTTTATGACTAGTTTGTCATTGATTTTTTTTGGTTAAATGCTGGTTATATGCATGGTATATTCTTGTTGTATAATGTTCTATCGTTATGGATATTGATTATGGCTTGATAAGTTATTGGATGGATATGTGAATGCATGAGCTAACAAGTGTTGTTGCAAATAGTTTGAGAGGGAATTGAGCCTTCTTGATGATTCATTGGTGAAGTTAAGAAGTTAGTGAACAAATATGAATTCATGACCTGTAGTTATTATGTTTACCATGTGTTTGAAGAAATGTTTAACATTTGTTTGGAAAATTATGAGCAATATCTAGCCTTAGTATTCATCATACATACTTATTATCATCTTATATTGAATTATGGAAAGTTCTGGGTTGTTCTAGGTAGATTGCCTGTAGCTAGCCCTTAAAATACGAAATTGGATTATCAGCCGTACCTTTGAACTGAGAGATCTCAGTTGCAACCACATGGAGGAAGGGCTATTTGTGCGACTGGAGATTTCCAACCACATGTGCAACCTAGGGAAATGATATCAATAGATGTTGTCTAGTATTTAGGTGATGTGGTGTCCTTGGGAGTTTGCAATATGTTTTTGGTTAGTAGACCCAACTTTCATAATGGGAACTTGGATGTTGGGTCATGTAATAGTAACTCTCAACTCATGTTTACCCAGAAGAGCTTGTAAAAGTGGGTAAATGTGGGAATGGGTGGTTACAGGGTGGTATAAAAGCAAGGTTGCAACACTGGACCTCAGGGTAAATGTAGAATGTTATGCATGCATGTCAGTTGTTTATATGTTTATCATGCATGCATGTTAGCTACTTGTTGTTATGGTTATTATATCCATGTATGAGATGATATGCTTATGATGTGTGTAATGTTAATCTGAGTTGGCCTATGTAGATGCAATAACCTCCCCTGAGATACATTTAGGCATGATTTCAATTATGTTTTTATTTAGATAACAATGGCACGTTACATGAGATAGAAGGCTAGGATATGGAGAGAAGAATGGTGTATTATAGTTCACATGACTCCGATATCAGTTGAGTAGCAGGGCAAGGGACATTCTCCTGCTTTGATAGACACATTAAGAAGTTTGAGGGAAAAAATTGTGAGTTGAAAGGAAGACAATGAGTGGTTGATTGAGGCACAAGGAGGGATTTCCAGAGCTTAAGAAAAGAAAGCTGAGGTTAATGTAGTCATCCTCTAGAGCCTTTCATATTTGCAGAAGTAGGGGAAATTGGGGATTAGTCATGGACGGGAAGAAAATACTAATGGTGTAGATGGAAGCAAGTCTTAGAAGGGGTACATGATGGACAAAGATGATATAGTAAAGGATGGAAAATCCTTGGATACACCTGAGAGGATGGATAGCACTCATGGATTTTATTCTAGCTCTTGTTCTGAGAGACATCATTTCCATCACCGTCAACATCCTTATAGGAGGAGTGAGAAGAAATACCTGCTATAAGAGTTCAAGAAATCCAAGCCTCCTACTTTCGATGGGGAAATGAAGAAATCAAAATATGCAGAAGCATGGCTACTTGGGATGAATAAATTTTTCAGATTGCATGACTACTCAAAGAACTTGAAAACCAAGATATCTCTCTTCACTCTCAAGATAAAAGAATATATATGGTGGGGATATGTTAAGCATGTTAGGGGCATATGGGAAGGGGAGCTAATTTGGGATGATTTTGAAAGACTCTTCAGGAATAAGTACCTATTTGAGAAGTATTATGATGGAAAGGCCATGGAATTAGCTGAGCTCAGGATGGTTTCCATGTTAGATGAAGAGTACACAACCAAATTTCTAGAGTTGTTTAGGCGTGTGCCATATCTCAAGGATGAGAAAGAAGAGATCCAAAGGTTCATCAACAAATTTCTATTATCATTCAAATATAGAATTGAGTGTTATGAGCCTCGGTCGTTAGAGGAAGCCATCAGAAAGCTGAAGCATTGTTATGAGAAGTCAAAGCTCAAGCCTGAGTTCAAGCGTGAGTAGAAGGGTAATGATAAGACTAAAGTAAAATTACCTTAGAAGCAAGGAATATATTAGTATGCAGGTGACAAGGAAAATGTGGCACCTCACAAGAAGTTCAATCCAGCTAAGTCGGGACAAGGGTCTCAGCCTGAGGAGTAGCAGAATAAAGGTGATGGAAGGAAAACTATGAAGTGTTGGACCTGTGATCGATATCATTGTAGGAGGGATTATCCATCGTATCAGGGTGGAAGTCCTTGGATTTACAATGCTCAGGAGGCATAGATAGTTGGGGATGTAGGTCAGAGCACTCCCCAGATCTTTGCAACATTGAATAACAAACATGAAAATCATCAAGCATCTATTATTGAGATGGAAGGTAGGCTTTGTGATCAATTTTTTTCTATTTTGATTGATCCTAGATTGAATTATAGCTATATTAGTCTTGAACTAGTTGAATAAGGAAGTGTATTCAAAATCTTGGTTGGCGTAGTTGGCTACAGGAACCAAGAGAAGAGTTCATCACTAGGTGAGATCTTGTGCATTTGAGTTCAATGGTATGGCTACATTTACACATCTAAATGTGCTTCCTTTGGGTTCATATAACATGATTTTAGGTATGGATTGACTATTTATTCATAGGACCAAGGTAGAATTTTATGGAAATTCCATTGAGTGCCTAGATGATGATAGAGAAAAGAGAGTCTTGCAGGAAAATAATAATCCTACATCAATGAGAATGGTTACAACAATGGAAGATCACCACATTAAAAAAAAACAATGTTTATTGTTTGCAGTGCATGTTTCCAGTGAAAAGGGGAATGAGGATGAGGATGATGAATTCCTGAGGAAGTATTATGTCTTGCAGCAATTTCAGGATGTGTTTCCCACAAAGATTCTAGATATGCTACCTCATATGGAGGTGGATTTATCTATTGAGTCAATGCTAGGAGAAAAACCAACATCTAAGGCACCTTACATGATGAGCACACTTGAGTTGGTGGAAATGAATTTGAAGCTTAAAGAAATGCTTGATAAGGGATACAAAACGCAAGTGTGTCTCCCTGGAGTGCACCAGTGTTATTTGTAAGGAAGATAGATGATACTTTCAGATTATGCATTGATGACACTCTCAGATTATGCATTGATGACAGGTAGTTGAATAAGGTGACTACAAAGAACATGTACAAGGGATAAACAATATTTTGGACAAGATTAATATGAGATCAGGATATCATCAGTTGCGCATCAAAGAAGAAGACATTTACAAGATGACATTTCGTACAAGGTATGGGCACTATGAGTTTGTGGTGGTTCATTTTGGTCTTACCAATGCTCTAACTACATTCATGTGTTTGATGAACAATGTGTTGTACCATTACCTAGATAAGTTTGTGATAGTATTTGTTGATGATATATTGGTCCATTCAAAGAATGAGGAGGAGAATGCAAAGCACCTAGAAGTAGTGTTGAGATTGTTGAGAGAGCATAAGTTATATTCCAAGCTCAACACGTATAGTTTCTTTCAGTCTTAGATTCATTACTTGGGACATGTTGTTTCCAAGGAATGAATAACAATGGATCCAAAAAATTTTAAATCTATCATGGAGTGGTCAGATCTGAGAAATGTGGATGAGGTTAGATCATTCATGGGACTAGTAGGTTATTATAGGAAGTTTATTAGAAAATTCTCCAAGATTTGTCATCCTATTACATCCTTGCAGAGGAAAGGGAAGAAGTTTGAATGTACAACTGAGTGCGTAACTAGTTTTAATAAGTTGAATCATTTTCTTACCAATGCTCCAGTTTTGAAGATTGCAGATCTCGACAAGGATTTTGTGGTATCTACATATGCTTGTAAGGAAGGACTTGGTGGAGTCATGATGTAGGAAGGGCGGGTGGTTTGTTATGAATTGAGGAAGCTTAATGAGCATGAAAAGATTTATGTGACTCATGATCTTGAGTTGGCACCTATCATTCATGCACTAAAGATGTCGATAAATTATCTCCTTGGCAGGAGGTTTGTCTTGATGAGTGATCATAGTGGACTAAAGTAATTGTTTGACAAGTCCAATCTAAATGCAAGGCAAGCTAGATGGTTGTCTACCCTCAGTGAGTTTTATTTTGAGATCAGGTACATCAAGGGCAAGGAGAACCAAATTGCATATTCTCTCAGTAGGAGAGTGTAGGTGAATCATATTTCAGTTGTGAGCTCTTATGGGACAAATTTATAGGAAGAAATATTGCATGGAGTGAGACATGATGAGAGGTACTGGAAGCTAAAGTAGAGGTTGAAACATTAGAATGAAGGTCATAGGGATGAGGAGTATCACCTCAAAATATATGACTTGGTTAGTTTCAGGAACAAGATTTATGTGCTAGATAACAATGATTTGAAGAAGATTATTTTGAGAGAATTTCATGTCAAACCATGTTCAGGCCACCTAGGATACTAGAAGACTTTGAAAATTATCAATAATTTCTGCATTGGTCGAATTTGAGAAATAGGTGGCTGATTTTGTTGCAAGGTGCTTGGACTATTAACAAGTGAAAGGTGAATGCAAGCACCCCGCTAATTTATTGCAGCCTATTTCGATTCCATAATGGAAATGGGAAGTCATTTCCATGAACTTCATTACAGGATTGTCGAGGACATCGAGGCAATATGATTCCATCATGGTTGTGGTTGAAAGGTTGAGTAAGGTAACTCACTTAATTGCGGTGAAGTCTACTAATTCATCTAGTGAAGTGGCTCAAGTATTCATTAAGGATATAGTGAGGTTGCATGGATTTCCTAAGAATATTATATTAGACAGAGATGCCAATTTCACTTCCAGGTTTTGGAAGGAGTTGTTTTTAGGCTTGGGGACTGAGTTAGCCTTCAACACAACTTTTCATTTGTAGATAGATGGACATACAGAGAGGGTTAAAATGATTCTTGAGGACATGTTGAGGATGTATGTCATGAATCAGTAGAGGAAGTGGGAGGAGTACCTTCCACTGGTGGAGTTTGATTATAATAATGGGTATCATGAATCATTGAAGATGATTACATTTGAGGTTCTCTATGGCCGGATTCGTAATACTTGTCTCAACTGGAGTGATCTAATGAATAGGGTGTTGATTGGACTGGACATGTTGGAAGATATGGAGTAGAAGATGCAGGTTATTAAAATGAATTTTCAGGTAGCACATGACATGCAAAAGAGTTATACGGATCAACATAGATCATTCAAGGAGTTTCAGGTTGGGGAGCATGTGTACTTGAACATTAAACCTAAGAGGAGCTCCTTGAGGATTGGGTCATGTGACAAGTTGGCACCTCGGTATTATGGGCATTTTGAGATCCTTGAGAGGATTCGACCAATGGCATACAAACTTGCATTACCACCATGAGTGAAAGTCCATGTTGTTTTCCATGTTTCATTACTTAAAATATATGTACATGATGTTGATCATGTGATTGATTAGTCTGTATTGTAGGTGGAATCAGAGGAATATTTATAGCTAGAGCTACAATGCATATTGTAGTGGAAACAACTCACGCTCTAGAACCGAGCAATAGAGAAAGTTAAAGTGCAATGGAATCACTTTGGGCCCGATGAAGCTACATGGGAGATGAATGATTACATGCGGGAATTATATCCTTCTTTATTTTGCTGATTGAAGCAAATGGGTTTTTTGATATATATATCAAAAACCCATTTGCTTCAATCGGAAAATAAAGAAGGATATAATGCCCGCATATATCTATATATATGTGTGTGTGTGTAATTGTAAATAACACATCGAGTTGTGTTTAAGCGGTATGTTTGTCATGTTTTCAATAATTTTCATTGTAAATACTGCATCAAGCTAAGTTTATAAAGATCCATAGGCAACATGTTTTTCTGGTCACAAGTGTCATAGAACACCGAGGACGATGTTCCTCCAAGGGGGAGGAGTTTGTAACAACCCTAGTTTGCTTTTCCATGTAAATAAATTAAACCAAGGTCATGGAAAAATATTCGAAGATGAATGAAGGGGAAAACACTATAGTGGGAATCACTTGTGGTTTATTAATGACTATGGAAATTGGCATTTGCATTGGCAAAGGAAAAAAGGCAATAAATGACAATTAATTAAAGGAATAAAGGAAAATAGCAGAAAAGGAAGATGAAGAGACAATAATATGCATGCAAAGGAAGATGAAGGAAAATTAAGATAAAAATGAAGGAAAAGGAAAACAAAAAGAGAGAGAGAGAGAGAACATTCTATGCCTCTATTGGTTATTATTAGCATTCTTAGTCACTCTTACACTCTTACACACTTAGAGAATTCTTATAGCATTCTAGGATTCACTTGGACATAAAGGCACTCTCACTTAGACTTGGAGAGAGAGAAAAATTGGATAGAAGGAAGAAAGGGAATTCATGGGAAGATAAGAAAAAGGTTGGAAAAGTGACTAAATTAGAGGAACATCATAGGTAACAATTTGCATGTGTTATTTCATTGTTGATATTTGAATGCATGGTACATGCATGCAGTTATCTGGTTACTTTGCTGTCATTAGAATGGGATTTTCCTGGATTGACAATGGTGTCAACCTTTCCTTTCCATTTCCTAGATAGCCATGGTGTAGTGGGTTACCTGTTTTGATAGAACTTTGGATGGATGGTAGAATTTGGATCCTGGTGAGCTGGTATTAGGAAAATTCCCAAGGGTCGAGGGTGGAGATGGGATTTCTCCTTGAACTCATGACGGATGGGTGGAGATAGGAAAATTCATCTGGGTATGGTGAAGAAATTCGGAGGCATCCAATCTTATTGTGTTAGTGATTTTTGGACTGGTTTAGGTGAAATCACTATGGTTGAGGGTTGAGGTGGTTTGGGCTATGGAAGCCCTAATTGGTTCTATTTTGGTTTAACCCGTATGATCCCACATTCATGCTTGGAATATGACACGATGGTGATTGGATGAAAGAGATATTTGGTTCAACCTAATCTATGGTTGGGTGGTACATGGAAGTCCCTGACTTGGTTGGATTTATGCATATTTTATTATGTTGTTATTTATTATTGAGATCAATGAGCACTTGTATGGGTTATTGCATTGATTTTATGACTGGTTTTTCATGGGTGCATTCGAGTTAAATGATAGTTATAGACATGGTATATTCTTGTTGTATAATGTGCCATTGTTTTGGATCTTTATTATGGCTTAATAATTTATTGAATGGATATGTGAATGCATGGGCTAACTAGTGTTGTTTCAACTAGTTTGAGAGGGAATTAAGCCTTCTTGATTATTCTATGGTGAATTTAAGAAGACCGTGAACATATATGCATTTATGGCTTGTAGTTATAATTTTTACCATGTTTTTGGTGAAATGTTTAGCATGTGCTTGGAAAATTATGAGAAATATCTAGCCTTAATATTCATAATACAAACTTATTATCATCTTAGATTGAATTTTGGAAAGTTTTGGGTTGTACTGGGTAGCTGGCTTGTAGCTAGCCCTGAAAATCGAGAACTGGGTTGCCAGTCACACCCTCTGAATTGAGAGATATCGGTTGTAACTGCATAGCGGAAGGTCCGTGCATGCAACTAGATATTTCCAAATTCATGCACAACTTGGCATGCATGCAGTTGGGATGTAGGGCCAGGAAAAATAAAGTCCCAACCAAGGAAAGAAAATCAACAAATTTTGTCTGGTATCTGGGTGATGTGGTGTCCCTAGGAGGTTTCAGTATGTTTCTGGTTAGTAGGACCCACTTCCATAATTGATAATTGGATGTTGGTTCATGTTGTAGTAACTCTCAACTCATGTTCACCCTGGAGAGCTTGTAAAAGTGGGTAAATGTGGAATGGGGTGGTTACATGAGGGATGATAGGCCTGGTGGTTGAGAATTATATAGAAACTAAAGTGTCCATCCCAATATAATATTTTCATGTCGTTAGGTTTCAATAATATCCATTTTGGATATTCTTTAGAAGAAGAACCTTCATGGTCTGGGTTGGTGCAACTTATGCAAACAAGGTAATGAAACCATAAAAATTTTTATTATGTGTTTTTCCTTGACTAAAGAGTTTTGGAAAGAAGTGGAAGATATGATAAGTTAAAATGTGTATGGGAAGGAGGAAATATAAAATAAGCCTTTGAATCTTGGTACTCCAAAAAGGATATAAAGAAGACCAAATTCCTTCCTCTCAACATTGCTTGGGGAGTATGACTTGTTAGGAATTTGAGATTATTTAAGGGAAAAGAGACCCTCCCTCTCAAATGTGAAATTTACTCTTTCAACATCTTAAATGCTTATCTACATGTAGGAATAACATTCCATACATGAACCCATAGAAGAGGTAAAAAATAAGAATATCCCATAGGCTTACTTTGAAGGAGAATCTATATAAAAACCTCCCAAAGGAGGTGCATGTAGAATATTATATCTATCCTCCACCCACTTTATATCCTTCAAAATGGGTATTGGACAAGAATATACATCTTTTGTGAATTAATGGTACTCAAATTACTTCTTTAGTTGGCCCAAGATCATAAGGTTCAACAATTATAAATATTTGGTGTCTCTCTCTTGGTCATCAGATGGTTTGTAAAATAAGTTCAAATAATAAATTTTACCTTAAAACCTCTTCATGATAATATACACACCCGGTTGAAAACTTTCTTACACACCTCCTTGTCTCACATCTACAAGGAAAAGAAAAACATAACATACAACCTTTCTAAATTTGGATTGGACTTGGATTAGGGTACTTGGATCATTAATATTCTATAGGATGTTCAATCTATATATTTTACACATGCACATTGGATATACATAAATGTTGTTAATTATCATGATTGAGGGTTGAGAACATATTTACTTTTAATGATGTAACTATTTTTGTAAATTTTTGAGAAAATAATAAGAATGTTGATGTATTTAATTGTTTATGTAATTTTTTTGGACAAGGAAAAAATTGTTGTTGAAGTAAAAGAAAGGAAAGTAGATATAGATTTTTTGTTTTAAAGGATAATTAAGCACCGTTTTGAATGCCTTGTAGCATATGAATTTGTAATTTTTTTTTACTATAAATAAAATTAATATCTTCTTCTTTTTATTTATTTATTTTTTATAGGAAAAAAATCCTAATATCAAAGCTATATATATATATACACACACATATATATATAGATATATACATACATATACATATATATATATGTGTGTGTGTGTGTGTGTGTATATGTGTGTGTGTATATATATATCTATATATATATGTGTGTGTGTGTGTGTGTGTATATATATATATATACTCTTCTATGAGGGGGTGGGGGAGAGGGGTTTAGGTAGCTAGGATTTTCTCCATAATTTTGATCCCAGGACCTTTTTTCAGCAATTGATTTCTATTACAGTTCACTCTTTTTGCCACTAATTTCTCCATTTCCTTTAGACCAAAGGACATATGGTTCATTGATGCATGTCGAAATTTTGATGCAATATTTTGTTATTACTCTTTTGCAATGGGAAGTCATGGGTTTTCACGTGATTTATTGCTCACACAATTTTTTTGGGATATTTCGATGGAGTAGGAACTATTAGAATGGTCAATATAGTCCACATAATAGCTCCATATTTGTACAATATCACGAAATCAATGCTAGTTCCATCAAAATGTCAATCCAACCTCAAAATCAGTTCATCGATCCACCACATTTTCATTGAGAATAAAGTTGCCATGTCCCTTTTAATGATCTCTTTTAGATGGTTGACAATTAGAGCTCTACGCCTCTGCATCTAGAGTATGTTTTGTGAGGTTAAATTCCTAATCTCAAGATTAGGCACACCCTGAAACCTCGTCGTGTTAAGAACAAGATGGTCTTTGGTAACAACTTTCCTCTATTTGAGATTCCAATTTTTCAGGAAAGAGATTTAGTGGGTTGATTCACTGGAAAAGTGGTTATCCATTCTACCCTTGAGTGATGGTTTCAATAAAATGGGTTTTGATTCTAGGCGCTATTTCTGAATTCCATGTTATGATCAATGGGTGGTTCTGTGTGATTTTTTCTTCTGTATAGGAGGTAAAAAAAATCCTTGCAAGAGACTGGTCTTGGGGACCTTTTGGGCTCTCCATTTAGAGATGGAAGATTGATTTCAATGTTTCTCAACAATTGTTGAAAACTCATAAGGTTTGGGATATTTTTCCTGGGTTAACTATGATTATTTGGAAGCCTAATATTTTGGAAGAAATTGTAAATCACATAGGTCACTTTGTGAGTGTAGAGGCAGAATATTTCACAAAGCTCGATCATCAAGTTGCATGGGTGAATGTGTAGGTAAATTTAAAGGATGGCTTTCTTAAGGATACATAATTTTGTAGATTCAACAATTGACTACTAGTGACTTCCCTTCCAATGCTTTTCCTACCTTAAGGTAGGTCATTTAGTCGATGCTTGTCCACTCAATGTAAAAAATGCTCAACCTCTAAGGATGACATGGATTAAAAAATATTTTATGTAAAAATAACAGAATTCTCCTGATATTCAAGAAAATTCATTAGAGGACAAATGTGATGTTACTAGAGTCATCCCTTGAAACAATTACAACAATGAAACCTCATTCTGATATGCAACTGGAGGATCCTGGTGAGTAACATAACTCCCTTATCCCTCTAATATTTGAAGAAAAAAAATACTAAGGAGACATAGATGGATAACAAGAATGGGATTCGAAATGAATTGAATTCTTATAAGGATGTAGCTATGTTCCCTTTTTTTTCTAGTTTGGATCTAGTGTCTCAGTCTCCTTTCTTACAACCCAATAAGATGTCCAATATTATTCTGTTAAATTACTCCAAATCATCTTCCCCACCTTTGCGGGTCCTTATGTTATCACAAAATATGACCCTGATAGGCTGCTCATCAAGTAGACTTTGAGTAACTCTTTCAAACCAATCTTTTGGCTGAGGCTTAGCCTCCTCAACCTAAGAGGGCTCTCTCAATAGGTTTAAGATTTTTTTTATTTAATGATTAGATGGCTAACTCTAGGAATAAAAGGATAAAAATGTATAACTAGTTGAATCAAAGATTTGCAAACACTCATTGGGCCATGGAGTCAAGATAGTCTTCAACAAAACATCATAATCTGTCAAACATGGAAGTCAAGGCACTTGGAGTCTAAGTTTATGAGTGATATAAACACAATCTATTTGCATGTGAAGGAAGTTAGAGCATTGTCAAATGAATTCTAAGTAACACATACAAATACTACTGCAAGTAGGTAATTGAAAAGCCATAGAAAAATGATACACTTAAACTCCTTGTGAATCTTGAGTAGTCAAACAAATCTCTGTATTAAGTTGAGAAGATCATAGTCACATATAGTAACACAGTTTCCTTGCTAATAAAAAATGCCAACTTGATGAATTCGACCTCATGCTTCATATAGAGCTTTTACAATCTTGGATTCCATGATCCATCATTAAGAGAAATCGAATTTCCTTTCTTGACACCTATTCTATTCATAAAACAAACTATTAATTACAAACTAACAGCGAAACTGTCTTTTAAGAGTCCTAATACAAATAGGAGTGAAACTCCTAAAATGTTTGAAACAACCTTATCTAAACCTTTAATGCTTTCTTGACAGCTGTAAATCCATGATTTCAAATTTTGATAATGCCTCCATCCTTGTTGTAAACCTATTGATGATGACCCAACTGTCCTAAAAATCAGGAGACAAATTTCTTGTTTTTTTTAGCCCTTAACTTCCATGTTCCTCTTCAAGCATTTTGTTAGCATTGATGACTGTTTCATATGTGTCACATGTGCCAATATAACTTTGAAAAGTTTAATATTACACCCGTGCAAAGCAAATATCCGAAAAAGTGAAGAAAGACATGAAATATGATTGCACTACAAAATTAGCCTATTTTCGTAGCGCAGATTCTAAACCACTATAAAACATTTCCTTTAATGATTCCTTCTCTTGTTTTGCAATTTGAAACTTCACCTGTGACCTTCATGTTTCCACCAACAATGTTAAAACTCGCAACCCAACAACTTTATCTCCTTAATCCATATGTAAAAGTGCCAAAAAGTCATCTTCAGCAGTTTCGTAGCACGCTACGAAACTATTGTGCAGGCTCTTTTTTAGCACAGTTTTCAAAAATTTAAAGTTTGAGGATATTCAAAGCTTCTCTGGGACTGATATCAACATCAAAAAGCAAAACAACTTAACTATAAAGGTGTTTTTCCTCAAATGGGTATTCTTCTTAATGACAAACTGATTTAAGATTTATCATTTACTGCCATGTTTCATTACCCTATTTCAATGTTGTTGTAGTTCCTCTTGAGATCTTGTCAACTGGATTTCTAGGTCTTCAACCCATCTCCTTAACTTTCTGTTAGTGGCTCTCAACTGAGTATTTATTATTCTCACAAATCTGGCTTCTTTTATTGTTGGTACAGTCCAAGTGAAATATTGCGTTTCACTGCTAATGATTTCAGGTTTAGCAACCCTTTCAACCTCCTAGAGGGTTTTCATCCTCTTGAAATTTGTCTATTCAACAACATGATTTCTTGCTCTCTTCCTTAGCCCGACAATTTCAAGATTGGCTGATTTCAACCTTTCCTCCATCTCTGCATAACTGATTTTTTCTATTTGAGTGGGGAATACTCTGCTTTTTACCTTTTCTGGTACAGGTGATGAAAGGTTTATAATTTCTTCATGAACAGTGGAAGCTTCCTCTGTTTTCTCCAGATAAACATGCTCTTGCATCCTTTTGGACTGTCTGGTTATAGGCTTCCTTGATTTGAATACAAATGCTGCAACTTCATCATTGAATACTAGTTTTTTGGATGACTTCATCTTTTTTTGCTTTCCTTCATCAATTTTTATGAAATTAGCTCAAACCAAAGGGGACTCTTCTATATAAATTGCTTGTAAGATATCATCCAAGTTTCCCTTTAAACCTGGAGTATCACTTGCTTCCGAAATCACTGTTTTACCCTTTTCTTTTGCAATTTGACTCCTAGTCAATCTCCGTTGAACCTGCTTATTAGCTGGCTGTTCCTGTGCCATCTCTTTAACTTCAGCTATTATTTGTTTTGCATGTTGAGGAGTTGCAGCAATAACCACTGATGCTTTTCCTACTGGCTCTTTCCCCTGTTTCCTGGGTTTTATCTTAACAAACCTTTTTGACCTTGCCACTACAAGCTTGTTGGATTCTGTAGGTGGAGTTTCTTTTCCTTTAGGGTTTCTGCATGTAGTTTGTGCTTCCACTCCAAAACCACATAAAAACAAAAATTATGACCATTCTCTATTGATCTTTCGGAGTTCATGTAATACCATCAATTTGATTAAACCATGGTGGAATAAAGAGGTTTCACACCCTTCAGACTTCATTTGAACTTTGTCTGCCATCTTATCTATACTTCTATACAGAAAAAATGGCAAATCTAAAGATATCACGCCAGTAAAGTGCAACAGAAGTTTAAAATGATATGAATATACTTTATGATACCTTCCCTCACAGGTAAAATACCTCTGGATGTTGTATAGAAAATTGGCATATGAATCTTTATGCAGCTCCTGGGAATTGCGTTGTTTAAGTCCATTTCTGCAAAACTATGGCTTTAGAAACACTTTGCATGCCTCCATGTTAAATCTGAAACCTTTAAACCATGTCTCTTGCCCCCTAGGAATCTTTGTTACTAAGGAAATAATCTCAGGAGTAACTGACAAGTTTAAGATTCCAATTTTTGTATTTGAGCCAGTAAAATGTAAAGCAAATTCCTTTGTCACCTAACTGTGTCCTCCCTGTAACTTTTCACAAAATTTCCAACACCATGCCTTCTTGAAAGCTTCCAATACTGATTTGTCTTTAGCTAGGGTTCCTATGCTTTCAGGCTCTGTCCTTAAACAACGTCTTGACCTATGATTTTTCTTCTCCTCAGACATTTTTGTCTTTGAATTTTTGAAAGTCTCCTGTGAACTCTGATTATCAACCTCTCTTGATTAGAGTAATCAGTCTAACTTGTTAGCCTCACTTGATATGGATAATAGAAGCTATGGTGTGAGATAACCACAAGCTTTATTCTTGAAAACGGTCTGTTGGAGTGTTTTGCATGCAAACAAACTAGCCAGTCTTTTCAAATTTGAACTTAGATTTCATAAATGAAACCTCTACGAATGCAATGATGATTTTGAATGGCTGTTTGTCTTGGAACTGACCTCTAACTGACACCTAATGATGAAAAACTAACGAAATTTGAATGATTTTATGATTTGACATGACCCGCTATGAATCCGTGCTTTCATAGCGCGCTTAGTGTATTTTCAGAGAAATGCGCTACGAAAGTAGCAGCGCTTTCGTAGCGAAAAACAACTTTTTTCCATTGACTGCGCTACGAAAGTGTGGTTTCGTGGCTAATTTCAGAAAATTTTTTCAAAGGGTTAAAATATGACTTCCAAACATAATATGGGACCTTTAAACCATGGAATGAGGTTGTCAAACTTTATTTGGAAATGAAAATGACATTTTTGAGACTCTAACCCTATCACTTACCCCTTAAAACATGAAATGACTCAACACCTATCTAAGACCATGACTAGGAACAAGGTAAACTGTCAAAGTTAAAAAAAAAAACAAAAATTATGGTGATAACACCTACATGCACATATCCATCTCATCTCCTTATGGGAATGCGTCTTCTGCATCATCATTTGACTCTTCTCATGACGTGAAGAGATATTACCCCCTCTGCTCACGTATGGGGCACAATAATGAAGCCTTTACCCTTGGCGATTTAGCATTGGACACTCCTACTATAGGTCACATCGAAAGGAGATCAAACCTGTCTAAGGATCAAATTAAGTCTAAGGAATACATTTATATGGAGAATAAATCCACGATCAACAGGGCCCTTGAATCTAAAGCACCCCATGGGGCTACAAATGTAGATCCTATCAATTAACCTGAAGAGGTTTAGGGGCGCTCCTAAAATACTATCCCTCAAAAGGCTTATCAATAAAAATAATCCAGACATAATCATGATTTATGAAGTAATTACTAATGGTGAAAAGACCAAAGATATCATATCACCATGGCTATGTAACTAGTTTTTCCTTTTTGTTGAATCTCAAGGTCTATCTGGAGGTTTAATCACTACATAGAATCCATCTTTTAGCATGAACACATCGTTTCTTTATCCATGATACATATCCATTGATTTGATGAATCTTGAAATAAATATTAATTTCAAGATTTTGAATATATATGGCATGTATTCAGACCACGAACCATTTTTAGATAGTCTATCCAACCTTAGAATTCTAAAAAAATATCCCATTATCCTTGGTGGCAAGATGAATTTTAAGACTTTGATTCAGGAAGTGTGGGGTCCTGTGACTATAAAAGACCCACTGGAATATTTCTTCATATATTTTATTAGATATTCAAACCTCATAGATATGGAACCTATTACGCTCACTCCTACATGGAGGAATTATTTAACAAATGAAGATGATATATCCAAAATATTAGATCGATTTATTATTTCAAACAATTTCTCATTTCTCTTCTTAAAGCGAGATCCTAGATCGATGTTGGTGGTATTCTTTATGACTTGAAATATCCTATTCCTTCCTAATTTAACAATATTTTTCTTAGATAAGATGAGTGTATCAAGCTGATTGAATATTCTTGGGTCCTTCTTAGTTCATCCCATTATGGAACCTTTTGTTTCAAATTGCAGAAAATTTAAAACTTATAAGGAAAAAATCCAGATTATGGGCTAAGGATGATGAAACCAAGGATATGGTAGAAATACAGGATTTGGAGTATTATGAAATTTACTCCTTGAAGGTTGGAAGGTCTTTTCGACATAGTGGACATCGAAAATTTATGTAAAATGGAATCCAGGAAAAGGGAACTCCTCAACAAGGAAGAATAAACTTGGAGATTAAGAAGTAGGGTGATATGGATTAAGGATGGTTTACAATAATACTAATTTTTTCCATAGTTACACAAGCATGCAAAAAAATATGAATACGATATCATCAATTAAGGACCGAAATGGTACATCCTTCTCATCCTTCTAGGACACCACCAAATTGTTAGAAAATTATATATTACAGAGCAATGGAACACATAAAATATGCAGAAACACAAACACATAAAAAATATAAAACAAGAGAGACACAGATATATGTGTTTCACCCAATTTGGGCTACCTCCACCCCGAACAGCCAGTCCTTCCTTTATATTATCCAGCAAGATGAAGAGACACAACCTACAACAGATCTGTTTTAATATCCTCTACTCTCTCTCACAGTCCCCCTTTATATTTCTCGCTCATAATACACATCCCATACACAGCCACAATACAATACCCTCATAAAAAATGAGGGGTTTCCTTCTAGGGAAAAAACCCTCAATTAAACATAACTTCTACCGTCAGATCATCTGCCCAATGTACAGTCCAGATTGACTACGAAATTACAATATTTTACAAGGAAAATTTACGTTTGTTTTTACCTTCGGGGGCATTGCCCCCGAAACCCCCCGCTTGGGGGGGGGGGTGGGGGGGGCTCCAAAAGGTCATCTCCGCCCCCCTTGGACCCCCCTAGACTCCCCTGGCAGCGATTAAATGACGGGCAGTGTTGCCACCTCGTTAAGAACATTGGTTCAATGCAGTGATACATATAAATAAATAAGATAATCAGGCTCCACACCCAACACAAATTAGGATCTCAACATTTCAAGTCCCTTTTCTCGTAGCCTGTTGGTTATCCCATTCATGAAATTATATAGAATTTAACTATTTTCCCCATATCTATAACAAATGAAATGAATGGATATTTTACTATTGAGGTTTCAAAAGGATAACTTCAGGCTGCCATTCCAACATGAAAAAAGGGAAGTGTCCCAACCCAGATAGATTGATAGTAAAATTATTTTCTATCTTTTACAACCTTATTAAAAATTGCATCCTTAATGTTGTCAGGGAATCTCAGGGGTTCGGTAGAGTTTTGGGGTCACTAAACACAAATTTCATCACCCTCATACCAAAAATTAGGAATGCATATTTTTTCAACGATTTTTGTCCCATATCTTGTTGCAATTTGATCTACAAGTTAATCTCGAAATTCATTGTAACTAGAATTAAACTATCCTTAGTCAGATTATCTTAGAAGAACAATTCAACTACTTAAAAAATAGGTAAATTCATGATATTGTGTCCATGGATAAAGAGATTCTCCATTCAATGAAAAATAAAAAACCTTAGTGCAACGGCCATTAAGATTGACCTCTCAAAAGCATATGACAGGGTAAATTAGACTTTTCTAACAATGGTTTTAATCCAAATTGGGATGGAATTGCAGATGGTGTTGAAATTTTCAACAAGAAATAGTGAAATTTTCAACCATAAGTGAAATCCAGAAAATGGCACCGAGAAATGGCTACCATATGATGCTTTTGATATAATTGTCCCTTAATTAAATTGAAAGAAAAATTGTAATTTCATCTCATGAAAACTTGTATTAGTTAACTGAGTCAGGAAGACTTAGTTAGTGTAGGAAATTCTAGTTAGAGGTCTAAGAGGATGCATGTAGAGTGATTCCATTATTTAAGGGGGTCTAGTTGCAGTTATTTGTGGGTTGTAATTAGTTAAATCAATTAATTGAGTTAAAATCAGTTTAACTAGTTCTAACTGAGAGATGAGCTAGTGAGAGGTCCAATGAATTAAATTTGATTTAATTCAAAAGTAGAGATCAATCCGTTAAATAATAATTCACTATAAATAGCTGTTGTATGTTAGATCTAAGGAAGGCCTAGTTGAGACTGAGGTTAAAGGGAAGAGATATATCAATTGTACTATTAGAAAATTGTACAGGTCATGCTGAGGTCATCGGGAAGGCCTTGAAGGATTGCACAATCATCATTTGGAATTTTTCTAATTAATAGGGGCTCAATTAACCCAAGAATGCATAAGAAATGTAGGCTAGGTAGGGGCAAAGAAAAGGTTAAATACTTGAATAATTTTACCTAGATTTCAAGACAATTTTGAGCAAGATCGGAGTGAGACAGTCAACAAAGTGCAAGAAGTTTCTCAATGGAGGAATAACATTGTATTGTTTCATTATATTTTCCATATGTAATATAGAGATAGAGGGGTTTTGAGCAGTTGCTTTCCCCAAATACATCTTGTGTTGTGTGATTGATAATTTCTTTCTCTTGCTTAGATGTGATTGTGCGATCGTGTTTTGTTTCCGCAAATTGTAAGAAGGATTCAATATACTATTTTAGTAAATTATAAGATCAGATTGAATCCCGTTGGTAGATTTTTACATGTTATCAAAGCACTAGGAATAAAAATAGAAGAGAATAAATTGAGGTTGTTTTGAACATGTTCAAATTTGCAGATTTATTCTTCAGGATCTAGCAACAGATCAAGATGTCTTTCAATGGCTTGAGAATCGAATATGCTCTTGAGGGAAATTAGAATTACATAGCATGGAAAGACAGGATGGAGGCAGTGCTAGAGGACAATGGACTGAAAGAATTCATAGACAATGATATTCCCCAACCCGCAACAAAAAATGCTTAACTTATTGATGCATGGAAGAAGAAGGTAGAAAAGGAGAGAAGGATCTTGTTAGAGGGAGTTCAAGATCATATTTTCTCAAGTCTCCATGGGAAGGTGAATCCATATGCCATGTGGAAGGCCTTGACAGATTTGTTTTAGAATAGCAGTGACCACATGAAGTTGGCGCTGAAAGGCAAGCTCATAAAGATCAGGATAGAGGAGGGCGAGACGATACCAACATACTTGACGAAGTTCACTCAATGTAGAGATGAGCTTGGAAGTGTTGGCGTGACAGTAGCCCAAGATGATTTGGTGAGCCTAACTCTTCTAGGCCTTCCAAAGATCTGGCATAGTTACTGGGACTCTGTGAATGGGAGGGAGAAGTTACCAGACTGGGATCGTTTGTGGTCCGACTTCGTAATAGAAGAGATGAGGTGGAGCACCAAAGACGGGACCTTCAGCAAAGACAAAGAAGAAGATTTTGCATTGGTCAAAAAAGACAAGAAAGATAAGGGAAAGAAGTCTCAAGGTGAAGAGGGAAAGATAGAATTTTCCAAGATCAAGTGTTTTCACTTACATGAGCATGGGCAATATGCCTCGAATTGTCCATAGAAGAAGGTAAGCAAGAAGGAGTCCGCAGTTGTACTTACAGTAGGTGAAACGCTAGCTTCATAGTTCAGGCTTGATTTTACTCTCATTGTATGCATGACCAACACTGTAATGGGATGCATGCGGTATTTAGACATCGATGCCCCATTCCATATGACGGGGAATAGAGATATCTTCAGTGACTTGGAGGAGAAGGACCTCCAACAGAACATAGAGTTTGGAGATGATGGGAGGTATAGAGCAACCGACATAGGTACAATTACCTTTCAGATGGAGTATTGGCAAATGTTTTGTATGTTCTAGGACTAAGGAAGAATCTTGTTTCCGTAGCGGTATTGGAAGACCATGGTTATGATGTCATATTTAGAAAAGGAAAGGTGTTTCTTAAACAAATCTCCATGTGATGGGTGAAACCGATCAGTGTAAGAGTCAAGAACCTGTATGCTCTCGAGGTTGAGGATGCATGAAAAGATTTGAGGAGAAAAAACATAGGTTATTGACTTGGTGGTTGAGAGGGAACCTCCCAACATGTAGCCTCAGAAGCAGTCTTAGAAGGTTGTGGAGCAGCCACAATTGGAGAAGCAGAGAGGAGACGAAGTGGAAGTGTCCACTCAAGCAGAGACATCTAGTAGGGGGGAATTTCGAGCCAGATGGGCAGAGGGAGTACATGTAGCCATACCTCCAGGTGAGAGGTGGGGCGATGTGCAGATATAATCCCAAGAGAAAAAATTTGGGTAGGGTCCATTGAGATGGTGTGTCTCATGGATGGAACCTAGCTATGAGGAGTCCACAATACATCAGTATCGGGAAGGATCAATTAGATTGATGCAGTCAGATTTCAAGAAGACAAAAATCAGAGTGACAATTCGTAAACTAGAGCACAAATAGGAGTTGGAAGCAGTGTAGAGGGTCAAATGCAGAGTCAACAACAATGCAAAGATTTCATTAGACAATGCTGTAACTAGTAGCAGTTAGAGACTCTGATGACAGATGCATTATATTGATTCAGTTTTAGAGGCTATTCAGTTTCAGGAGTTGCAGGAGAAAACAACACTAGAGAAGTGTTGCATGCATAAGATTCCAAAGGTACATGATCGAAATAGATTGAATTCCTTTCTTGTTGAGAGGGAGAGTTGAAATTTTCAACAAGAAACAATGAAATTAGCAACCAGAAATGGAATCTAGAAAATGGCACCCAGAAATGGATACCATATGAGGCTTTTGATTTGATTTTCCCTTAATTAAATTGAAAGAAAAATTGTAATTTCATCTCATGAAAACTTGTATTAGTTAACTGAGTCAGGAAATTTGAGTTAGAGGTCTAAGAGGATGCATGTAGAGCGATTCGATGATTTAAGGGGGTCCAATTGTAGTGATTTGTGAGTTGTAACTAGTTAACTCAATTAATTGAGTTAAAATTAGTTTAACTAGTTCTAACAAAGATATGAGCTAGTGAGAGGTACAGTGAATTAAACACGATTTAATTCACAAGTAGTGATCAATTAGTTAAGTGATAATTCGCTATAAATAGTTATTTCATGTCAGTTCTAGGGAAGGCCTAGTTGAGACTAAGGTTAAAGGGAAGAGATATATCACTTGTACTAGTAGAAAATTGTACAGGTCATGCATGAGGTCATCGGGAAGGCCTTGAAGGATTGCACAATCATTATTTGGAATTTTCCTAATTAATAGGGGCTCAATTAGCCCAAGAATGCATAAGTAAGGCAAGCTATGGAGGGGAAAGCAAAAGGTTAAATACTTGACTGAGTTTTCTTAGATTTCAAGCCAGTTTTGAGCAGGATTGGAGTGAGACAGTCAACAGAGTGCTAGAAGTTTCTCAGTGGAGGAATATCATTGTGTTGTTTCATGATCTTGACCATATTCAATATAGAGATAGAGGGGTTTTGAGCAGTTTCTTTTCCTAGATACATCTTGTGTTGTGCGATTGATAATTTCTTTCTCTTGCTTAGATGTGATTGTGCGATCGTGTTTTGTTTCCACAAATTGTAGGAAGGATTCAGTAGCTTGTTTTAGTAAATTATAACATCAGATTGAATCCCATTGGTAGATTTTCTATAGATGGTAAGTTGGATTATGGGGTGTATCTAGTCAGAAAGTTTTGAAATCTTGATTAATGGTAGCCCCTCCTCATTTTTTGGTGCATCTTAGGGGCTTTGTTAAGCATCCCTAATATCTCCCTTCTATTTCTACTAATTGCTAAATCCCCCAGTCATTTAATCCATGAATCCATTAGTAATGAAGACCTAAAAGGAGTAAACATCTCTCATTTAGTTTCCATTACACATCTTTGTAGATGCCGTCTTCTTATTTTTATTTGGAAACAAAATTTATTTTTGAGCCCAAAAGAGTATTATGGAGCAATTCACTATGGTTAGCGACATGACTATAAATTTCCATAAATTCTGTATTATTTTGCACAATATCTCAAATACTACTTCCATATCCATTAAAAACATTTTCCAGTTCCATTAAAAAACTATTGATGAAGGGGTGAAATATTTAGGCTTTCAAGCTTAATGCAAATTCCTACATATTTGATGACTAGATATGGTTGTACAAAATGGTGGAAAAACACATCTCAGTTTGGACCAATAGACATCTCTCCATGGGAGGTCATTTGGTGCTAGTTAAATTAGTGTTAGAAAGTATCGCAGTATATTGGACGTCCATAACATCTGTTCATAAAGGAATCCTCAATAGAATTAGGAAGCTTAGTTTTGGGTTCCTCTGGACTAGCAAAGCGAAATCAAATGGATTTTCACTCATTTTTTGGCTTGCTTTAGCCATGCCTAAATCAATGGGAGGATGGGGACTAAAGAATATTCATATTTTGTGTTAATATTTGGCTGTTTGAAGTCTTTGGAAATTCGCTAACAATTATTCCTTATGGGGTCGATCTCTTTAGTTGAAATATTTAGGAGGAAAATCTGTGCTGGATTGGTATATAGATTTAAAAAAATTAAGTAAAAACACTTCAATAGTGTGGAAGCACTCAAAAAATATTTTCCATTTTTCAGAAACTGGGTTGTTTGGAAGATTGGAAATGACCATTCCATTAATATTATCATTAATCCTTGGCCTTTTTCTAGAGATAACTATAGTCTCTCTCAACACTACATTCAATTATTACATGCTACAGGGATATATGTCCTTGCTAATGAAAAATATCCTTTAGATATACTCTTGGGAAGTCATGCTTGGGAATTGACAGTTGATCTTGACCTCCCAAAACTAGAAGCTTATAAATGGAATGCTTATATCAGGTTGTTGGTCTCATCACTAATTTACCTTAAGGAAGATAACCCAGACCACCTAATCATGTAAAAAAATCCTTCCTTAAGAGAACACACAAGAAATTTGGGTTACAAAACTTATTTTGAAAATAATCCCGCTCAACCACAAAAGTGGTGGTGGAATTTCATATCGAAATATGTTTGTCCACTTAAATGTAAATTAACACTTTGGTTGTCCTTGAGTAATAAACTACACACTTGGGAAAATCTTATTAAACGTGGATGGTCATGACCAATTATTGTGCATTACGTTAATCAGATTCTAAAAAATCTCACATATTTTTATTACTTGTCCCTATGTAGAAAAGTCTTGGAGCATCCTCGTCTAGGTTCTCGCTCATTCATTAGTGCACTGGAACAACCCTAATATAGAGAAATGCACTTAGGAATATAATGATGATCGATTAGTGCAAAGTTCCCTCCTTGTTGAAAATGTAACTAGTTTCGATCTTCACAATTGTTGTTGTACTCATTCAATATGTATCTTATTTAACAAACAAAATAATAAAATAAAAAATTATTATAATAAAGCATGGGTTTCATGCTCATTATTGATGGTCTTCTAGGTAAACACATGTTATTTATGCTTCTAGGGTTTTTTAGGTCATAATATTTATTGTCACGAGTAATTTAAGTCAGCATCATGTTCATAAGACCTTCCGAGAAAAATGTAATTAGAAAAATAATTAGTTTTTAGTCTAGAAAGTCCTGGAAACTCCAAAATTACAAGTCGGCCTAAAGGAGGAAATTCCACCCCTTGGAAAGGCTATACAAAGGAGAAAATTGACCTCATTTGGCACTCACCCACCAAGAAGTTTGATCTTAAGAAGGAAGTTCTAGTTGTAGCTGGGAAGCAAAAGAATAAAATAACAAAGGTCTAAAAGAAGAAAGGAAGGATGAAAATATTGTTTTTTGGGCTATCTCTCTCTCAGACGGGCGAAAGTCTAAGGTTTATGCATCTACAAAGGATGCCAAAATTGTAGATCTAAGTTGCAGTGGGGCGAAGTGCAGTCTCTTATTGTTGGAGGAAAGAATACTCCATCGTGAACTCATTGGTCTTAGGTGAAGTTGTCTTGCTCAAGGAAGGTCTCAAGATGAATTTGGATTAGGGTTTTTGCAGTTGCTACAAGGGCCGAAGTTGCACGTCGAAGGAGTAGTTCTGAAGTTGGAAGGTCGAAGTTGCAGTTTTAAGCTGGTTAGTACTAGGTCAAATAAAGGACTTGTTGGAAGGGATGACTTGGTACCTGGAGAAGGACTTGGTCTGAGATTGGGTCTTTGTTGTCTCATTGGAAGCAAATTCTATAAGAAAAGATGTTTTTTTTTTTTTTTTTTTCTTCCTTCCGAGTTTTCCCCTTGGAGGGGTTTTTCCCTGGATGAAAGGCTATTTTTCTGTGTCCTCTGTTGTTGCTATTTTTTGTTTTGATATTGTTTTGATTAAAATATCTAAATAAACAACAAAATTATTTTAACTAAGTTAACAAGAAAATATTAAGGTTAAGGAAAATTGGAATTAATAACGACCACATTGAATTTTCCAACACTCCATGCTATCTATGTGCACAATATCTAATGGACACACAATCAGGAAATACTTCATAACAAATATATCCCACCAATTGTTATGAGTGGTTTCAATGAAAAAATAGTTAAATAATGTTGGGATAACCCTAAAAGGAAGAAGACTTTGATTATAGTTATCCCAAATTTGGATAAAGAGATTTTGTGGAGATTCTTTGATGGTGCTAGTGAAGGGGATCCTCCAATATGTGGTGTTGGTGGAGTTCTTTATTTAAATCAAAATCATCATTACCTTCTTCACTATGCTCATGGTTGTGTCTCTAATAAAAAATTTAAATTTATAGGACTATGGTTTCTTTTGTACACTGCTAACACCTTGGTTTAAAGAAGTTGCAGGTCGTGGGGGATTAAAATTGATGATTGAATGGGCGAATAATATTGCAGAGGTAAATGTTACAAATTTGAATCATACTCTTAGGAATATTTATACAGAAATGGGGATGCTTGAATGGACCTCAGATACACACATTTACAGAGAATTGAATCAACAAGCGGACAAGTTATCCGAAGAGGAATTGAAACTCTTAGTTGGATCTTTCGAGTAATATGAGATATGATATGATCTAGAAATCAATGGAATGGAATTCCATTTATTAAATTTAGTTTAGAGTTTTATGAATGACACTAAGACACAATATTTGTAAATGCTTTATACTGATACATCATCTTTTTACTTATAGCTTTAAAATTTTTGAAATAGTCCTTTTGGACCGCATAATGTATATTTAATTATGGAATATATATATATATGATTTTTTTAATTATTCCTTGTATTTTGATGCCAAAATAAGAAAATAAAATTTAATAATTAGTAGATAATGAAATTACATGAATTATAATAATTATGTTTAATCATAATGTGGTGTTGACTTTATTAACTAATTTTTTGAGCTCCATTTCCTTTTCATATTGACATAATTATAAATGATCAAATTATCTTCATTTTTCATATTGATGATGGACCACATTGATTTGGCTCAAAACTTCGATCTAAAAATATATGTGATGGATGTAGAAGAAATCTTTTACTAGATTCTAAAAGCTTGAATTCTTCCTATATTCCCCCCCATCTCCATCAAAGGCTTTTTGTTAGAGAAGAATGATGTTGGCAGTGAGATATTCATTTCATGTGCACATCATCAATGGCCCATTAAGGTTTTTGTAAATTTGTTGGTGGTTAGGGATTTCTTCCTTTTTCCTTTATCCTTAATGAGCTTTTTCCTATTTCATTTATTTAAGTAGTTGTAGCTCCTTTTCATCTAGTACATGCTTTGATATTTGTTTTTTTCACTTTACATCCCTTTTTATTTAAACATGCCCCTCTCCCAACATTATATTTAGACTTAAATACTTCATTATTAGTTCAAAATAGTAGGCTCTATCTACCATGTGGAAATCAATGACTCACATAGATCTTTGCCTAACTATCATTGATCACACATCTCATGAATAGCTAAAATTTCATGCTTTAATAAAATTTGTTCCCTTCTCTTTCTCTATATTGGAACAAACTTTCAATGAGTAGGTGATTGTTTGATATAATGTATCTTTGGAGTAATTTCCCCCCCTTTTTAAGTGTTATTCATCTCAATGTTATTTAGTTGATGATGCCACATGTTCTCTTTAGTGTTCTTTAGCCATAATGGGTCTGCAAGTCAAAAAAGTCGTAGGGAATCACAAAGTCCTCTTTATCCCCCTAAGAGAAGGTTCATGATTCTAACCTATGGCTGACACCATAAGAGAGAAAATTAGAGAATAAGGTGTTGGCAATATGATGCAGAGTGTTGTCCTTGATGGCAACCCACTGAATGAAGATGAAGACATGAGATTGTTGACATGTGTTGTCCTTGATGGCAAACCACCTGATGAAGTTATTCTTGACCTGATGGACTTGGTAAATGATGTAAATCTGATGTGAAATGATATGATGCTGAGTGTTGTCCTTGAAAGGCATCCCACTTGATGAAGATGATGGCAACTTGATGAAGTTTGTGCTTGATAGAATATGTTCTTGATGAAGTAAATCTGATGTATCTACAGTGAGTACAGAAGGCAATGAAGAAAGGAATTCAACATGTGCTAAATCTATGGTGAAAAGAGTATGTCTCAAGGCATACGCGGATCTGTCTAGGAGAAGTCGCGTATGCACGCGGGAAACAACGTGCCAAGTCGCGTATGGGAAAAAGCGCTCATAAAGTGCAAAACCAGGGGTAACCACCATGGTATTGACCCATTGT
The DNA here is from genome assembly GCA_034641835.2 of Pinus albicaulis. Taxonomy (NCBI): domain Eukaryota; kingdom Viridiplantae; phylum Streptophyta; class Pinopsida; order Pinales; family Pinaceae; genus Pinus; species Pinus albicaulis. Next base: position 1,970,520,018 of record CM076578.1, on the reverse strand, counting down.
ATTAGGTAATGATTCGTCTAAATGACCCCGTCCAGGAATACCATCGGAAGTAATGTAGTTTTGGGCTCATGGTATTGTTTTGGCTCATGGTATTGAAAAAGGGGCTCATGGTATTGAAAAAGGGTAAACCTATATAAAGAGAAGAAATTCATTGTGCAAATCATAAGCGTGGGTGCAAGATGTCTGAGCTTGAATGAATACTTCTCTCTGAAGTATATCTGAATGGAAAGGGTTATAGTTGAATGATAGATCTGATTGTATGATGCACCAATGATGAAGAAGGGGATCTAGATCTGAAATGTACTTGTATTTGCTAGATCTGTTTATGGAATGATTAGATCTGTGATGAGGCGAACATCTGTCTGAGGTAAAGGGTAAAATCTGAAGTGATGTATCTGTTGTGAAGAATTGCAATGACATAAAGTCTGAAGAACCATACGCTAGTTAACTGGAAAGCGGCGTGTATGCGGCGGCCATTGTGATATCTTGTATTAAAATTAGCTACGTAATTTATCTGATATGTTTGTTGATTTATGTAGGCAGGCGGCGTATATCTGGCGACATCGGTGAAAGAAGCGGCGTATGAAAACTAGGGTTCTTTGATCTGGTAAGAAATGTCGATGCGCCACCAACTGGTTTCTTGATATCACGGCGGTGAGTTATATGTATCTGTTTCATGGTTGGCTGTGTTTAATAGTATGGAATTAGGTCGATCTGAAAGTATGATGAAGCATTAACTGCCGAAGTGGTGTTCTATTGAAGTTGTTGGATCCAGTGTGAAAATTGATGAAACGTGGTCCGAAGGGGTGCTGAGGGTTGTAGCCTTCAGTCGGGGGGTTGTAGCTCCCTTCCAGGAGAGGCTGGTAAACGAGATCGGGGGTCGTAGCTCCCTTCCAGGAGAGGCTGGTAAATGAGTCAAGGGGTTGGAGCTCCCTTCCAGGAGAGGCTGGTAAACGAGCGCAGGTGGGTGCCTGCGTGCTGGTCAAGTCTGCGCCAGCACATATGTTGTAAGATGTTTTCTCTATAATAAAATATTGAAGGTTGAGCAACTGCAGCGGTGGTTTTCTCCCGACTTGGGTTTCCACCTAAAAATCCTGGTGTTCATGTGTGATGCTTTGTGTGATGGTTTATTCTATTGTTACTACACATGTTTACTGTTAACTTAACATCAGATGAATGAATATTGCAAAGAACTAAGTTGATAAATATCTGCATATTTAGATCTCTGCTAATACGCGAGTTGCATGAAGGATATCCGCGTGTATACGCGAGTTTACTAAAGGAAAGTAGCGTATGGGTTTTAGAAAGTGAAAAAGTAAAAAGTTTTGAATATGCAGTAAATACTGATTCACCCCCCCTCTCAGTATTTTTCCCAACATAAGGTGGCCCCCATTTTAATAATTATTGAAAAGTTTAAAGTAGAAACGATCATGCTAAAAGGGTAGAATTAAACCCCAATGATGCCCCATGGATATTAACCCAATATGGTGACAAACTAATAAATAAGGGAGCCCTCATGTATAGGTATTTTTGTAACACCTTAAGATTGCTCCTATAGTACCATTTTTCAACACCCTATTCATTCATTACATTCACTAGTAGCCGCCAACTCACCTATTGTGATGCCATCTTGTGTATGCTCCTCACCTTAGGGTTTCCATTCATATCCCATTGATTTATCCATTTGCAAAACTAGTTACCACATGGTACAACTACCTCACCATGTACACATAAATACACTAACACTCCTTGAACTATTCCATCTCGGAGTTTCTTCCTAACTCATCCATGTCTCCTTTTATCCTATTATACAAATTACTCCCCAAACTTAAAATTTTTTTAGTGTTGGATGGGTCAGTGCGCCATCTCACCAGGGAGTATTTTCTATCCCCTATAAGGATGATTTGATGCCATAGTCTCAAAGTTAACTCTAGAGGACATATAACAAGGAAAAATATATCCTTTCTTGTTACTCAAACATTTCTTCATCACACTCTAAGGTTATCCACATAATGTCATTTTCCCCTCATTCTATTTATTCACTTGTTATCCTTATATATTCATTTCGTTAATCCAAATCCCATCCCCCCATCATGCCATCATGACATCATCTACCACATGTCCTCACTCGATTTTCCAAATGTGTGCCTTCCTTATTTTCCCATTTTCCAAGGTTGGTGCTTTATGTCAATTAGTCTTCATTCATACTTCAATGGGAAAATGGCCCATCATATCATTGAGTTGCAATGGTTTCATTGTTATATCCCCCTGTTTTTAATCCACTTTGTTGACCTACCCAGGAGTAGGAAGAATGGGGAGAAGGAATTCCCTCCTTTAACAGTTATCATGTATGTACATCCGTGCATCTACCCATTAGGAGTCAATTAGTTAATCATGTGGCTTATGGCTTTCCATTGATCCATAATTGTTAAATACGACATCATTATTTTAAGATATGTTGTGTCATCCTCTACCACATCAACTTCTATCATGTACCAAATTTAGGTCTATCCGTGTGGCACCATCATATATTGATGTGCTATCTCCCAAGGTGCCACAAGCCATTTCCACTCAGTCACTATTATCATTATGCTAAAATGACCCCTATAATGACCACATCACTGATATGTCCTTACCATATGTACTCCATCTTATATGTACTATTGGCATGGGTTGTTGATTCATCCTACTCATCTATACACCAAAAATGCTTTTAGGCTATCAAGGATTTGAGACACATAATGGTTATTAGATGACCTATTAAAAACTCTCGACATTGATCTATAAGCCAAACTTACTGAATAGATAGAAAAGAGCATTAAGAAGATGAAACTAACACATTATATTTGTAACCATGTGAATGGATAAATGAACCTTACACCTTGATTTTTCAAAAATTTTATCAACCTTTTACTAACCTATAAGTCAAAAGCCAACTTTATCAATATGAAGGATCCTCCATATTAATAAACACATCATTCTTCATACTTTACCTCAAACTAATGACAAGTTAACTATAGAAAAAAGAGTTACGTCTACTAATTTCAAGCTCCTATTATACTACAATGACTGAGTAGCCACATCATGTTATCATGCTGAGATTATAAGGTACCATAAATAAGCATATATAATAGCAATTTAGAAATGAAGTCTCTTATATTGGTAATGTTTACACATAATTAGAAACATAAGTTCTTTGATGTTGGATTCTCATAATACACTAGGCGTTAGAAAAGGGCTTGCATGCCCAACATTCCTGGGCAAACTAACTAATTGCATTTAACTCAAAGACATAGGAAATGCAACCGAAAGGTGGAAAACTCATTTATAAGTCTTTGATGAAAACATGCTAGTCTTTGATGTACCTCAATACGAAGAGAACCCCTTAAACAGAAACAATAATATATTATTCCCATAATTTTCAAAGAGTATTAACAATTCAGCAGCAGGACTCAAATGGCATGATAACGTTACCATGAGATTGCGTTTCTAGGCCATGATTACACAACATAAGGCAATTAAATGAAAGTGAGACCTTTGTATGATATTGTAAATATAATGAAAGTGAGACCTTTGTATCATATTAAGATATTCATAGCCTGTGCTACACTGAGCAATATCCAAATATTGTGTATTCTTGAGTTAGTGTAATTATTTGCTATTGTTTTGACTTAGTGCATAGATTTGTGATGGTGTTTTTATTAAATTACTGTTGCAGTTTTTATGTTTTAGTTATTAAATTTTTTTTTTTAAAGATGATATACGTTAATGCATGTGATGTATTTAGTTAGAATATATCATCTATAGTAAACGTTGGGTTAGATTTGACGTGAATTTCAACATTTGTATGTTAGAAAGGTTCCCAAACATTTAATATTGTGATATTTGAGAGATGACACTATCATATAATAGAGTCATCATACAAGTGTTGAATTTGTAAAATTATAGTTAAAGTTATAATCTTAATTAGGAATGCTTAAGATTGAAGAGGAAATTGGAAAAATATGGAGGAAATTAGATTATTAATATTTTTTTTAAGTGTCTAATAATTATATGTTTTAGGATTATGTGAGAGTATATTAGAATTGTTTTTTATAAAAAATAAATAAAACAATAAAATTGGAAATTTATAGAAATTAAACAAACATTTATTTAATTTAATTTTTAGTTGTGTTAATTATCTATTTATATATACATAAATAAAATTATGAATGAGAGATAATATAACCTAATTGACACTTATTTAATTCAAAAACTCATAATGAAAAATACACATCATATTTATTCCCTTTTATTATGGTGATAAAAGAATAGGAAGTTAAGGAAAATTAAGGTTTATTATCTCTCTAAGAGGGCGGAAACCATTAACCAAGTGTAGATATATACTAACCTTAATATAATATATTAATAGGAGGAAGTTACAAACATGGAATCCTTTGGTTGTTAAAGAAAATTTCGTTGCCCTTAAATCTCGTTGGAATTAAAGAAATAAAGTCCTCACGGGGGCTTGCCAAAGGATGAAAAATCTTAGAGAAATGTACATGCTTCTTCTCGGACTCCAATTGGCTAAAGATCAGGATGTCTCAAAAACAGTGATCATGGGGGATTCCCTTATCACTATTCAACAACTTCAAAAGGGTTCTCTCCCTAAGAACAACCATCAATGCCTCCTTCTTAGCAGAACCAATATCATCTTGGATTCAACACCTCAAAAGGCCTATTATCAAATTTTAAGAAGTCAAAACAAAGAGGCAGATGCACAGGAAAACCAAGTCATCCTCCTTGAAGCAGGTTAGTACATTGCCAACGTCTTGTCTCGATGGAAAGTTATACCATGATAATCCAGATTTATGTAGGAACACAACAGAATACACATATAACCATAAATACAAAGATGTAGCGAAAATAAAAATTCATTTCATTAACATCAAAGAACTAAAATTTTCTTACAGATAGAATGGAAATAAACTAGCTAGGGTGCTGGTAGCGAATCTCTGAGAAGAGATGTGGCAGCTACAGACCTCTGAACTGTGTTACAATGAGGCTCGAGGGCCTATTTATTATTGAGAAACAATGGAGAACTCTAAACATCCAAAAACCTAACCCTAGGAGATGAAGCGCCAAAACTATGGGCCCCGTTTGGGTAAATTGGTGTCTCAACTTCCTGGGGACGTAACTGTTGGGTGTAGGAATTACACTTAAGAAAAATCATCAACACTTAATTTGTCAACCTGGGGGATTCTTAAACTTAGAGACGAAAAACAGGCAATGCTAGATATGGTATGAATCTTTCTAATGTAAATCCCTACTTTCTTTAAAGGAAAGATTGCAGAATCAAATCAAAAGAGAAGAAGGCAACTTGAACCATCAAAAATAATATAAGACTGGAACGAGGAAGTATGCATTTGCAAGAGAGAATTAAAGATAAAAGGCAGTCACTCCCACTAATGGTTGTTTAATCTACCGAGTGTGTGTTTTCCCTTAGCAGAGACACTTTAGCAGTCTTGTTAGATGGGCCCTTAAAACCTGCTTCCTTAGAGATTTCCTTCTTGCATTAATCTGTCCTGCACTAGTGCATGATCAGAGATTTATGTAGAAGGTACAAATACTGTCTTTATTGAAGGCTTTTTACTTCATGCAAGGGCTTGAACTTTTCAAGGTTCAGAGCACTCAAATCTTGTGGCAAGAAGCTGGTTCTTGCACCGGACCAGAGCTTCCTGCACTTAGTTTTTAATCCTTAAAACAAGTGTTCAATTATTGCAAGTGCTACTTTATTATCGAATCAAATCGCACACATAAAAGTGAATGTTTCTGATCTTAACAAAATGCAGAAGTAAAGAAACATTCATTTATCCTATCATAAGCATTAAAAGAAGGAAAGAAGATTGTGGAAAGTAGATTAAGAAAACTTGCTGCATCACACCAACGTGCACTGGTGTAGGTTCATTTCTCCTGCTTGGACCAGGTGGAAAAACCAATTAAACGGAATTGCAGGAAAAGAAAATATCACACCAATGTGCACTGGTGCAGGTTTGTTTCTCCTGCTTGTACCAGGCGGATGAAAACCAATTAAATGAAATTGTAGGAAAAGAAAATATCACATCAACGTGCACTGGTGCAGGTTTGTTTCTCCTGCTTGTACCAGGCGGATGAAAACCAATTTGAAATCAGGTGTAGGAAAGTAAATTGCAGGGAAATAAAATGTATCTACTTCACACGACGGATCCGTTTTCACTCAGACAGGAATACATGTGCTGAAAGTTAAATCACACTTTAATAATATAAACACAAATTACAAGAAATAAAAAGTAGGGTAAACATGCTGGGTTGGCTGGGCCCTAGCCAACCAGCGCATTTCGATTTTAAGTTAAAACGCTGCTCAATAAACTAGTCAATTCATCAGCTTAAAAACAGAAAATATTTCTCAAACATGAGGCGGAAAAACCTTTTATTAATTCATTGAGGTGAATACATGCATTGATACAATGTCCAGCCTAGATTCGAGCGATAACAAAACGACCGGTTACCGCCTATCAACTTCGCTTTAAAAACTTTGCTCCAAAATTCTCCTCCCCTAGGTCCTATTTACACTTTACATTATATAGATTTGTTGGCTGAAGGCCAAAATGGATCGTTCAATTGATTCATAATAAAATGCAGAATTTAGTTTCAGCCTTCAAGATAAGACGGTTTTGCAAAAATAGCCGTAGCTAACCAGCTTTCGCCCTTCACGGATTGGTCTCGGTTGCCTTTGAATCATTCGCTACCGTGGCTGAAGTGGCTCAAGATGAGGTGGTGATTGAGGAGGTTCGGATCTGCCGCGAAGATCTGTTGTGCTGGCAATGGTGCAAGATCCGGACCTGCACTAAGATCAACGGTCACGGTAAGCACTGTAACTATCAAATAACCATTGGAGATATCGATAAGTTACAAAAGTGATTTAAAAGTAAGAAATCATGTAATAAATATTTAATTAATGCTAAATTGAATTAAAACATGAAGAATAAGGGTTTATATGAAATATGTCACCATGCTTGGACTGGTGCAAGATGAGGGTGCATAAAGGAAGTGAAACAGAGGTAAATGGTTACAATTTAGGAAGGGGAAATGGTAAAAAGAGAGAAAATTAGGGGGCTAAATCCTCCCATCCCTAAGCTATTGTGTGTCCTCACACAACTCTTTACCTCTGCAAAAAACCTTCAAAACTTCGAGCGTTCCAGCTCACTCCTGCTCTGGCATACTATCATCAATCTGCAATGTTTCAGACTTCTTCTTTTTGCTGTTTTTCAATTTCTTCATCACATTTTTAAGTCGTCTGAAACATTGCGAAGCAGGTACTTCCATACCCCGACTTCTCCTTTCTTTTTCTGTATCTCCACCGTGAATTCTTCTTTATTTTGTTCTTTTTCCTCCTGTGCTTTAGCTATGAGCTACTCTAAGTTCTGCACTTGAAGCTCTAGCTTGACTATCCGAGCAGTAGGAGCTATCGAGTTTTCTTCCTTTTCTATCCTAACAGGGGCTGTATTTTCTTCAGGGACCTCAGTATCCCTCATGAATTGAGTAAATACTTCTTCCTCTTCCGGTTCTTCTTCTTCTTCTTGCTCTTCCGGTTCTTCTTCTTCTTGTACTTATTCTGGTTCTTCTTCTTCTTGTACTTCTTCCGATTCTTCTTCTTCTTCTTGCACTTCTTCCAGTTCTTCTTCTTCTTCCTGCTCTTCCAGTTCTTCTTCTTCTTCTTCTTCTTCTACTTCTTCCAGTTCTTCTCCTTCTTCTTGCTCTTCCGGTTCTTCTTGTATTGGTTCTTCTTGCACTGGTGCAGGTGGGGATTCAACATTTTGTGGGGACTATGGTTCTGCACCAGGTTCTTCATTATTTTTCCGGGCCTTAATAAAATCGGCCAATAGAGTGTCATCTTCAACTTCCACAGATTTTGCTGCGTCCGCAAGGACTGAAAACAAATCGTCTTCTTCGGGGGTCTGTTCATGCATTGGTGGCATCGGAGGAGTTTCTTCAACAGGTGTACCTGCAATCTTCTTTTTCTTTAGAGATGGGCCCTTTTCTTCTGTTGATTTCCTGGGTCGTTTCCTTTTTGCATTGGTGCAAGAAGGAATTCTCTTTACACTTGGACCCTTGCTTGTGCTGGCGGGGGTCTCTGTTTTCTTTTCAGCAGCGGTCTTCTTTCCTGTAGAGGGATTTTTATCTAGTTTCTTCAACAACTCCTTCCAGGTCATGCCCTTAATTTCCAATTGTTTCTGGACCAATATTTTTATCAGGCCGTGGTGATATAATTTCTTATCGGCCTGATTCGCCCATGTGCCCTGCACACTCTTGGCCATCTTTTCTAAACTCTTAAGCAAAAAATAAGTGAAATCCATCCTCCACCAAACGTGCCAGCCGGGTTCAAAGTGTTGCAGCATCCTGAAATGATACACAAAGGTGAGGGAGTACCTTCCTTCAAAAGTCACGAATTTCTGGAGGATGAAAAGGAGGTCCCACCACTGTCCCAGCAGGGCGCTGCGCGGAACTCCTTTCTTCTAGTCTACCTTCATGTCCTTATCAACGACGAAACGTTGCCAGCGCTTCCTCTCGAGCTTCTGATTTTTAAAGTATTGCACACCAGTGTTTTGCAAGCTCGTCGCTGCTGCTATCGATTTTTGCGTGACTTGAAATTTCAAGGGCCCAATCTTTACATGACCGTTTTTAAAACTCTTCGCAAACTATAGGGCCACTTCACTGTTGTTCCCGTCAAATTTCTGAAAAAACGGAAGAAAGCCTGAGTCTTGCAATAGTGCAAGACTATTGTGAAACTCAGCTGTCTGATCTACCTCACTGAGGGACAAAGGTTCACATCTAATAGGCGGCATCTCTGCTTAACAGTTATGAATAGTCAAAAAATTGCATGCAATACTGGAAAATTTGGCTCTTTATAGATAGGGATCCAACCGTCCACCATCCCTTCTGTCTTATCACTGATTCATCCCACCAAAATAGCCGTGGATGCGCGACATGTTTAGAATCGTGCGGGATTGGTACTTGCGGCGGCGTTTTTAATGGCTAAGTGAGGTAATCGTTATAAGTGAATGACGTTTAGGATCATGGCGGAAAGGGTAATTATATCCAAGCAACGGTTAAACATTTCACATTCCTTTATAATTCAAAAAAACTTTAGCATTTATTAAAAAATGATCATGATTCTTAATTAAAACACTTTGTACTTTAAATAATTTTCTCCTAGTTAATATGATAGCACAAGTACTCATCAAATAAGTGAAAAAGGCTACTTATAAACTTTTATGACAACCACTTCCTATGACATATGCTCATGAGAAGAACAAATTGTACTCTATTTCTGTCAAGGTGCATGCTTGCACCGATCTGTTTACACTGCTTACTATGTTGTTCTGCTAGCACCATTCTACTTGTATTATTATATAGGACGATATGCTTGCACTAGTGCAAGCATATTGTTTGAAAAAAGAACAGGTAATTTAAGTAAAATATAGGCTGGACTTCTAACATGGCTTCCTCAACTGTTGAAAATTTGCTTTGCCCTTTCTTGATGCTTCAGAGCATCTTTTTGCTCTTTGTGTATGAGATCCTGCAATGAATTCATGAGGGAATAAAGAAGTGGGAAAGGGGAAAATTTCAGAATGGGAAGGAATTTTGTTACAGGGATTCCAGGAATAGTACCAAAGAGGGGATAAACAGCTGTGGGATAGGGAAAAAAATTCAAGGGTAAAGTGGGATTTTTACGAAGCGGGTAGGGTAAATTAAGAAGAATGTGGGAAGGTTAATCATTCTGGGATTTAAAGAAGAAAACTGAGGGAATATTACGAAATGGGATATGAAGAAAGGAAGAAAACTTCTGGAAGGTCTGCCTGCACTACTGCAAGAAAAATAACTGCAGCGAGAATTAAGTGTTACTTGAATAAAAATATCAATGCTAATTACCCCAATGTATAAAGGTTGGTCCTGCTGAACCTGCTTTTACTCGGTGGTCGCTAGCATATCTAAAGATCAAGCAACATTCTCTTTTTATTAGAAATTTTTGATCTTCCTGCCAACAAGCTGGTTTTCAGGTTGACGCTTCTGCAATCATGTCAACGAACTGATTTTCACAATTACAGGAAAATATATTTTTTTTCTTTACTTTTTTATTAAATTTATTATTTTTATTTTTAATTTTTTTTTTCAAGAGAAAGAAGGATTCATGTCTTCAAAAGGTTGGTATTATCATTTACCACTACCGTCCCGAATTGCTGTTGGACTTGCTGTGTAAAATATTTCTTGGCAAGTGGCTGAAAATACTTCTTTAATCTATGTCCATTTACCAAGAATACTGAATTTTGTCCATCAATAGTTTTAACTTCTATTGCTCCATTCTCGAATACTCGGATCACTTCATAAGGTCCCATCCAACGTGTATGGAACTTCCCTTTAAAAATTTTAAATCTAGAATCATAAAGGAGTACCCAATCACCTGGTTGGAATTGCTTTTTCTGAATAGACTTGTCATGCCACTTTTTTCGTTGCTGCTGAATTAGGATGTTCTGTTGAACAACATCTCTACGAAATTCATCTAACTCATTTAATTGGAGAAGATGCTGTTGTTGTGCCTCAGAGAGATCTAGTCCTAACTAAACTGCAGTTCTGAAAGTTTTGATCTAGAACTCAATTGGTAACAGAACCTATTTTCCATATACCAGCTCATATGGTGCATGTCTCGTGCTATTTCTCCAAGTGGTTCTGTAAGCCCACAAAGCTTCTGGTAATCTTTCATCCCAATCTTTTCGATGCATATTGACTATCTTTGTAAGAATGGACTCGATCACTTTGTTTGTAGATTCCACCTGGCCATTTTCTTGCGGGTGATACAACGTGGATTTCCCGTGCCGGATCTTGTATTGCTCCATCACACCCTGTACCAGATTAGAAATAAATTGCGAACCATTGTTAGAAACAATTTCTCTAGGCACACCAAATCTATTAAAGATTTCAGTAAAAAGAAAATCAACAACAACTTTTTCTGTAGCAAAAGAAACATCTTTAGCTTCTACCCATTTTGTAACAAAATCTGTACAAACCAAAATATGCTTTTTACTTAAGGATGTTGGATTTATTGGCTCTATAAAATCAATAGCCCATTTTTCAAATGGATCAATCATAACTTGGGGACATAAAGGCATTTCATTGGTTTGATTAGGCTGGCCCATTCGTTGCCAGCTATCACATCGCCTGACATACTGTTTGGCATCCTTAAACGAGGAAGGCCAAAAGTAACCAGCACGTAATAATTTATATGCAGTCCGCTTATCAATGAATTGGCCTCCACAAGGTTCATCATGAGCAGATTTCAATATGTCAAACACTTCCTCCTCTCTTACACATCTCCAGATAATTAGATCTGGACCAGTGTAAAAGAGATCTCCTTGAATCCAGGAATATGCAACACTTTTCTGAATAATATTCCACTTTTCACGAGCGGACAAGTGAGGTGGTGTGTTTTTCCCGTGACCAAATAATTGGAAATGTCAGCAAACCACGGAGAATCTGTTGACATAGCAAAAATATGTTCATCTGGAAAATCATCATTAACAGGAGTTACTTCACCAGGATTATCTAATCTAGAAAGAAAATCTGCTACAACATTAGATTTCCCTGGTCTATGAACAATAGTAGCATTAAACTCCTGCAACAATAGCAACCACCTAGTCACTCTACCACTTGTGAATGGTTTGTTCATCAAATATTTAATCATGGAATGATCAGTATGTACAAATACTTCATATCCTGTAATATAGTGCCTGAACTTATTAATTACAAAAATCACAGCTAAAAACTCTTTCTCTGTAGCTATATAATTCAATTCAGCGGAAGACAAATTCTTACTAATATAATAAATAACATAGGATTGCTTATTTTCCTCTTGTCCTAAAGCTGCGCCAATAGCCAAATCTAGAGCATCAGAGGAAATGTGAAAAGGCAGGGAGCAATTTGGACCTCGCAAAACTGGTGCCTGCACCAACTTTTCCTTCAGTGTTTCAAAAGACTGTTGGCAAGCCGTGGACCAAGAAAATTCACCATCCTTAGCTAGAAGTCGGAAAAGAGGAGCAGCTATCTTCGAAAATTTTTCAATGAATCTTATCTAGTAACCAGCATGTCCTAAAAAACCTCTTACTTCCATTTGAGTTTTGGGTGTAGGAAGATGCAAAATGATTTCAATATTTGCCAGATCAACCTGGATACCTTTGTCAGAAATAAAATGGCCAAGCACCACTCCCGCTTTGCACATTAATCTACATTTCTTGTCACTCAAAGCAAGATGGGCTTCTTGACAATGAAGAAGTACTTTCTCCAAATTTTTGAGAGCTTCTTGAAAAGAATCACCAAACACATAAAAATCATCCATATAAATTTCTACAAATTCTAGATCAGCAAAAATGGCCAGGACTTCCCTTTGAAAGGTAGCCAGGGCATTACATAAACCAAAGGGAAGCACTTTATAAGAAAATGTGTAGTTTTATCCTGATCTTCAGGTGCAATCTGTATCTAGTTATAACCACTGAAGCCATCCAAAAGGGAAAAATATTTCTTTCCTGCAAGGGTATCAAGCACCCGATCAATGAAAGGGAGAGGGAAGTAGTCTTTAAGAGTGGCTTTATTCAATTCTCGATAATCAATGCAAATATGCCATCTTCCATCTTTCTTAGGTACTAGAACTAATGGAGAGACCCACTGACTGTTGGAAATAGGATAGATAAAACCGACATCTAAGAGTTTTTGTACTTATTCCTTCACAATATCTCTTGGAGCTGGATTCATTTGCCTTTGGGGTTGTCGGACAGGTCGGGTTCCTTCTTGAATATAGATATTATGTGTACAAGTTTTAGGAGGGATACCCTTCATATCTTCATAGCCCTAAGCAAAGGCACTAAGATGGTTTTGCAACAAATTCACAAGCTGATCCTGCTGAGATGAGTCCAAATCTAAACGATATGCAAGGATTTACTAGGGCTAATCTCAACAAGAGTGGTATCAGGCTTAGGAGTACTCAAGGGAGTGGTCAAATGCAGTTGTACAGAAGAATGAAAATCATGACTATCTTGAAAATCTAGGCTGAAAATCTAGCTCAATGGCTCATAATTAGGCATAGTGTCTAGATTATTCAGAAAATCTTGAATCTCATCTTCTTGTGAAGACCCAGTATAATGATGGATAATGGAAATAGATTGAGTCTCCTCATCACTACTTTGATCCAACCATAAAGTATCTCGAAGGTCCTGAATGGATCTAGCAGGGGGGGTATAAGGTAACTTTCTTCCTGGAATCTCCATGTGAAATATACATATCACCGGAACGACATCTAATATATGCATCGGCCGTAGCAAGCCATGGTCGACCCAAGATCAAGGGATGTCCTCCTACTGGGTTCTTTGGCTGAAGCACAATGAAATCAGCAGGATATTCCCAAGAATCTAATGAGATGATCACATCATCCAATACTCCTTCTGGCTTAATTTTAGATCTATCTGCTAATTCGAGCATAATGGGAGTAGGGTGAAGAAGAGATAACCGAAGTTGATCCATGGTTTGCTTAGTCATGACATTAATGGCTGCCCCCAGGTCTATAAGAACATTAGAGACAAGGACATTACCAATTTGAACTGAGACAAGAGGATTTCTAGGATCAGTATATTTTTCCATAGACACACATCCCGTCATCAAATTTTTTGCCCTACCAACAAATTGAATGGTTTGGGGTTCCAATCTCTACCTCCCGGGTTTCTTGAGATAGAGTTCCTTAATAATGTTGGTACAAATGGGGATCCCTTTGATGGCTTGAAGCAAAGGTATCTTAATGAAAAGATTCCGAAGCTCAGATGCTAAACTAGTCTCAGAGATAGGCTCACTTCTTTCCTTACTAGCCTCTTTGGGAAGGGAGGCTGGTTGGAAGAAGATGGCAAGGATTCAGAGGGTAAGGGCTGCTTAGTGACAGTTTTCGGAGAATGGTTAAGAGTTTCCTCTTCTCCTTTCTCTTCAATGATCACCATAGGTTGCTTCTGATTTTCTGATGTTACAGTCCTTCCCGATCTTAATTGAATATCATGAACCCCAACTGGAATAGACTGGTATTCGAATGATAAAGGTGGGTTTGTTAATTGAATATTATTATTAGGATTGGGCATAGGTTGAGCAGGAAACTGAGGAGGTCGAAAGGGTGGAGGTAAAGGCAATGGTGGAGTGGACTGTCTCGGAAGTTGAGGCATTGAATAAGGTGCAAGTGTAGATGGATATGACTGCATAGGTGGCTGGTAGGAATGTGGAGAATGAGTTGGCCCTCTCCAACCTTGTTGCCATGGTTGAGAAGGTTGCCCATGCTGGTATTGATTCCCATACTACCACTGCTGATGAGAGTTAGGATAAGAATATGCATGTGAATTATAACCAAAATAGTGTGGAGAAAATTCAAAAGCCATACTTGTACCTACCTGAGGCCAATTCCTTCTTGCTCCCATAGCATTCAATTATTCAGCTTCAGGCTGTCCCCTTGTAAATATAGCTTTAAGTCCTGCTATAGAGGGAAATTTTTCTGTGATATGGTCTTCTACACAAATAGAACACTTATTAGTTTCTTTCAAATTAAGAGGACACTCTTTAGGAGGATGCTTATCTCTAAATTTAGGACAGAAAATACATAATGACTCTTGTTCCTTCATGAGTTTCTACTGAAATTTTAAGGATTCTAACTGTTTGGTAACAATGTTCATTATATCGATTTTCATGTTTTCCATTTTATTTTCTAGTCCAATAATCATAGCATCAGTAGATTCAGTTTTTTCTATTTCTATTTCGAGTTCCTCTACCGGATCTGTATTGATTTCTTGAAAATTTCCTGCATAATTCACAAATTTGATCAAAAGTTTGCTAAGAAATATCACCTTGTCCTAACAGATTCAAATTATTTCTAGCATTACCAGTAAGTCCTCTTAAGAACAAGGTTCTAATAGTGTTAGGATCAAGCTTCAGTTTTGAACTTTGTAAAATATACAAAAATATTTCCAGATAATCTTCAAGAATTTCATCATCATCTTGTATGATTGTAAAAATTTCATCCTGCATGTCCCGAGTTTTGCAATATTCTTGATATTTAGACAAAAACACTCTCTTAATCTGATCCCAAGAAGTTATAGTGTTTCCTCCTAACCCCATAAACCAGTGTAGAGCTGAGTCCTTGAGGGTAACAGGAAATAATCTTAACTTCTGAGCATCAGTTGCATAATCATAACTTCTACACAGAATATCAAACTCAAATAAAAAAGAGTCAGGATCTTCATGAAATTTACCATGGAAATGAGGGAGAGCTGATGGTGGAATATTCTTCATTTGTGCCATAGTATCAAGATCCACAATTGGAAACACAAAAGTGGATTGTTCTTCACTTACCTAGTTGTCACCAGTCCCTTCCAAATGATCTTCTTGGTCCACCATTGTTCCCCTTTTACTTGTATCGCTCTCCATAGGCTGATCCACACCTGAGCTGTTATCACCAGAATCCAGGTGGATTGTTCTTGCGTGATGGGTTTGAATTGGATTGGGCTTCCTGCATACAGAAGGAGACCCAATATGATTTTTTTTTTTAGAATTCTTTCGGCCCTTAGTGGGCTTCTAACCCTTACCTTTTCTAGGCATTCATTTCAAAAGGAAAAAAGAAAGAAAAAATAATAGACAACTTCTAAAATTTTTTGTCAGAAATCAATTAACACTAGTAAAATTACTTCAAAGAAACAACACTGCAAAAATAAAGAAAAATTACCTCTATTGTATAATCAGAAAATTCTTACCAAATCAAATCGCCTCCCTGGCAACGACGCCAAAATGTTGGGTGCAGGAATTACACTTAAGCAAACTCCTCAACACTTAATTTGTCAACCCGGGGGATTCGTAAACTTAGAGACGAAGCACAGGCAATGCTAGAGATGGTATGAATCTTTATAATGTAAATCCCTACTTTCTTTAAAGGAAATATTGTAGAATCAAATCAAAAGAGAAGAAGGCAACTTGAACCATTAAAAATAATCTGAGACTGGAACGAGGAAGTATGCATTTGCAAGAGAGAATTAAAGATAAAAGGCAATCACTCCCACTAATGGTTGTTTAATCTACTGAGTGTGTATTTTCCCTTAGCAGAGACACTTTAGCAGTCTTGTTAGATGGGCCCTTAAACCTGCTTCCTTAGAGATTTCCTTCTTGCATTAATCTGTCCTGCACTAGTGCTTGCACTAGTGCAGGATCAAAGATTTATGTAGAATGTATAAATAGTGTCTTTACTGAAGGCTTTTTACTTCATGCCAGGGCTCGAACTTTTCAAGGTTCAAAGCACTCATATCTTGTGGCAAGAAGCTGGTTCTTGCACCGGATGGAAAGTTGTGGACTTGGTGAGCTTGGTGTCCAACATTGACCAGAGGCTGGACAAAAATGTGATGAGGAACCTACTGTCGTAATCTGATATGATAGACTGCGGGATCCCAAAGTGAGCCCACACTCATTCAAAGAAGATTTTAGCAGTGGATTTTGCTATGATATTCTTCTTGCAGGCCGCCATAATGGCCATCTTCGAGAATCTGTGGACGACCACGAAAACACAGTCATTTCCATGCTTAGTAGAAGGAAGGTCTGACATGTAATCCATGGAGATGGATTCCCAAGGTCGACTAGGGGTAGGTAGCGAAGTATAGAGCCCTTGCTTCTTGATGGTCGGTTTGGCAATGGTGCAAGCAGTCTAGGATCTGATGTACTTCCCAACATCCTGTCGAAGGTTTGGCCAATAGAAATACTTCTATAGTACTGCCACTATTTTCTCGACCCAAAAATTCCCAGCGACTCAACTGTAGTGCGCTTCCCATATCATCTTGGCACGCTCGCTTGAAGGAACACAAATGTGTCCCATGTGACATAACAATGCATCTTGGAGGTGAAAATTTGGAACTTGCGTACCCCCCAAGAGTGCCTTGTATGTGTGGCTGAATTATGGATCGCTCTTGTAGAGAAGCGGCCAATCAGAAGTTTCGTGCCCACAAGAGTTGAGAACTGTGGTTATGGCCACGATCGGTGGTCGGTTGAGGTAGTCGGAAACATTATTGGTGCTACCCTTCTTGTACTTGATTTTCAAATGAAATTGTTGCAGATATGTGGACCACTTATAATGGCGATCGTTTTGCAACTTCCCCTGTGTCTGTATGAACTGCAGGGGTCAGTGGTTTGTGTGGATGATTGTTTCCTTCCCTAAAATGTAATGCTTCCATTGTCGACACGCCTACACAATGGAATACATTTCTTTGTCATAAGTGGGATACTTGCGAACTGTGTCAGACAATGTCTCACTGTGATATGCCACTGGATGCCCTTGTTGAGTAATAATTGCCCCAATAGCATAGTTAGAGGCATCTGTCTCGATCTCAAATGGTTGTTGCAAGTCTGGTAATGTGAGCACTGGGGCAGAACAGAGGCGATGTTTCAATTGTATGAACGCCTTCTGTTGAGATTTCGACCAAAATAATTTTGCTTTCGCTCCTCCCTTGGTGACTCAAGGGCCAGGTGATATGAGAGAATCCCAACACGAACCTGCGGTAGAAATTAGCAAGACCCAGAAAGCTACGAAGCTCTGTTAGAGTGGTGGGGGCTGGCCAATCCTGAATGACTTGGATCTTGTTGGATCCACATGCACCCCCATTTCATCAATAATGTATCCCAGATATTGAACCTGGGTCATGCCAAAAGTGCACTTCTCCAAATTGGCACACAACTTGTGTTGCGTACTGTTTGGAGGACTTCTCGGATGTGGTGGAGGTGCTCTTCCCAAGTATGGCTAAAGATCAGAATGTCATCCAAGTACACCACTACAAATGAGTTGGTGAATGGACGCAAGATGTCATCCATCAACCTCATGAAGGTTGCAGGAGCATTCGTCAACCCGAAAGGAATGACGAGCCATTCGAAAAGGCCCTCCTTGGCTTTGAAGGCAGTCTTCCACACATCAGAGGGTTCGATTGGTACATGCTGATACCTAGCCTTCAAGTCGATCTTGCTGAAATATTTTTCCCCTTTGAGTTGGTCCAGAAGGTCATCGATCTATGGGATCAGGTATCTATTCTAGACAGTGATCTTGTTCAGTGCCCGATAGTCAATACAGAGTCTCCAAGTCCCATCCTTCTTTTGTACCAACATGATCGGGCTCCCATAGGGCGATGAAATTGGCTGGATGTGACCTTTCTGCAGCAGCTCCTGAATCCACCTCTTGATTTCATCATTCTCCAGAACAGAGCGCTTATAGATCTGTCCATTGGGTAGCGGCGCACCTGGGGTCAGGTCAATGGGGTGCTTGGCCTGAAAGTGTAGAGGCACCCCTGTGGGTGAGGTGAAGATGTCCTTGTACTCCTCCACAACCTTGTCCATTTGTTTTTGTTGTGCAGAGGAGCCATCTCTGGAGGTCGTGGCCACAATCTTCTTCTTGCCCTGGGGGTGGATCATCAGGAAAACAAATTTCCTGGTTTGGGAAATGAGCTTACTACATTGTTTTACAGTAACCAAAGAGATAGTGGGAGGTGGTGGTACCTCTGGTATCCTGTACAACTTATTTCCCAGTCACAATAACAGTGCAAGGTCGGGACTCATACACAACATGTCGCTTCCATAAGTATGGTTGGCCTAATAATACATCAAAAACATCAATAGGATAAATGTCACACAATACCTCATCCGTGAAGGGCTTGATGCTATAGGGAACGCGACACTGCTGGCTGACGCGGAGATCCTGTCCTTGGTGAAGCCACCCAATGGTGTATGGTTGTGGGTGCGCTGTGGTCGGAAAGCCCAACCGCTTCATGACATCTACTGAAATGAGGTTCTTTTTGCTCCCATTGTTGACAATGAACCGTAGCGGGGAACCCTTTACCCACATCTGGGAGTGGAAGAGACGCTCTGCCTTCTCTGGATCTTCGTAGTGGCAACAGTGGCATTGAGCTCCACATCAATAATATGCTTCCCTTTTTCATTCCCCTTGTCAGGTTCTGATTCAGAGTCGAAGCATGCATTTGATTCAGAAGCCCTCATCTCGGCCACCAGCGACTGCTTGGCCCGACACTCACTTGTGTTGTGAGTGGAGCTCTTATGGAACTCACACCAATTTCTGTTGAGTCTCAAATATGCATCTTTTCCATACATCTTTCTAGACCTTTTTCATCCACCTGAACCTTCCAAGTTGTGAATATCATTGTATATTAATTGCAAAAGAGCATCTAACATGGTTTTTAATTATATTTTTGTGTCTGCTGTTTGATTTAGATTTTGCTCATTTAGCTGCGGAATCTTGCCACTTTCCGCAGCCGCTGCAACTTTCCGCAGCCATTTTGTGAAACTCTATGTTACAGGTGTCTTTAGGAAAAACGAGCCACATGGGCAAGTCAGAAATGATGTGGACATGGATCGTGTCCTATTGGCTCGAGCAAATTCATCTAAGGAGGCTGCGGTCAAAGGTGGCCAAGTGGAAGTCAACCGTAGAGTCCCACGGTGACAGGACTCTGTTTCTTGTCACGTGAAGATTTATATGTCCGTTTCTGAGTTGCGAGAGACACAACAACACCTGTACACGGCTCCATAGCCGAATCGAACATCCACTTCTCATAGATTTACTTCTCAATGCGGCTATGATCCTAGATCTTTGGACGTAATGGTTTACGTGTTCTCCATCAGCATAAATTTTAGGGAATCAGTTATATTACCTTTGTTATAAATAACGCGTTTGCATACACACATTAGATTAGTCTCGATTAGTCTCAAGATAGCTCTGTAATGTAATTACGTTGCCACTGTGCCGTAATATCACCTTTCTGTTATGACTGCATTTTAATATATAAGAAGACTTTGTTTCCAAGCGTAATTCGTACTTGAAGGCTGTTACCAAGGCTGGTGTAGAGGGCCCTTGCACACGCCGAGGTTTTGTGCATTATTGTATAGTTATTGTTTTATTTCTTTAAGCTCATTGTGCCATAAGTCATTCATGTGTTTATACATTGCATCTTTCATGGTATATATGCTTCATTTCTGTTTATAATCTTTCATGCTTCACATCTTGCTTCTGTCCATAATCTTTCATGTTTTATGTTATTGTTAACTGATCAGTGTTCTTGTTTCAGGTTATAAATAGGCAGCCCGGGCATTTGCATAACTTTTTGAATAATGACATGGAATTGATATTGTTCTGCTGCTACTTTAATTTTCTTAGTTTCCGTTTAATTTCAGTACTGCTTTATTTATTTCAGTCTTGCTCATTTGTTTTAGTAGTTAGATTTAGATATATTAAATTGCTCATGACATCTTCAGTTACCTCCGAAAGCCACAGCTGGACTGATGGTGAGGGATTGAATTATGAATGTGTAGTTTGATATTAGTTTACTTTCTGCAAGTTAGAAATATTAAATTCCTCATGACATCTTCAGTTACCTCCGAAAGCCACAGCTGGACTGATGGTGAGGGATTGAATTATGAATGTGTAGTTTGATATTAGTTTACTTTCTGCAAGTTAGATATCGGGTTACTCAAGTTGTTTATGGTTACCTCCGAAAATCATAGCTGGACTAATGATGAGGGATCAGAAGATAAGTTGATGTAATTTGATTTAGATTTACTTTGTTGCAACTTTTGGATTTCTTTCAGCATAGTTTCTTTTATGTTTGAATAGCAGCAAGAATAATGAGTTTCATGATCAGTAGTTCATTGTTTGTTTGATTAGAGTAGTGATGCAATTTCATTTTCTTTGAAGAATTAATTTAGTCATTGTGTGTTTTAAAATTCTTTTGAAGTTTGGAAAATCATTAGAAAGACATTGTTGTCTTGAATATTTGTCTCCATACTTGTTTTTCAGAATTTCATAAAAAACCAAAAACGACAAAAAGATAAGAAATAGGTTATCTTGCACATATAGTGCGCCACACTTCATCAGCTTACGAATCCTGGATTGATAAATTAATGTAGCAATTTAGGACACACTAAATTGACCAAACATTTTGGCGCCGTTGCCGGGGAAGTGTAACTAGGTAGCCAATTTCTTAAAAAAAAAAAACAAAATAATAAAAGAAGGGAAAACTTGATAACTTCTTGAAGTATGCTCTCCTCTTGCACCTAGTGTGATATGGAGGATCAGAAAAGAGAGTTATTGGTTCAGTAATTTCTTAAGTATGCTCTCTTCTTGCACCTAGTGTGACCTGGAAGATCAGAAAGAGAATTATTAGCCCAACTTTTTAAAAAATAAAAAAAAAATGACATGCATAGAGCAAGAGATTCTAGGGGAAGGTTTATAGCTAAAGCCAAGAGTTCGATTTTCAAAACTCCATCTTCTTCAAGGCATAGACAAGAATCACCACCATCTACCCCTAGCCTTAAGATTTTTGGAATTCAAGGAGCAGCTGAATTAGAGGATTCTCCTATACCACCTACCAAATCTCATTTAGAAAAGGAAGAGACTCCCTCTCATCCTCCCTTGATAGAAGAATCAGAGAACTTTAAGGACTCTAAAGAACCTATCATGGCAGAGGAAATAATAGATGGATTTGGAGGTAGAGGTAGAGGTAGAGGAGGAGGAAACAATGGAGACAACAATGGTGAAGGAAATAATGGAAGAAATAGGGAAGGAGACAACTTGTTTGGATTCCCTATAGTTGATGAGGAAACTCATACAATGATGAAAAATATCTCACCATCTGTTCTCCCTAACTTTTATGGATTGCGAAGTGAGGATCTTGAAACATTTCTGTTTGAGTTTGAAGTCGTGTGCCGAACCTATGACTATATGGAAGACTCTCAAAAACTCAAACTGTTTCCTTCAACATTGAAGGGAGCTGCTTTGAAATGGTTCATGGGATCAGCCACTCAATCTATTAGGACTTGGAATGATATGAAACAAACATTTTTGGATAGATACCTGGACTATTGTATGCCCACCAATCACAAGGATGAGGTATTCAAAATGATGCAAAAAGAAGATGAAAATTTGGAAGACTTACTTGAAAGATTTCAATACAACTTGAAAAGAGCAAAAATGAGCAACTTAGATGATGAAACCTTGAAAGCCCTCATATTAAAATCCATTAGAGATGAATGGATAGATATTTTAAACATGATGGGGAAAGGAGACATTTCTCAACTTCCACTTCGTGATATAACAGAACTATGTGTCCATCTCTCGAGAGGAAAATCTAAAACAGGAAAAGGGCCTAGGGATCCTTTTCTTATTAGGGCTAACAAATCTGCAACTGGATCAGTAAGTAGGGCAGAGATTGGTAATATGCTTGATGAGTTCAAAACTGATATCTTAGGGAGCCTTAGTGAACAACTAGACACCCTTAAAATCCAGAAACAGATGCTCTAGCCATCTTTTGTCCGAAATGTAGGAAGAAACATGCTTTAAGGGAATGTCCCTTGGATGCAAAAGTTGTAGAAACATGTATGATTTGATCAGAGAATCATGAGATCAAGGATTGTCCTTCAATTCCTGGACTCAAAGCTGTTTTTCAAGAAGACCCAAATTCAGTAGAATCTCTCTGTTTTGTTGCAAGGAGACCTCAAGGGTTTAACAACCCTATGAATTTTCAAACCCCACCAAGTTGGAATCCTTGGCAACAACCTTGGCCCCAACATCAGAATCCATATCAACCATGGGTACAAGGGATGCAAAATCCTTATGGGAGATTTGCTCAATTTTATCAATATCCTCCATCTTTTCAAAATCAACAAGCTCCACAACTTCCAAGCCCAAATCCACAACTTTCATTGCCATTTCCACAGCAACAACCTTCTCAACAAAATACAAATCCTCAACTCATGCTCCCATACCAACAGAAGACAAATCAACTTCCAGCTCAGCCATTGCCAAATCCTAATAATAAAAATCCTCAGAATACTTACATGGTAGAAGGACAACAATTTCCTACCTATATGATTGTTCCTCTCAATGATGTACAACTTAGATCTGGTAGAGTTTTAGAAAAACCTTCTATAGATATTCAAGAGCAAGATACCTCTGAGGAGGATTCTCTTCAAGTCAATAAGGGTTCTGAGGAAGCATCTCTTCAAAATTCAAGCATTCAAAAAGAAAAATAAAAGTTAACCCCCACAACTCCTATAGTTGAGCAATCTGTATCTTCATCTACACCTCCTTTTCCTGAAAGACTACAAATTGACAAGGGGGTGGAAAAACAAATCCTGTTGCCTAACTATGATTTTCTAGATGAATTGAAGAATGTTTGTATAAATATTCCCTTGCTACAAGCCATTCGAGAGATTCCTATTCTAGCAAAAACAATAAAGGAGTTGAGTTTCAAAAGACCAGGAAGGAAACTAAAAGACACAAGAAGAATCCACCTGGTAGGAAAGATTGAAGATATTATGATGGGAAAAATTACCATGCAGAAGTATGTAGATCCAGGAAGTCCAATTGTCAAGACACATATAAATGGGATAGAAATTCCAAACACATTGATTGACTTAGGGGTTGCTATCAACATTATGAGTAGACAGACTATGGAACAGCTAAAAATTCCTAACCTTCTTTTTACACCTACTTTACTGCAACTTGCAGATCGATCAATTATTAAACCAGATGGTGTATTAGAAGATATTTCAGTCTCCTTAGATTCTTGGGAATATCCGGTAGATTTTATGATTTTGAACTTAAGAGGTAATCTAGAGGGCACCCAATTATCTTAGGAAGACCTTGTTGAAGAAAATGATAGCTTTTATTAGTTGTAGATCCTGGGATATGTACATTTCACGTGGTAATTTGACAAAGAAATCAATTTGTATCCTCCAAAGAAAAGCAATCAAGCGGCTAGAGACAATGAAATGGGTCAATGATGAGGACATTATACAACTGCCTTTACCATTTCAAACTGAGGATAGTCAACAACACATTAGAAAATTTTGAGATATCTTTTAGAATATGACCCCACACAATTTCAAATTTCTGAATCACATAGAATATTTATCATCAAGACAAATGTCTCTTTACTCTATGGGAAGAGTTTGGTAGTTCTACCATTGAGATTTTTCCAGAAAGCATTAAATATCAACAAACATTTGAAAAAGTCACAATAGAGAATTAATCAAAATCTTGCAAAAATATTCTTAATGCATTTGTATGGGAGTATACTAACATGAAGGTATTGATCCTAATACTTGCATCCATCATATCTATATTGAGGAAAATAGTAGACCAATCAGATAACCTCAAGATGAATCCAAATCTTAGGGAGATAGTGAAAGAAGAGCTCCAAAACTACTTCCAATGTAAACTTCATTTATCCAATTTCAGAGAAATATGGATTTTCCTTTATAGTACCTAAAAAGAATGGTAAATGGAGGGTATGCATTGACATAGGTGGAATGAACAAAGAAACTTTGAAGGATCACTTCCTTTGCCTTTTATCGATCAAGTATTAGACACATTAGCAGTAAAAAGTACTTTTCAGCCTTGGATGGTTTTAGTATATCCAAATCTGTGCAGTAATCAAGATCAAGATAAGACCACATTTCATTTGTCCATGGGAACTTTTTTCCTACCGAGTGCTTCCTTTTGGGTTATATGTTCCGCAAAATTCCAAAGAGCAAACATTTTGTGGAATTTTTCTGATTTAATCCATGATTGTAGAGGTTTATATGGATGATTTTATAGTTTATGGTAATTCATTTGAGGAGGCATTAGAAAATTTAAAAAAAAGTTCTATAGATGCAGAAAACAAACCTTTCATTAAGCCATGAAAATGCTTTATGATGTTTATCAAGGGATTGTTTGGGGTGATCATATTTCAAAGATGGGATTGCATGGATAGATCAAAAGTTGAAGTCATCTCCAAGTTACCTATTCCAAATTGTCAAAGAGTTGTTAGAAGTTTTCTGGGATTTACCGGTTACTATAGAAGATTTATAGAAAACTTCACTAAAATAGCATCTCCACTCTCTTCAAATTGCTTACAAAAAAGACTTGAATTTAAATGGATCCTGACACAATTAGCCTTTGAAACTTTGAAACAAAATAACTGGGCACTCATCTTGAGGACCAAATTAAACTCCTTTCCATATTTCTACTGATAAGCCAGATACAGCTCTAGGAGTCAGGTTGGGTCAAAAAGATTTGTTCCCTGTGCCATTTATTATACCAAGAAAATTTGACTTACCAGAGTTGAACTATACCGTGATCGAAAAAGAGTTTTAGCTATTGTTCCATGCAATTAATAAGTTTAGACATTACATAATGCTATGAAACTTTTATTCATATCGACCATTCTGAAATTAGATATTTAATGAATAAACTGGCATTAATGGCGTAGGACAAGATGGCTCTATTCTCATAAGAATTCATTACCTGCATGGATAGACTGTGAAAACAAAATACAAAGAGCTGATTTTTTGTCTAGGGATCTGTAATAAAGAAGATCTCTCCGTAGAGGATAGTTTCCGTATGAATACTTGCTTATGTGAACCTATTAAGACTCCTTGGTATGCAGATATTGCTAACTATTTGGTTACATGGAAACTACCTTCACATTTATTTCCAAATGAAAAATGAAAAATTATTCAGGAGAGTTCAAAATATTCATGGATTTCTAATGAATTGTTTAAAACAGGGCCAGATCTTGTGATCAGAAGATGTTTCAAGGAAGATGAAATGCCTGATATTCTTAAGGCATGTCATGATGAACCATGCGGCGGACACTTTGCAGACAAAAGGACGACCTATAAAATCCTCTATTTAGGATATTATTGGCCTTCCTCTTCAAAGATGCAAAACAATATGTCAAAAGGTGTGACAGCTGCCAAAGAGTAGGGAAACCTACCCTTTCAAATGAAATGCCATTGCAAACACAGGTACTCATTGAACCCTTTGAAAAATGGGCTTTAGATTTCACTGGACCTATTAATCCACCATCTAAGCAAAATAAGTATATATTGGTTTGTACTGATTATGTTACTAAATGGGTAGAAGCCAAAGCATTAGTGTCTGCTACTGAAAATTCAGTTGTTAATTTTCTTTATGAGGATATTTTTACTCTCTTTGGTGTTCCAAGAGAAATTGTGACAGATCAGGGAAGCCAATTCACATCCAACTTGGTGGAGAAGTTGATGGAAGAATACAAAATCAAGCACATAAGATCTACTCCTTACCATCCGCAAGAAAATGGTCAAGTGGAGTCCACAAACAAAGTTCTTGAAAGTATCATCACCAAAACTTTTCATCTACATAGAAGAGATTGGGCAGAAAGGCTTCCTGAAGCCTTGTGGGCCTACATAACTACATGGAGAAATACAACAGGACATTCTCCCTATGAACTTGTTTATGGGAAAGAAGTCTTGCTCCCCATTGAGTTCCAAATCAAGACCTTCAAGATAGCAGTTCAGTTGGGGATGGACTTATCAGAAGCCCAAAAGCATAGAATGGAGTAGTTGAATGAGCTAGATGAGATCAGACAAGAAGCAATTTTAAGAACTGATCTAGTTCAATATAAAAGAGCTAAATGGCATGAAAAGTACATCAAAGAGAAGAAGTTTCAAGAAGGAGATTGGGCATTGTTATTTGATTCCAAGTTTAAATATTTTCAAGGAAAATTTCAGACTCATTGGCTTGGGCCATATGAGATTGACAATATCTTTAGCAATGGAGCGGTAAGAATCAAGACCATTGATGAGTTTCAAACTCCTCTTATTGTGAATGGCCACAGATTGAAAATTTATCATAAGCCACTCTCAAAAGAGGAATTTGTCAAAATGTTTCAAGAAAATTCTGCAATCAGGCTGGTACAAAAGAATTCTTCTTCTCCACCAGCCTAGCTTTTGTTCTTTTCAGTTAAAATAAAAATAAAAAAAATAAAAAATAAAAAAAATCGTATAAGCCTGAAAACCAATCACTGATTGGCAGTCTTATACAGAAAATATTGGGTGAAAATCAGGAACACCTGACACCCTATATTTTCCAAAAAATCTCTCTTTCATTTCACAAGTTTTGTGACCACCCACTCCATTCCATTCCACTTCATTCCACTTCATTTCACTTCATTTCACTCCATTCCACTTCATTTTGTCTATTTCATTCCATTTTCACCAATAAAATTCTTTTTCATGACCATTTCCATCTAGTCATTTGTCATCCGTTCATGTTCATTCATCCAAATAATAGCTGTGTCAGTTTCCGCAGCTGACATCTGTTTTCGCAGCTGACACCAGTTTCCGCAGCCAGAAGCAGATTCCGCAGCTACCACTCTGTTTTCAAAAGAATGTACAGCCAGATGTTATTTCCATAATCATGAAATAAAATGCAGGTATGAGGACCAAAAATGAAGACATGGAGCATTCAAGATACCAATGAAGAGAAACTAATTGAAGACCAAGGAAAAAGGCAAAGATTCCAAGGTATGAGTAAAAATTCATTTCAAATAGCATTGAAAACACATTTTTATATAGTTCTAAACCATAAGCTCCATCCATTATGTGCAATGATTATATTGACAAATTTCGTAACCCTTTCACGATCTCCATATGATCTTCCCGCATTCATTCTCAAACGGTTCCATAATTAAACCCCCGATCTTCACTCATACTCCGATATTCCACCAGTGACAATGAGACGTAGTTGATTTGACCACGGGCTCTTTCAGCCGCATAAAATCCATAGCCGTTGTTTAAACGTGCTTACATTTATTTTGCAGCCACCAAATTTCAAAACACTGTCGGATGTGTTATACTCCTCCTATTGTTCTGTTAATCTCACAGCCGTATCTCTGCCGTGCTCACGAAACCCCTCTCTGTTCCGTTTCACTCCATTTCGTTCTCTGTTACGCTACAACCTGTATACCCACTCTCTGATATCTACATACAGTCATTGTGCTCATTTCCGTGCATTCAGCCGTTCTACTTCCATTGAACCCTCACGCAGGCAAATTTTTGAAGAGCAGAAAGAAGAATGGGTAAATTGCTAAGAGCAGAACCAGAAGGACCTAAATTCATGGAAGGATATCCGCAAGTCAGGGATATATTGAAGAAAGCAAAGTGGCTGCGGTTTATCCAAAAGTTCAGAGGCTATCATAAAGAAGTGACAAAAGCATTTGCAAGGTCGTTCAATGGCCTGGAAGTAGAGATTGGAGACCTTAAGTTTGCGGTGAACGAGGCATCTATAGCAACTGCCACGGAACTTCCTCAAGAGGGTGAGCGTTGGTTTAACAATAAAAGCATTAGTGATGAAGCCTGGAGAATAATCTTACGAAACCAAGGTATGGACATAACTATTTTTCAAAGAGGAATTCTGTTCATGCTTTGAAAGAGGAATGGGCTACTTTGCTGCTAGTTGTTCAAAAATTCATTACCTGTGAAGGCTGTTTTGGGTCCATGTATATGTACCATACCAGATTGCTGATGAATTTTCTAGATAATCAAACTCTCAATCTCCCATATTTTCTATTAAATAGTTTGAAGAAGATTTCTGTGATTGTTCAGAAACATTTAGGATATGTAGAACCACATCTATATCACCACGGTCTTGCAAAAATTTTGATTGAAAAAGAGTTAAAGGAGAAGAAAGACACATGGGAACAATTTTTGATTAGAAATTTCTTTGAGGAACCTCAGGAAATTCCTGAAGGTAACACATCAAGAAGGAGTAGGAGAAAGAGAACAAATGATGAAATTCAAAATACTCCTACTACTACAATTGAAAGAACTGATAGGGAAGAGAGACTGTCAAAGAGGAAGAAGAAAGAAACTAAGGGTAAAAATCCAATAACATCAAAAGAGAGAAAAACTATTGAGGCTATACATCAAACTCCTTCTTCCGAAGAAGAAGATCATCAAGTGTTATCTAAGAGATTGGTTCATCTTCAAGAACAATTATCTATAGCCAAGAAGAAAGAGAAAGGGAAACAAAAGCAAAAAGATAGTGGTCCACAGCGTGTGAGAAGAAGTTCCAGGCTTAAGGGGAAGTTGAGGAAAACGCAAACGAAGGGACCTCATTTTATTGATTTGGGAGAAGAAACATCTGAACAATCCCCAGCTGACCATAGTCCATCTCACTCTCAGTCAATTAGTGAACCTGGTTCATTTCATTCTCAGTCAGACATTGAACATAGTCCATCCCATTCTCAGCAAGATGTTGATGTGAGCCCTTCTCAGCCAGATTTTGAAGATAACTCTCCTTCACGGCATTTTGGGGACAACCCAATAAAAATGACACCTGATATAGACCCCAAGCAACAGGAAGTATATGATTATATAGAATCTTTAGAAAAAGCATCTACAGGTCCCAGTACTTCGTCCATTCAGCCTCACACAGTACAGGATGATTTAGTCCAATCACTGAAACAGGAAGTCTTTGAGCTAGAGCTTTTAAATAAACACATTAAAAATGAAAATGAGACATTGAAGGAACAAAGCAAATTGGACAAAATCATTCATGATAATACCATGCTACATCTGGGAATATGGTAGAAGAAGAACAAGAAATTGAAAAAGAAATGCCAGAAGTTAAGCAGAGCACTAGTTAATATCAAATTTAGATGCTTAATGAAGAAGCCTAGGATGTTGGCAGCACCAAGGAAAAAGAGGAGAGGGCTGGATGTACTGACTGAAGTGTCAAGGCATATGAACTGAAGAAGGATTATCAAAATTTTGGTTGCATGAGGACATGCAACACCTTCACAGTGGGGGTATGTTG
This sequence comes from Pinus albicaulis, assembly GCA_034641835.2. NCBI lineage: Eukaryota > Viridiplantae > Streptophyta > Pinopsida > Pinales > Pinaceae > Pinus > Pinus albicaulis. Next base: position 1,970,490,269 of record CM076578.1, on the reverse strand, counting down.
AGTCTCAAATCTGCATCTTTTCCATACACCTTTCTATCCATTTTTCATTCACCTGAACCTCCCAAGTTGTCAATATCATTGATATTAATTGCAAAAGAGCATATAAAATGGTTTTTAACTATATTTTTGTGTCTGCTGTTTGATTTAGATTTTTCTCATTTAGCTGTAGAATCTTGCCACTTTCCGCAGCTGCTGCAACTTTCTGCAACCATTTTGTGAAACTCTATGTTACAGGTGTCTTCAGGTAAAACAAGCCACATGGGCAAGTCAGAAATGATGTGGACATGGATCGTGTCCTATTGGCTCGAGCAAATTCACCTAAGGAGGCTACGGTCAAAGGTGGCCAAGTGGAAGTCAACCATAGAGTCCCACGGTGACAGGACTCTGTTTCTCGTCACGTGGAGATTTATATGGTCGTTTCTGAATTGCGGGAGACAAATCAACACCTGTACATGGCTCCATAAGCCGAATTCAAACATCCACTCTTCATAGATTTACTCCTCAACGCGACCATGATCCTAGATCTCTGGACGTAATGGTTTACGTGTTCTCTATCAGCATAAACTTTAGGAAATTAGTTATATCACCTTCAGTATAAATAACGCGTTTGCATACGCATAAGAGTTAGTTTTTATTAGTCTCCATTAGCCTCCAGATAGCTCTGTAATGTAATTACGTTGCCACTGTGCCGTAATATCACCTTTCTGTTATGACTGCATTTTAATATATAAGAAGACTCTGTTTCCAAGCGTAATTTTTACTTGAAGTCTGTTGCCAAGGCTGGTGTAGAGGGCCCATGCACACGCTGAGGTTTTGTGCATTATTGTATAGTTCTTGTTTTATTTCTTTAAGCTCATTGTGCCATAATTCATTCATGTGTTTATACATTGCATCTTTCATAGTATATATGCTTCATTTCTGTTTATAATCTTTCATGCTTTACATCTTGCTTCTGTCCATAATCTTTCATGTTTTATGTTATTGTTAACTAATCAGTGTTCTTGTTTCAGGTTATAAATAGGCAGCCCGGGCATTTGCATAACTTTTTGACTAATGACATGGAATTAATATTGTTCTGCTGCTAATTTACTTTTCTTAGTTTCTGTTTAATTTCAGTACTGCTTTGTTTATTTCAGTCTTGCACATTTGTTTCAGTAGTTAGATTTAGATATATCAAATTGTTCATGACATCTTCAGTTACCTCCGAAAGCCACAACTGGACTGATGGTGAGGGATTGAATTATGAATGTATAGTTTGATATTAGTTTACTTTCTCCAAGTTAGATATATTAAATTGCTCATGACATCTTCGCCATTCGAAAGCCACAGCTTGACTGATGGTGAGGGATTGAATTATGGATGTGTAGTTTGATATTAGTTTCCTTTCCGCAAGTTAGAAATATTAAATTGTGCATGACATCTTCAGTTACCTCCGAAAGCCACAGCTGGACTGATGGTGAGGGATTGAATTATGAATGTGTGGTTTGATATTAGTTTACTTTCTGCAAGTTAGATATCAGTTACTCAAGTTGTTTATGGTTACTTCCGAAAATCATAGCTTGACTAATGATGAGGGATCAGAAGACAAGTTGATGTAAATTGATTTAGATTTACTTTATTGCAACTTTGGGATTTCTTTTAGCATAGTTTCTTTTGTGTTTGAAAAGCAGCAAGAATAATGAGTTTCATGATCAGTAGTTCATCGTTTGTTTGACTAGAGTAGTGATGCAATTTCATTTTCTTTAATTTCATTTTCTTTGAAGAATTAATTTTGTCATTGTGTGTTTTTAAAATTCTTTTGAAGTTTGGAAAATCATTAGAAAGACATTGTTGTCTTGAATATTTTTCTCCATACTTGTTTTTCAGAATTTCATAAAAAATCCAAAAACGACCAAAAAGTAAGAGATAGGTTATCTTGCACATATAGTGTGCCACACTTCATCAGCTTACGAATCCTGGATTGATAAATTAATGTAGCAATTTAGGACACACTAAATTGACCAAACACCTGCACTCCAAGATGGATCCAATAAGCAAGGAGATGTCGAGGAACTCAATTTCCTCCTAGATGTATTTGTGCGAACAATTGCGGTACTTAAGCGCAAAATGTTTCTTAGAACCTTTGATACCCAACTTTGTCCTCATAGCTCCCCAAAGGGTATTGTTGTTCCTTGATGGCGTCTCAGAAATAATTCCAAGTGGGTGCATCCAAGAACATGGAGGATTCCGCCTCGTCCTTTTTCTCATAGTAGGTTTCCCACCAGTCCTTGACATGGGGGGCGGCTTTGAGGAGTGCAAAAGTAATCTTTTCTCGATTGGAAAAGTCATGAACTGAAAAATATCCTTCTAATATATTCAACCATATATTTATGACGTCTGCATCTATTTGGCCCTCAAATATGGGACTGTTGAAGTTAACTTGTACCTTGAAAGGAGTGGTGCCTCCAGAGTGGTTTTCAGATGAATATGCATCATCGGTGGGTAGCCGTCAAAGGATCTAGGAAAAGTTATCCATCATCGCGTTCCTCTTTTTATCGAGAGCCTCCTCGAGCAATATTTTGGTAGGATATCTTGCTCCCTCTTCTTTATTTTCCTCTGCCATGGGAGGCCATCGCAGTTTTCAAGTTTGATCTTGCAAAGGTTCAAACAGATCGCGCCCTAACTCCTTATACCCCGATCTCGTCGGGGACATGCAAAGAAAGATCGAGAAATATCAGACTGCTTTGACACCACTGATCCATATTTATGCAGGAACACAATAAAATACAGAAATAAACATAAACGCAGAGATGAAGCAGCAAATATACTTCATTTCATTAATATCAAATAATTGAAATAAGCTTATGGAAAGAATGGAAATAAACTAGCTCAGACGATGGTAACTTATCTCTAAGAAGAGATGTGGAAGCTACATTCCTTTGAACTGTGTTACAATGAGGCTCAAGGGAGTTTTTATTATTGAAAAACATGGGAAAAATGTAAACAACCAAGTCCATAACCCCAGGAGATGGAACGCCAAGAGTTTTTGGGCCCCGTTGGGGTTAGTTGGGCAACCAAATTCCTAGGGTCATAACTTGGTAATAATATCTCCATTTGGCGCATATGATATATCGTCAGAAATATCTCTCCAAGTTCTACAGGATTTTCCGCAGGCCTTGCCTTTGGCTATGGGCCTGTTGCAGACCTAAAAAAACTTCGTTTATGGGGTGAAAATTGCTCCAGAATTTTGGGACCTGAAAAACTGCTAAAAACAGTAAATGCTGCTATAAACAAGGAAACTGATGAAACCGACTGGAGGTTTAGGTGGAATAAGTGGGTGGCCACAAATATCCACCTCGATGAAGAATAGATACATACTACTCAATAATAATTCTATGCATATAAACATAAATAATTATGAACCACAATTTCTTGAAAAATCTTACACAACCAGTCCATTCACATGTTTTATTATTTGAAAACTTAATAGGGGAAACCACGATCCACCCAACCAATGAACTACTACGTCAGTGATTCCCCCCAAGCATTAGGAAACCCTTCTATTAGGAATTAAAACACAATATTCTATAATTTTTTCTCCTTAAACCCTAGAAATTTCTTGATAATACAAAGTCAAAAATTATTTTATTCTTTCTGGTCCAGTCTTTCTCTCCCACTGTAATTTTTTTTTCTTTCTAAGATTTCCCTTCTCTCTCGAAATATATCTTGTTGCTTCCACCACATGAAATTTCTCTCCCATCATGTCAATTATGGTGTTTAGTAATATTTTTAGAAAGACGTAGGATTGTTTTAACTATGACAACTATCACTTCAAAAATGTCCTTTGTTGGACTACAACTGATTCTCAAGCATTTCCTGATAGTTGGGAGTCTGATTACTGACATGATGGGTCCTCTTATATTTTAAAATAAACCTAAGTAAAATAAATAACATTTAATTCATAAAAATTAATATTTACATATGTCATCAAGAATCCAACAATAATTTAATCCTATATCTATTACCTAAATTTAAATGTATGACTGCAAATAAAGCCATAAGTTTTGATAGACATCATTTGCATCAGGGGTACTACATTTCCCCTCCCCTTAAATAAACATTGTCCTTGTTTTCTTTTCTTTTTTGAAACAGAGAAGGAAAAGCTTCTCTCATTTCCTCTTCCATCTCCCAAGTGGCTTCCTCCAACCCAAAATGATTCCATTGCACTTTAACTTGGGAGATGGATTGATTGAAAAGTATAGTTTCCTTCTGGTACAAAATTTGTAGAGGCCTGATATGGAACTCACCTTCTGATTCAACTCGTACAAAATTTCAATCAATAACATGAGTTGAATCATGAATATATTTTTTAAAAAGTGACACATTAAATACATTATGAACCTTAATATGGGTTGGTAATGCTAGTTGGTAGGCCACTAGTCCTACTCTCACTAGATTTCAAATGGTCCACAACATCGAGGTGCTAACTTAGCACAACTTCCCAGTTTCAAAGTATTTTTTTTTGGTATAACTTTAATATACACATGTTCTCCCACTTTAAATTATTTATGTGTCTATTTAATGTTTTCATAGCTCCTCTATCTGTCTTGGGCTACATTTATACTTTTTAACTATCTATTCCATCTCTTGTAAGCCATCAGGTCCCAAAACATGTCTATCCTTGGGTTGGCTCTAACTCAATTGAGTATGCGGCTTTTGTACATAAAGGACTTAAAAGGGGCTCATCTTGAGGGATGCTTGGTAATTTTTATTATACACAAACTCGACCAGATGTAAATAATCTTCCCACTTATTGGGTTAATCCATTGCATACATGTGTATCATGTATTCTTGAATTTGATTGGTCCTTTCAGTTTTCCCATCACCTTGAGGATGATACATAGTGCTGAAATTTAGTTGTGTGCCCATTCTTGAAAAAGGTGTTTTCCAAAATTTGGAAGTAAAATTTTCATCCCTATCTGATATAAAAAATTTCGACATTCCATGTAATCTGAATATTTCTTTCATGAAAATTCCAGCCACATGAACATCCTTATAAGTTGATTGGACTAGTATAAAGTGAGAAACTTTTGTAGATTTATCTATGACAGCTGTAATCGAGTCATGTTGTCTTTTAGTTCTAGGTAATCCTATAATAAAATATATTGAACTTATTCGGCATTTCCACTCTTGTATGTGCAAGGGGTTCAACAATCCAACAATATGTTTGTGTTAAACCTTGTTAGAATTCTTAACACCTTTCCAAGTATTCTACTATTTATTTCTTCATTCCAACTCAAAAAAAATTATTTTCAAGTTTGGAAATAAATTTTGAATATCCAATATGAGTTGAATAAGGCCTTTTATGATGCTCATCTAAGATTATTTTCTTAAGGTTAGGCACATTAGGTATGTAAATTTTGTTTTTGAAAGTTATCAAGTTATCTTTGTTTACCGCATGATATAATTTTGTTGTTTATTCAACTACATTAATTATTTTTTCTTCCGATTGTCTATATACCTAATCTATTAACGATGTTGTTTTAATTTGATCAGTGAATTTGTTTCAACACTACTCATGGAAATCCAAAATACCTGATTCACACTCCTACTCAATGCATCTTCCACTTTATTCTCTTTCCCCTTGATATCTCTAAAATCAAAATCAAACTCTATTAGAGAGGTCATCCATCTGACATGTTTAGCATTTAAATAAGATTGGCTGAAAAAATGTTTTAAACTGATATGATCAGTGATCAATGTAAATTTATATCCTATTAAATAATGGCGCCACATATTTAATGCATGTATTGTTGCAGCCAATTCTAAACCATACACTGCATATTTCTTTTTATAATCATTCAACTTTCTAGACACATAGGCTATTACATAATAATCCTGCATTAATACCCCTCCTAGTCCTTCCACGCATGTATCAATCCAAATTGTATATTCCTTATTAAGGTCAACAATTTTTAGAATTGGTGTTATATTTAGTATATTCTTCAGTTGTTAAAAACTCTCTTGGCACCTCTGAGTCCATTCAAATATAAATCTTTTTTTGTGTAAGGAAGTTATGGGATGAGCCAATTTAGAGAACCCCTTAATGAATCTATGATTATATCCCATAATACCCATAAAGGATCTAATATCTTCCATATCCTTGGAAACAAGTCAGTTAAGGATTGATTTGACCTTTCTTGGGTCTACTACAATTCCTTCCTTGAAAATTACATGTCCCAAATATTGAATTTAGTCTTGATAGAACTCACACTTACTGAAATTAGTATAAATTTGGTGTTCCCTAAGTGTTTGTAGCATTATTCTTAAGTGTTTTTCATGTTCTTTTAGCATCTTAGAATAAATCAGAATGTTGCCAAAAAAAATAACACAAATTTATCCAAATATTGGCTAAAAACATTATTCATTAAACACATAAAAGTAGCTGGAGAATTTTTGAGTCCAAATGGAAGCACACTAAACTCAGAGTGTCCATATCTAGTTCTAAAATTTGTTTTATGAATGTATTCATCTTTTATTCTCAATAGATGATAACCATATCTTAGATCAATTTTAGAAAAGACAATGGCTCCTCTCACTTGATCAAACATGTCATCAACTCTAGGTAGTGGATATTGTTTTTAATTGTTAGCTTATTTAACTTCTTATAGCCAATACATAGCTTGAATGTTCCATATTTATTATTTACAAATAATATTGGTGTTCCCCATGGTGAAACACTTGATCTTAATGCATCCTTTATTCAATAATTCTTGAATTTTCATTTTTAATTCCATTAACTTGGTCACACTCATTCTGTAGGGTTCCTTAGACAGTAGTGTGGCTCCCTATACCAATTCAATAGTAAATTCAATATCCCTCTTTGGTGGTAATACAAGGATTTCATCTCTAAATACATCCTTAAACTCTCGTACCACCTTCTCAGATCATCTAAAGTTCTTGTCTTAGTTTCTTGGGAATGATATTCTACTTGGATAGCAAACAACTTACACCCCTTTTTAGCACACTTTTTTAGTTGTAAAGCTGATATTTTCCTAATAGAAATCGGTGTGGGTATACCTTTGATAATTTGTACCTCTCCTTCATCCATGGTATGGGTCAGAGTCTTATCTAAACAATTAACAATTTCCCTATGTATTTCCAGCCAATCCTTTCCTACTAATACATCATAAGAGCCCAATGGAAAAACACTGATGTTTATGGTTGTTTTATTCCCATTTAATTCAATGAGTAGGCCTTAACCTAGCTTGTAACTTTCCTCTTAGTGATGGTGGCTAATTGGACCAACAAGATCTTTTATTTTTTCTATATTTAGTTTACATTTTTCTACTATTTAGGGATTGATATAACTTAAATTGGAACTAGAATCTAGCAAACTGGACATAGGTTGGTTTAAAAGATTACTTAATATATCAACCATGGTAGATTAATTCTCAACTTGATGTTCCTCCAATGCCATGTCAATTCTAGGAATGCTTCTCGTCGTGACATTCCCTACAGAGGTCTCTTGAACATTTTGTAGGTTTTGAACGAATTTCACATTATATGGGAAATTTCACAAGAAGTGAGGCTCCCCACAACCCTAACACTTCAGTGGTTCCCTTTCCTTCCTATTAAATCCTTTGTTGTTCATATCTATTGGTATATCCCCTTTCTGACTTTGAGTATTGTGTGGTTGATTGTTTCTTCTGTTAAAAATTCGATTATGGTGACTCTCACCATAATTTTTAATAGAAGATTTTTTAGACCCTTTTACTCCTTGCATAAATATGCCATTCTTTTTGTTGGGCTAGGATTTTGCATTTTCACTCCGTTTAGACTTATGATAACAAATTATAACCTTATAGATGGCTTTATTCATATTTTTTGGATTATAATATTCAATTTTATCATTAAACATGAAGGGAAGGAAGATGATAAATCGTTGCACTTTGGATTTTTCCTCACGAATGTAAGGCACATATCACAAAAGGTGGGTAAATTTCATTACTAGCTCATCCATGGTCATTTTATCAAGTCTTAATTCATGGAATTACTTTTCCTTATCATCATAATATCTTTCGATTAAGTACTTTTCCTTAAAAAAAATGAAATTATTCCCAATTAACACTGCTGCCTTCTAAATTGTGTACAATTATGACTTCCTCCCATCTTAAGGATGCCTTACCCTGTAACTGATATGTGGCTAATATATCCTTTAAATTACTAGGATACTCATAAACTTGAAAGTATCAATTAATGTTGAGTAACCATGCCTTTAATGCTTCCTATAACTCACTGTCAAAGGTTGGAGGTCTGATTTTCTTCAATTACCCTTGCAACCCTACTTTTGGTTTCTTCCCTAGATAGGAGGCATTTTAGTTGAATTAAATTCCTCAACATATTTATGTTTATCATATTTACTTTCATCCACAATATATATGTTCTTTCGTTTTTAATACTCCCTTATGTCTTACTCTTACGTGACTTTTTCTACAGTTTTTGGGTTTGACCTATCTGTTAAATTTTTTATAAGTTTTTCTTGCTTGACACTAGCCTTGAGTAGCTTCTCGTTATCTACTCGAATACTGGCTAGATGCATAATTATTTATTTAATCATATCTAATAAATCCATTGTAGGAGGAGATGTTTCTCTTCCTAACCATACCCAGATCCGTTCTTCTCCTATGTGTGTTCTTGCAGGGCATTCCACCATCTTCATTCCTTCTTTACTTTAATTTGATTGTTTGTTAAACAAAAATTGTGATTGGGCTCATAAGCCACAACATTACAAACTAATACTCGTATACCACATGTCATGTACTTCAAAATCCATTAGATAATACGAGTCATTTATACCATAAAAATAATTAACTATGCTCTTTTACCAGTTCATCAATCTATGTTTTGTTGTTAAGCAAACAAGGCTAACAAGGGTATATTTAACAAATTTTATGTTACCATAATTTATCTTTTTATAACCATCAGATTTTCACTTGTTAAAGAACATATGATTTCGTTCTTACAATATTATGTTATTGCTAATGAATAAGCAGTAACTTTTTCTAATAATATTGATTGTTTTCTTTTAACCTAACTTCTTTAAGTCACTATTTGCCTTACCTAAGTTACTAGGCCCCCTTGGATTATTAAGACTTGATTAAAAAATAATAAAGAGGAGGTTCCATTTAAGGTATTTAATACCCAAACCTAATGGCATAACACATATACATGTAACCTATGTCAGTGTTCCTTTCTCATAATTCAATACCAAAACTTTATAATTGTACCAACCACGAGTTTACCAACGCGTTGTCATCATCAGGTTGTTAAGGTTCTAGAATGGATACACCTATATCTCCCTGTAATTATCATTCCTTGTAATTGTGTTTATTTTCTAATGTTATGAGTGTTTCAAACCTTTGTATCACCACGTAAAAGCGATTCATGTGCCCAATTCACCATGAAAATCATGCGTCATATTTCTATGTGGCTTGGCTTGGGTGCTCCACCTGACTTGGCCATGTGATATGCCATATAAGGGAGAACTGAGATTATACTGAGGGATCCAATAATTGGGTATTTTCTAGTGGTTCGGTTAGGGTAACTACCCTTCCCTCCCCCACCTTCATTTATGCCACCATTTGAAATGTGAGCCTTTAGTAAATCTACAATCTATAAGAGGATGAGGGTTTAAGGGTTTGTATCTTCCTTGATTCTTCAAACCCTTTGGGATTTACAACCAATTATGTCCATACTATGGTCCTATAATCCTGGAGAATATTATTATGTCAAATTGGAGAATTTCAAGTTGTCGACATGGTCACCTTTGCTACAAGAACTGCTACAGGTTTTTCCAACCGACGAATTTCTTCCTTGAATTGTGAAAACCCATTAATATCCTCTTTTCTTATTTTGAATTTACTTCCATAATTTTTCTCAGGTTTGTAACTAACGAATTTTTATGTAATAGTGAAAATCTAGGTTTAACACAAGGACTTGTTGCTCATTATTTTAATATTACAAAGCTATATGCCTTTGTTACTAATATTGTAGCTATGGGTACAATTATTTTACTTTTAGATGAACCACTAACCTTCGCCATCAGAGATTCCTCAGGTAATTTTCTCCAAGATTCCTATATTCTTCCTTTTGTGTTATGTCTAATATTTCACAGTGTATATTCAATGGTTTTATGTTTAGTAAAGGAGAAAGCCTCCTTCTTACTAGTTTCATTCTTTATCTTTTTCACAAGCCAGAGCTTGGAATTTTCAGTCATTGTTTTTGAAGATTTGGTGGGGGGTTTACAATTTTCCAGGTACAGAATTAGTACATATTTTAATTCTTGTTTTTGTCTTAGGAAAAAATGGGAAACCTATTTTCTTATAATTAAAGTTACTATACTTTGTAATTTATATTGTCTTTAATAAACTTTTACCCTTACTTTTCTCAATATCAGGCCCACAACATCCTTCTAGTGGTTCGAAAAGTGCACTGGCCATGACAGATAGGTAATCACATATATTTTTGTTTTTGTTCCTCACTGTAGTTTATTTATTTTTTAAGAATTGGAGTTACATTTTAATTTTTAGAGGTAGATTTAAAAACCCTCTTTTACTGACAAGAATTGGCTTTTTCACAGGGACAAAATTCTTGGCCATCGCCTAATTTCCTCTCAATTACTTTTTATAATTGAACCCTTTCTATTTTATCTCAGGGTTAACTTAATTTTTTTCTTCTTCTACTCAATTCGACTTATAATTTTATTTTGGTTGGGTTTCAGGTTAGTCCAAGTATTCCATTTGTGGAGTGATTAAGAAGAAGGGTCTTAGGGTTTTGATGCTTTGGTTCTACCCAGATACCCTTCAACTTACTTCTTTTTCATGTTTCTCTAATGCAGGGCTGTTGTTTTTGTATGCCAAAATTAGGCCGACTATGAGCAAAGAAATACTTTGGCTTACTTACCCATGCAACTAGGAATTTATATATGTATATATAAGTCTCAATAACCTATTCTATGGCTATTCTATTTTGAGCATAAATTCGATTACTTGTATTTCATAGAACAAGTCTTTTGTATTTGTAACTTAAAATCCATACTATACTTAAGTTTGTATTAGTGTTTTCCCTTGGTTGGGTCCAACAAAGGTTTAGTACCAGACTCAATATAATTACACGTTCTATATTTTGAGTTATAAAAGTATTTCCTTGTTTACAACAGAAGTACGAACTGTGTAAATAATAGACATTATTTTCCAGCAAAACCCAATGTTCATAAAAAAATGGGTAAATGCTTCCATGTATGTTTATCTTTCTAGCTCTATACAGAGCTCTTAAACTTATATTTCTTGTAAAACTATGCATGTTTATGTTTAAACTTGGTTTTCTCTAGTTGTTTTATACATAGCAGTACCAAGTCCTGACACACTTACTTTTTTTTTTACTTATTTATCTACATATATTAGATAGCCAAGAAAAACCTTGTTACACAGGAAACGAGAATGCATAACTCTTGACTTTCATATTTATGCATCTACTCCCCTCAAGGGTTCTTTTAATTTAAACATGAATTACATGTTGTTAAGGGTTAGCCATACGACCTTTCCTCGGTGTTGACCTGTAACCATGCTAACCCTATTTGTATATATATGTATATGTGTTTACTAACTTTAACTGGAAATAGTTTCCTACTCAATCCATATATATATAGATTGAGTTCAAAATGGAGATTTGGCATTTTCTCAAGGAAGTAGGTACTAGACTAGAAACACACTACTCAATCATACTTCTATGTATATAAACATAAAAAATTATGAACCAAAATTTCTTGAAAAATCTTACACAACCAATCCATTCACTAATATGATTTTTTGGAAATATAATAGGAGAAACCACACTCCACCCATCCAATGAACTGCTACAACAACAATTCCCCCTGAGTCTTAGGTGTTGGTGTTGGAATCAACACTTGGACTGCAGCAAGCACCTGACCAGACACATCCTAAACTCTAAGGAAATTTAATGATTTGATTTATGAGATTCGTAGGCGGTTTAAACTCTCATTCACTGAAAAGAGATTTCAGTCAAATCCACAGTTCTAATAATGAGGGTATTGGAGTCTGATGGGGTAGAAAAGAGTGAGTTTATAGCCTACGAGGAGAAGAAAATGTAAAATGAGAGAAGAAACAATAGGTCTGCAAAGCATAAATCTACTGCATTTAGTAGAAAATAACACAAGTAGCAGTTTAGCAATATTTCATCAAGAGAAATCTATTTCTAGTCTTACAATATTCTCATTGAAATATTATGAAAGATAACTGTCATGAGTGATGCTCTTTCCACTATTATCTTGTATATTTTACCAAGAAGGCTCACTGTGTAAGACTAACAAAAATTGATAAAACAAATGGACATGCCAAGAAACTAATAAAAACACATAACAACATGAGATATTTTCAAACTGGGAGTGAAGAAAATATGACATGGGAACACATGTAAATTGACAATACACACACCATATTGGTAATAAGTCCTTAAGAGTATCTTTCCATTTCATTCACTAAAAATATTACTGATCATATGATCTAGATTCTAAAACCATGAACACTTACTTCATAGTAGTTTGTCACATATATACAAAAATATAAAATTGTCATCCCCACAAAAGGAGTAAATCTGTTCCTAAAATTTATTACCATCTTGTGCAAGAGATTAGGCTTATCCAAAAACTTTAATACAAAGTGCTATGACATAATCAAAATAAAAAAACATCAAGACTAACAATTCGAAGTGGTTTTATGATGTGCCAGTCTATAGGAAGAGTCCTCCTCTGTTCTGGTGCAACCAACTCCACAAAAGGTGTAAACAACAGTGTAAGTGACATATGGCTATTCCTTGAATGCTGCCTGGTGCCTCGCGGGAATGTGTTGGTGCTGAGAGTAATGGTAGAAATTTGTTTCAGAGAAACTCTGCCAATTTTCCTTTCCTTTGGTTAATTTTTTGTCATGATAGGGATGAAGGTGGATTAAAAGAGATAGCGGAGTTTCATTTTATTAGTGAGAGAGATTATTAGATGAGCGGGAGGAGAAAAACCTTTATACATATATCACAATTACAGATCGGGGTTGGAACGTTTAAACATAAGACACAAGCGGGAGGGAACATGATTTGCGATGGGGGTGATGACTTGGCAAGGAGGTGGGGCCAATTGAAAATCAAGAGTTTTGCTATGAGAAATGGGAGGGAAGTGTTAAAACTTGCGAAGGGCGATGTGCGATGAGTGGAGGGTGACGTGGCAGGGAAGCTGGGGCCCAGACAATACCGCAAATCGCGAATCGGGAGTTTTGTTACGAGGAACGGGAGTTAAAGGTTAAGATTCACGAAGTGCGATGTGTGATGATAATGGGAGGTGGGGTCGATTTACATCGCAATCGGGGAATCAAGAGTTTTGTAGGAGACAAAAATTGTAACGTGAATGAAAGTAAAAACTGCGATAAGCCAATTGTGATGAAAGGGTAAGGGGTCCACAATGTTATTAAGTATGGTAAGTTATATCATATGATATATGATATTACCAAGGTTTGCTGTAGTGTAGGTAGAGCTGCGATAAAAGAAATATATGGTAATTTTAAAAGGAAATATGATATGGCTGTTAGTGGGTGGGCGCAACTCCTTTTTAACTATAAAAAATAAATTTTAATAGTTAAGAAGGGGTTTTGAAAGAAATGAAATGCTAGATTTTGGGTTTTAGGAAAAATGAAAGGTAAAAGAGGGAAAATGAAATGAATGAAGGTAGAAATGAAATTTTCTCACCACTACACTTTGACAACAACACTTTCATTTTACAACTGAACTGAAATGACAGATTGATTCCTTGGAGAATGATGACTAGACTTTGAAAATATTTGAAAAATTGCAGTGCTAACAGTGGCTTCTATTGGGGATGAAGTCCTCCCTATGAGGGTTCAAGGAATTTAGAATCAGTGCCTTAAAAACTCTTTAAAATCATAAGACTTCTTGGAAATTCTGACTAGGAATGACCATTGACTGATTGTACTCAAGACATACCATATATACAGACAAAAGTACCATTGGGCATGGAGTTTTATTGACACATCACACCGAATATTTAAAATGGAATGACTCAATTAACTTACTAAACAAATAACTTTTTAAGAAAATGACCATTGACTGTGCCTCCAGTCAGATGATCATCATCCAGATGTTTGAGCAGAAAAGTATTGTTTTCCAAAACTTCAACAATTCTAAATGGTCCAAACCAAAAATTGTCAAACTTACCATGCTTTCCATGGTCTTCTCTCTTGGCATCCCAGCACAACACCAAATCATTCTCCTGAAACAACTGTTGATTTTCTCTTTTGTCAAAAATATATTTGACTTTGGTCTGATACTTTTGTGTTTTATCCATCAGTGGTTCTCTGATTTGGACTGCCTCTATCAACTGTAGAATTCTCCTTTGGATTGGATTTTCATCATCAAATTCATCTTGCAGGAACTTCATCACAAGAAGAGCTAATTGCAAAGGCATTATGACATCAGTACCATATAGAAGCTGAAACATAGACATTCCAATTGATTTTTTACCCCTAGTTACCCTATTTTCCCAAAGAGCATGTACCAACTGAGTGTCCCAATTTCTCTTATTTCCAGGCAACATTTTCTTAATGATCCTCACTAAAATTTTGTTGGATGACTCGGCTAATCCATTACCTTGAGGGTAATAAGGCGTGGAATGAGTCAATTCAATTCCATATTGCTAACATAAGTTGTACATATTAGTAGACTTAAAGGCCATTGCATTATCAATTACTAATTTCTGTGGACAACCAAATCTTGACATAATGTTTTCCAACATAAATTTGATAATTACCGTATCAGTAGCATTCCTGGTTGGTACAACTTCAATTCATTTAGCAAAATAGTCTGTAGCTGTGAGAATCCATCTATGTTGTCCTGATGAAGGTGGATGAATTTCACCGATAAAGTCTAACCCCCACTGCTGGAAAGGAACATATGCTAAAATAGGAATAAGAGGTAATGGTAGAAATTTCTGCTTACCAACAAATTTTTAACATTCGGCATAGCTCCTGACTTTGGAAAAAACATCAGAGAAGAGAGTTGGCAAATAATAGCCAGCTCTTAAGATTTTTTTTGCAGTGGCTTTCCAATACAAATGGCCTGCACACACTCCTGCATGTATCTCTGTCATAATCTCTTGGGATTCAACTTCATCTACACATATTAATAAGACTCCAACAAGGTACTTCTAGTAAAGATGGTCTTCTTAAATGCAATACTTCATAGCTCTCAATTTGAAATCTCTCCTTTTTTAATTCTCCATTTCAGGGGGGGCAATTGAAATTTAATAAAAAGTATACTATATCCTTATACCAATCTGAATGAAATATTGCACGATAATTAGAAATACCTTCTCCATCTTCTCCTTTAGCTGCCTTTACATTAATATGTAAATCCTTGCAGTTAGATTCAGCCATCAGGCGAGCGAAGCCTTGACCTTTTATCAATTTAGTTGGTTTGATCTCAATATGAAATTCCATAATTTTTGTTATCCATTGTCCCCTTCTGGCATCTGTATCTAGCTACAGAAACACATCTTTAACAGTGATATTGGGCACAAAAGCCACTATTTTTGAACGCAACACATAAACTTGAAAATACTTCAAAGCCTTAACTAGTGCATATGCTTGTTTTTCATTCAAGATGTACTTTAATTCAGAATCCCTTAAATCACGACCGAAAAATGAAATAGGGTGCTCTAAACCTTCTTTGTTCTTCTATAGCAAGACAACTGCAATTGTTTCTTCTGAAGCATATGAAAAAATCAAAAAATATTTTTCAAAATCAGGACTAGTCAAAACTGGAGGTTCAGTTAAGGCATACTTGATTGCTGAAAATGAATTCTTTGCTTCATCTCACCATTTAAATTCTGCATCTTTTTTCAGCAAGACATTTATGTGTTTGATCAGCTCTACAAATTTAGGAACAAAGAATCTTAGAAAATTTATTTTCCGTAAGAATGACTGCAATTCTTTTTTATTCCTTGGCAAACCAATCTTCTGAATAGCTTCTACTCTTCCCGGATCAATACAGATGCCACTTTCTATTACAATATGTCCCAATAATTTCCCTTCTTGGACAACAAAGGATGACTTTTTTGGGTTCAAGGACAAACCAAAATTTCTGCATTTGTCAAAAAAAATTCTCAAATGTTTCAAATGGTCATCATCAGGTTTTGAATAAACTGTGATGTCATCCAAATAGATGACTACAAATCTGTCTTTTTCTCCCACAAAGGCAATATCCATTTCCCGCTAAAATGTTGCACCTGGATTCATCAAACCAAATGGCATTTTGTTGTACATGAATGTACCCCAAGGTGTGATAAATGCTGTCTTTTCTCTATCTTGCCTGTCAACTGAAATATGATTATATCCTGAAAAGCCATCAATCATTGATAATATTTTGGATCCTATGAATTTCTACAAAATATAATCCATCTTCGGCATTGGATAGTTATCTTTCAATGAACACCGGTTCAGGTTGTGAAAATTGACACAAATTCTTATCTCTCCATTCTTTTTTTGAACTGGGACTATATTAGCTACCCAGTTAGAAAATCTCAAAGGCAGAATTATTTTTGCTTCCCATAATTTTCTGATTTCTTTCTCAATGATTGGGAGCAACATGAGATTTATATGTCTGATTTTTTGTGCTACAGGCTTTGCATCTAATTTCAAAGGAATTTTGTGCTCCATTATGCTTCTATCATAATTTTTCAGCTCACTATAAGACCATGCAAAAATATCAGCAAATTCTTTCAGCAACTTGATATATTTTGTTCTGGTTTCAAGAGAAAGGAATTTGGACACTTTGACTAATTTTGGCTGATCTTCTGTGCCAATGTTACATTCTATTGTACTCTCTCCATCAAATTTACTTTCAGGCTTGAGAAAAACATCATTGTTGTTGAACAATATTTCTAAAGGAACTAAGCCTTTAGGAATATAGTTAGTTTTCAGATCTATAATGTTCTTCTCAGCCATGGTTTTCTTAAAAGGCCGGCTATTTTGATTTTCAACAATTTCCTTCTCATCATCAATTTGTATTTCTGCAAACTCTTCAACACACTCTAAAAATTTCCGAATTTCCTTGTCATCCTCAAATACTTGCCAGTATTTAATGTTATCAGGAATTGAAGGCCTGTTTTTTATTTGAACACCATATACTGCCTTGACATCTAGAGGAACGTTGAAATTACTAGCAACAATAACTAGTGAATCAGCCATTTAATTTTCTTCTCTAGTGACAAAATTTATATTAAATGTTGAAAAATAATGCTCAATCAAGTCCCAGACTTCATTCCTATAAATTTTCAAATTGGAATTTTTCACTTGGCAGTTTTTTCTCACTTGCCTTATCATCGAATCTGAATTAGCTCCCAAATCTTTCGCTGCCTTCATACCCAGCACAAGCGCTTCATATTCAACAATGTTGTTAGTGGTAGAAATTGGAGTTTATATGATATAATTACCTTTTTTTGAGTGGGATGAAAGAGGACTACACCAGCTCCCGATACTTCTCTTGATGAGGCTCCATCAAAGTATAATTTCCAGATCTGTCCTCCCTCCAAATGATACTCATTTTTACCTTGAAAGTGTTGTTTTTTAGTTATTTCAAGTTGGAAATTGTTATCAGCAACATCGAGGTGTAGTATTGATGACCCCAATTCCTTTTCTTCAACATATATGGGATGGTTTGAAGGATTATGATGGTCACTAATGATGTAGGCCATTTGGGTTTCCCTATACAGCCTTCTGAATTCCACTCCAAACACTGGGATAGTGGCATATGACATGTCCATCTGATGGGTACCTCCCAATTTTTTAGACCAAGATCTGAAAAGTAGCATCCCAAATCTAGAAGGAATGTCCGCAACTACAATGTCCATCACTAAGATTTTCATAGGAAGTTGGGTAAGAGAAACAACCAAGTCCTTAATTCCTCCTAGGCACTTGAATTTTTTGGAATCAAAGGTGTAGAGGTCATGGTATTGCTTGGTGATCTCTAATCCCAATTCATCCATCACTTTCTTTGGCATGAGATTATGAGAAGCCCCAGAATCTAACAAACAATTATGCAACAATTTGTCATGTATATTGAGTGACAAATAGAAAGGTGGTGAGTTGTCATCATTTTGGTCTTGGACATGAAAACCTAGATAAATAGTGGGATGTTCATCCTCAAGGTTGACTAAATTGGGAGCGAGAGGTGGCTGTAGCATACTTTTAAAAGACTCTTTATATGCTGGTTTTTTCAACAATTCTAGAAGTGGGACCGGAATTTTGATTTTATTCAATTCAGATTTGAAACTAAAATAAATTGGAACTAATTCCTTATTTTTTGCAGTGATTTTGACAATTAGGGTAGAATTTTGGAGTAGAGGAACCTCATTGACTTTGGCCTTCTGTTTGGCAGCTTGTTTCTCTGCAACTGATTTTTGTTAAGGTTGCTGAACAGGGCCTTTAGACCTTAAAGGATAATTTCTGTTTTGAGCTTCTTGCTGTTTTTTATCATTTTGTGCATAAATTTGGACATTCTCATCATATGAAAACAAATAAATCCTTGATTGGTCTTCATATTATTGCAAAGTCAAACAAGTTTACTGTGAGGTTTCTCCTACAAGGTTTATTTCTTCATTTTCTTCCTCATGTTCTTGCTGCTCTTCTTGAGCAAAATTATTCAAAGGAGGCTGAAAATTTTGATCATCAGCATTCCTCCTTGGGCACTGTAAGATTTGTTGAGGTTGAAAATGCCTCCTGAAGGGAGCCTGATTTCTATTGGCCTCATTTTGATTGGCTCTAGTAGCTAGTTTGTTTTCTAACTCTAATTTTGTCATATTATAGGGAATTTCCTTGATCAAATTGGAAATTTGATCGATCTTTTGTTCTTCTTTAAGAGACTTAGAAGAAGAAAGTTTTTCTTCTTTCATCTTATTTTTGTCTTTTGCTGCCTTTTCTTCCTCCATTTTCAATTTATTAGAAGCCATGAGATTAGACTACACTCCAATTGCAGCCTCTTGCATATCCATCAATGTATGTGCTTTCTCAACCCTTAGCCATAAAGCAAACTCAGAATCTAGAGAATTTGCAAAAGTTATCATAGCTGTAGTCTCAGGAGGCTTAATTTCTTCGGGAATTTTCTGATAAATATTATTAAACCTCTTGGTAAAATCAACTAATGATTCATCTTGTTTCTTCTTCAGAGTTTCGAATTCTGTAAGATAATAGACATAGTCTTTCATATCGCCCCATTACTCCACAAATATTTCCTCCAATTCATCAATTCGTGTTCTTGAGTTTGGTGGCAGACTTCTAAACCATTTACGAGCTTCACCATCCAAGCTCTGAACAAAGAGCCTTGAACAGGAATCTTCATGTTCAACATTCTGGTTGTCAACATAACTATAGAAAGCCACTAAATGTTCCTCAGTAGAAACTCCTTTTCCCTCCCTAGTATATTTCATAATATATTTCAAGTAATCTCCTTGAGGGAGTGATGCAAAGGTTGAGGAAGAGCAAGTGGTGCATATATTGCAGCCACTATCTGTTGCATCCTTGTAAGGGCAGGCTAAGCCATATTTTGTTGATGTACAGTTGATGGATGACCGGTTGATGTATCTGTTTGGGAAATAGGAATTACAATTTGTGGATTTTGAATCTGATTTAGGATAACGAAAAATTGAAAATCTTGAACTGATTCTTCAGGTTTGGGGACTGAAAATATTGGATTCTCAAAGAGATGAACATAGGATTTGTTGACTTCACCTTCTATAGAAGAATCAAACTCAAAATTTGTCTCTTTAGGGGATGAGGTTAATCGAACTTTATTTTGCTGAGTTAGGAAGTCAGATAAGTTGAATGCGAGGCCTTCAGGAACACTCTCTTCTAGTGGATGAGAAGAGGATGCCCCAACAACTGGGTTTCTAGATAAAGGGAAATATTCTTGTTGAGGAGTGATGAAAGACTGGTATTCAGGATGAGTTTGGAGGAAATTTAAATGGTCTTAAAACCTTCTTCAGTCAAAACATCCCTATCAAGAAAAGGTGCAATTTCCAATACTTGCTCTAACTCCCCTTCAGTTAGCACAAAATCTTATGTTTCCTTATTGATAATTAATAACTTTGTTTTTTCCTCTTTGACTGAAATAATGCTTACTTTAGATTTACTGATTTCAGATTTACCAATTGAGGAATGAGAAAAACTTTCAGCTGAGCTTAGATTAACAACATCTATTTTAATCTTCTAGGGAAGCAATTTCGAGTTTAGATTTTTCAGCAAGATCTTTTGAAACTGAAACTTATTTTGATTCTAAAGTAGATGAGGCTACCTTTTTCTTTGGAATGTATTTTTTGTGTACCTTGTTCACTGACTGAGATGTGGCCTCAATTGATCTATGTTTTCCTTTTGCATCTTTAATGATTTTCTCTGGCTCTGCAACTTGGGTCACAATAGGTGATCTTTGATTTCTCCTTATCGTTGGAGGTTTTGAAACCCCTTTTCCTCTCTGTGGAGTCGCCAGGTGAAATAATTTGTAGTCTTATTCAAGTCATCAATTCTTATTAACCATTAAGAATTGTCATTCAACAATTCAAAACAATAGTCATTGGGAGAATACTTCGTTTCAAGGCCTTCGTCTCCTAGCAGACGCACCAAAAGATGTTGGCGCTAGAATCAACACTTGGACTGCAGCAAGCGCCTTACCAGACACATCCTAAACTCTAAGGAAATTTAATTATTTGATTTATAAGATTGGTAGGTGGTTTAAAATCTCATTGACTTAAAAGATATTTTAGTCAAATCCACAGTTCTACTAATGAGGGTATTGGAGTCTGATGTGGTAGAAAAGAGTGCGTTTGTAGCCTATGAGGAGACACAAATGTAAAATGAGAGAAGAAACAATAGGACTGCAAAGCAGAAATCTACTGCATTTAGTAGAAATTAACACAAGTAGTAGTTTAGCAATATTTCATCAAAAGAAAGCTATTTCTAGTCTTACAATATTCTCATTGAAATATTATGAAAGATAATTGTCATGAGTGATGCTCTTTCCACTGTTATCATGTACATTTTACCAAGAAGGCTCACTGTGTGAGACTAACAAAAATTGATAAAGCACATGGAAATTCCAAGAGACTGATAAAAACATATAACAACATGAGAGATTTGCAAACTGGAACTGAAGAAAACAAGATATGGGTGTTAGCCACCTATAAAAATTTGTCATATCAAATGGTGGCTAAAATTTTTTGTAGCCTTCAAAAACAATTTTATGACCAAATTATGAGTTCTTGAAGTCTAATGATGATATTTATCCTTTAAAAAAATCTTCATTGTTGTTTCCCTCTTAATTCTGAAAAATCTGTTGTTTTCCTGAAGAAAAAGATTGCTAAAAACCCATTTTCCCTTCATTTTCCCCCTCTTTTGCTCATAAAAAATCCCTCCATTTTTCCTCATTTTAACCCTTCAAAATCACTTCATGACCCTTTTTAAATCATTTGGTCTCCTTCCATTTGAGTTAAAAGGATTTCTTTCCTCTACTGGAACCCTCGTTTTCCCTTAAGAAACTCTGGTTTTTAAGTCAAAAGACAGTATTTTTTATTATATAAAGTTTTAGCCCCTGAGGGCTTAAATTTCATAAACCTCCGCTTCATAGGACCTTAAGCCCCGCAACCAGGCGCTTAAAAGATCCTAAACCCTTCTTCTAAACCCTCAAAAACCTTTGTTTTCCTTCGTATTTTGTAAAAATCTGACCTTTTATTAAACCCGATGGCTTGTTGTCTTGGCCCATTTTTAACTGTTGATCTAAGACCGATCAATGGCCATCGGAATCTTGCATCGCAAAATTTCATTAGATTCGTTTAAGTGTTTCCTTCCCTTTTCCTTTGATTCCGATAAGCCCCTCCCGGCCAAAAGCCCCTAACCACTTCCCTTCCATGTAACTGGGTGCTAAGACCAAGCACTAAACCACAAGGCGCTTATCGCAATCGGGAGTTTGAATGAGCACTTTCCTTTGTTAAAAAGAAAAACCCGATGCGATGGTCTTTTGTTATGAAGGCTCGCGCGGCAATATCAGCCGCCGATCCCTATAGATCTAACGGCCAGCATTGTTTTCACCCCGCGCCCTTTGCATCGTTGTATAGTCCCCCGTTGCAATCTCCACCATTGATTTACCATTCTAATCAATGGCCCTCGTGTAATCGCATCACAAAAAACTTTGTGCCATTCCTCTCTCTTCCTCCGATTGCAATCTTGCGATTCAATCTAGACTGTCGAATCCACAAGAACCGACGGCCCAGATTTAATCGCCCTCCGCCATAAACCCTTGCCATTACACCCTCTGATTGAATCTCTACCGTTGATCTATGTAAATCAACGGTCCATGTTGCTCCCGATCTCCGATTGACCCCTTTCCTTGCATTATTTCCGCTCCCAGATCAAATCTGGACTGTCCATTCTTCTAATCCAATGGTCCAGATTAAACTTGATAGGCCCAACTCCTTTGGGACCTATCTCTCCATCAGCAAATCCTGACTGTTCATTCTTATGATCCGACGGTCGAGATCAAAACCACCTTGACCCGGCCCATCGTCTTCCGCCCACGCATCTTGTCTTATCGCGCTCTTATCTCTACAATTGGATCTACCTGCCCTTCATCCAACAGCCAAGGACCCATATCGCGTGAATCTGAGTCCAATAGTTAATTCCTAAGAATTATGCGATATGGGCGGTTTTTTAAGGACATGTGGCGGGCGGCGAGGCATATCGCATTTTTTATGAAGATTTTGGAAACCGCTTAAGAGCAGCGCAACATCAGTGGTTTTTATCGCCGAAATCACTTTTCCCTATTTCCATTACATTATCCCTTGTGTAATCTCCACCGTTGATCTTTGAGATCTAACGACTCAAGTTTAATCTTGCCCTCCGTTCATCGCCCTCCACCCATCCTCCAAAGGACTTCGTAAGTGAATCTCCGCCGTTGATTTTTGTGGTTGATCTAATCCGACAGCCCAAAATCTTTTAGAAACCCCGAATTTCATTTTTACCCTTTGTTAACTCCGCCAAAGGTTTTCACCCTTTTCCTTTGTATATTATCCCTTTTTGCTATAATGTGGTCTCCTCTACATTATATTTTCCCAAGCAATCTCAACCGTTGATCTCTGCAGATCAACGGCCCAGAATTAATTTCCCCACCATTTTTCCAACCGCCTCTCCTTTTAACCTCGGCAAAGTAATCCTCACAGTTGGACGCTTTCATCCAACGACCATGATCTAACCAAAACCTCTGAAGCAGTCTGAACCCTTCCCCGCAATTTTTTTTCTAATTTTTCTTTGTTGTGCAGGTTTTAATGGTTTTATCAAATGTTTTAAAAGAAGATTGAAGGCCGGGGATGACGATCCCCCAGGCCTTTATGCATGAAGGAGATCATTCTGCAGGGTTTCCCATCAAATTTTACCGGTGCCTCATGAACACTGGCGACATTATAAGAGCCCTCTGTACGCCTGCACATCAACAAGACACAAAAAAACTTAATCAAGCAAAGAGTATCAATGTTAAAGGATCTAATCACAGCAAAGATGAAGAATTGAAGATTGTTTACGCAGTTTTGAGGGATTATGGCCTAAATCGACTATCTAAAAACCTAATCCACTCAATTAAACACAGATTGAAGAACAAAAGACAGAAATTAGGCCTAATTATGCCTAAAAAACAGGATTAAAACAAATTAACAGTGTTTAAAGAAGGACAATTAGATATATCATTCCAAGAAAGCCTCCACCGCCACATCAGAGGCTAATTGAATCCTCACCAGCTACCAAAAGCCACATGTAGCCTCAATGCATTCAAAAGAGGCATAGTTATGACCAGAATAGAATATATTTGCCCCAATACAGCTGAACAGTTAATTCAACCAAATGAACTTATTGTAAACTGTCAGCAGAGTTATCACAAGGATAACAAAGAGCCTTAAAGTCAACAAAATCTTCCCAACAAGCTTAATACTTAATGTAAACCAATTAATACAGAGGAAATATCAGAAAAGTTTCTCCATTGAGCCCCTCAAAGGCCGAGAAGCATTAAACTGTATTAATTGAACCTAGAAGATCTTTTATCCTATCCCACCTCCTCATTTCTTCTACAAATACATCTATAGAAGATGAGATAATGTTGGTCACTGCATATCTGTTGCCTGTAAATAGTTTACTGAAGCTGCTGTAAGCTCTGTTTGTAATTGAAGATACCTAAGTTAATATGAGAAGTTTGAAGCTGTAGAGAACCACTGGACTTGAAGATTGTAACTGGTTTGAAGTATCAAATACAAGCTGATTTATGGGATCCTGGTCTATGTCAACGGTGATGTTTTTATTATTGTAACTTGTAATTTTATTTCTATTTCCATTCTATCCATCTTCTCTGATAAAGAACAACAATTATAGAGTTAGGATTTACTGTCAAAGGTACCTTGCTCTTACTGATAAGCTTTATCTACATGTTTTCTTCCAAATTGTGTTGTTTAAGAATGATTTAAAATAGTCCAAGCAGTTAAGGAATGCTGGCGTTCCCTCATCCTACTGTCTAAACTTTAAACATTGTTCTTGAATGTTATTTTCAGTTTATGCCAAGTAAATTTGAACTAGGGAAGTCTATGGTGAGCCCTGTCCTCTAGTTTTATCTCCAAAGGTTGTCTAAAAGTTTCCCTCAGAGTATGTTGAAAGCAGGCTAGGTTCAAAGTCCTTACCTGGTCTTAGAATGTTCTTTGTTATCTTAAGTGTTGTCTTGAAAAGTTTGCTAAGTAAAGCAGAGCTAGGGAAGTCTATGGTGAGCCCTTTCCTCTAGTTTCTTCTCCAACAGTTGCTTTGAAAAGTTTCCCTTAGAATATGCTGAAAGCATGATAGGTTCAAAGTCCTTACTTGATCTTAAGCTATTCTTTTTGTGTTTTAAATGTTTTCTATTAAAAGTGCATCAAAAGCAAGCTAGTTTCAAAGTACTTACCTGATCTTAGATTACTTTTATGTCTTTCTTAAGTGTATGCCAAAAGCAGGATAGTTTCAAAGTACTTACTTGATCTTAGGCTGCTCTTTGTTCTTCATTTTTTTAATTCCCCTTCTTATTGTTTCATTTCATCCCATGAAATCAACTTTAAAGAGATCCTTAGACATAGATGACTTGCCCCATGGACCACTCTTGAACCTTGTTGTTTCAATTAAATCTTACTATGAATGCATAGCCCAATGGATCGAAGCTGCTTCTTGCCTATCTTGTTGGCTGAATTACTCTTCACTTTCATTCATCTTCACCCTTCATTTATACTTCCTTCACCTTCACATATCTTTTCCCAACCAAAACCAAACAAAACCTCGTTCTTCATAACTAGCCTAATATCACATTCAAAAGCTTTAAAGAATAAATAAATCTTTGCACTTATAGAGAGATCCCTCTCTGGATTCAGGAGGGCTAGATCCTAGAATCCCAAAGTGGTTCCAATGTCCTCTCCGTATTTTTAGTCTCACCAATCTGCCGAAATTACAGGGAGCTAACAATTCTGGCGACTCCACTGGGGATTTTGAGTCAATTTCATCTTAAATACTCCTAAGACTCAGAACACCCATGATCTCTTTAGATTGGTATTCATAATAAACATGGTGGTGGAACCATAAAACATTTTACCCCCTTAGGAGCTAAAAATTTTCCACCTGGCGACTCCCCTCCTTATAATTCCCAAAATACCAAATGACTCCACTGGTAGAAGACCTTGAACTGATTGAACAAACACAGTGACCTCTTTTTTTTATTTACAAACATGGATTTAGATGTAGATCCAGAAGACAAACAGATGGTCATGATGGAAAAATTGATGTACATGCTTGGAAAGAGAGTGGATAGGTTTATGGCTAATCTAAACATTGTGATCCAGAGCAACATATGCCTTTCCATGAGAAAACACAAACTCTACCACTACAAGACATGTATGATGAACAAGATTATAGAGAAAATAATCAGGAAAAATTTCTAATCATGATGGAAAAGATGATGTACATGCTTGGAAAGAGAATGGATAGGTTGATGGCTAATATGAATATTGATGATCTAGAGCAACCTATGCTTTTCCCTCATCAAACACAAGCCCAATCACCTCAAGACCAAGATAGTGACCAAGATATGTATTATGATTAACACCTTATAGAAGATGGTGAGCAAACTTACAAAGAAAGCAATAAAGAAGGTTGTCAAGAAATTTTTGATTGCCTTCCTATGTCTTGTACTATGCCGATAAGAGAAATTCATGACCAAAATGCAAAAACATATCGTGAGCAGTGCTTTGATGAAACAAGTAGCTACTTTCAAAACACATAATCTGATGTAGGAGGAGAACCAGCTCATATAGGGACTCCCCCTCTAGATTACAACCCATATCAGATTACACAGGAAGAGTGGCATCCTGATAATGTAGAAAAAACAACTCATGAAACTTATATGCAAACTGAGTATCATAACAATCATGAGGAATTTTTTACACAAGAAGATCAGGAAACAATAGAAAATCCTCAAAGTTTCCCTGCAAGCACAAGTCAAGATCCCCTAGAAGAGGCTCAAGAAAACATCCGGCCTCAAAATCAGCCTTTACAAGAGACAAAGAACTATTGTACTTCTGTTCAAAGGAACATAGAAACATCTCCCCCTTTGAGAGAAAAAGAGATAGATCATACTATTAATAAACAGTCAGTCTCTGAAACTTATTACAAAACAAATACTCTTGCTCAGTCACATAGAGAACTTTGTTGTAAAGATGCAGAAAGTTCTTTTGTTGATCATGAGAAAGAGGGTAGCTCTTTTTCTGTTTATACTGAAAGAAAAATCTCTCCTTTGACAGAAGAACAAATTGATCAAATACTAAGCAAGTAGCTACCCTCCAAACCATCATCTCAACCAGAAAGTCATGAACATGGTGCCTATTCCATAGAACAATCCAATGGCACTCAAGACAAAGAGGATAGTAAGGAAATTAATGATAATACTGAAACTAGTCCTCTTTGGAATATGAATTTTGATGGGTCATGTACTAAAACTAATGCAGGTGCAATAATATGGCTTTACAATACAGGAAACAGTCATTCTGAAGCCCATTCATACAAATTGAGTTTTCAATGCACAACTGACATAGTAGAGTATGAGGCACTCCTCTTAGGGCTACATTTATTGAAGAAATTAGGAGCCCAGAAGATAACAGTTCATGGAAATGCAGAATTGGTAATTAAGCAAGTGAAAGAAGAATGCATGGTTAAACATCCTAGAATTAGAGCCTATAAGGATGATGCCATGGATTTATTAAAATATTTTAAATATTTCCAACTTATCCTTGTTCCTAAAGACCAAAACAATTTTGCTAGTGGATTAGCCATTGTGGCTAGTACATGTCTGAGACCTTGGGAGAGCAAACGATATACAATTCAAGAAAAATTCAAACTAGCTGTCCCAAACAATAAAAGATATTGGCAAAACTTTGAAGGAGAAAAACAAATAGAATACTATCCTACTGAGGATATACCATCTTTTCAAGAAGAAACTTCTCCCTTCACTAATGTCAATATGTCATCCAAAGAACCTGAATTTATATCAGAAGCAAGAATAGATTTAGAGAAAGAAGAAATTTCACTACTTACTATTTTGCAAGTTAAGGATGATGATGCTTGCAAGCAACATTATGAAGATATAGTCCTCAAAGCTGAAGTCTTGGAAGCAGACAATCTACCAGACATGGAGGGCCAAAAAGAAGAGAATCTTCATCTTTTCTTTATTGATCCTTTGGAAGAGTGTGTGGAAGTCCCAACTGGCTCAAACTATCAAGCATGGATCCTTTTCAAGAGCCAAAGACATGAAAAGCTGTCACCTTCTATGATAGCCTTGGTTTTGAAGATTAATCTTCAAAATGTACTATGGATACCCCTGACAAACAACCAGAGTTTTTTCTTCTTTTTTACATTACTCAACTGGCTACATTGGCACTTTTGTATCATATAAGGATGTAAATACTCCTAGTTAGAATAGGTTAGATAGGAATGTCAATAAAGCTCAGTTTTGAGCAATTAGATAGTTGTTGATCGTTTGTCTTCAAGGAAAAAGAAAAATACAAAAAAAGTTCCATTGTTTTTTCATGGCTGCTAACATTTTCAAAACAGAAGAAGATCATCCAAGTAAGAAAGGTTGTAGCCTAATGGAGGGGGCACTGATCAGCTCCCAAAGAATGCAAGTTTGAAGTTCTTGATTTCTTCAAGAAGGCACAATCCCCAAGTGGAGCCACTGTTAGCCACCTATAAAATTTGTTATATCAAATGGTGGCTAAATCATTTTTTGAAGCCTTCAAGAAACAAGTTTCATTGCAAAATTTTTAATTCTTGAAGTCTTATGAAGACATCATGTCCTTTGGTTAAAATATTCATTGTTTTTTCTCTCTTAATTATGAAAATCTGTTGTTTTCATGATGAAAAGACTGTTGCAAAAATCCCCATTTTTCCCTTATTTTAACCCTCTTCTCTCTTCAAATTAACCTCTATTTTTACCCCTTTATTCCCCATGAAATTCCTTCATTTTTCATGTATTCCCTCCTTCCCCTTCATAAAGACCCCTTTATAAGGTTTAAAACTCACTTTTAAGCCTTATCGAAACCCCCAAATCCATCAAAAAACCTTGAAAAAATCATAATAAATAAGCTTTTTTTAACTATAGGCTTAAGCCCCTTTGGGCTAAGTCCTAAACCACTTCCCCACATATGCCCTAGTGGTGGAACCAAGCGCTAATGATCCCGAGAATTTATCGCATCGGAAACAATTGATGCGTGCAAGTCTTTTGGCTTTTACGAAACCTTTGATGCGATTGGCTCTTTGAATATAACCCCTGATCCCATTGTCGCTTCATAAAACCCAATAGCCCAAAATCAGGCACTTGAATGTTTATATAAACCCTGTCCGATCATATTTTTCCTTTTTATATTCACAAAAACCCATTTTCCTATGTTTTGCATTAAACTCGCCGGTGCAATGTTTTGAATGATAAGAACCGTTGATCCAAAGGTTGATCGATGTCAAACCAGGAGGTAACTCCTCAAAATTAGAATGTGTATTAGCTGAAGAATGCACATGGATTTATACATGGAGGTGAGGCTATTGGGATTCATCTCCCAATGACTCTTGGCCTTCCTTATTTCCTAATATTAATTAACAATATACTATCCACACCCATCCCATAGGATTAGGTGTCAACATTCCCCCCTTTAATCCGAAGGGATGTTGGTGAGTCCAAGCATCGATCTGAACTTTTCAAACTTTTCTCTTCCAAGTGCTTCGGTGAAGATGTCAGCAGTTTGCTCATTTGTGGAACAATGATGTAGATGGATGGTTTTGGCCTGAACATGATGTCGAATGAGATGGTACTTTGTATTGATGTGATTTGTTCGATCATGGAACTTTGGGTTCTTGGCCAACTTTATTGCAGAAGTGTTGTCGATCATGAGTGGAGTGGAATACATCTGCTTCATCTGCAAATCTTCCAGGATTTTCCGGAGCCACACAATTTCCTTTGTTGCTTCAGCTGCTGCCACATATTCTGCCTCGGTCGTGGAATCTGCTGGAACTGACTGTTTGCGTGATCTCCATGAGACGGCTCCTGATCCAAGACTCATGGTGTAACCTGTAGTAGACACCCCTGTTTCTTTGTCGCCATCAAAGTCTGAATCAAAGTATCCGATCAAGCTGAAGTCGCCTACCTGTGTATATTTGAGTCCAAAGTCTTGAGTCCCCTTCAAGTACCTTAAGACTCTTTTTGCAGCAGACCAATGTCCTTCACAAGGTTTTTGCATGAACCTTGAGAGGATTCCAACAGCAAATGAAATGTCAGGTCTGGTGGTGGTCAGATAGATAAGACTTCCTACAAGCTGTCTATACTTAGTTGCATCCTCAAATTCCTTCCCTTCAATAGATGTGAGCTTCAAGTTTTGTTCCATTGGAGTGCTTAAGGGTTTACAGTCATCCATGCCAAATTTGTTCAAGAGATCTCCAATGTACTTCTTCTGAGAAATAAATATGAATTTAGGATGTTGAATTACTTCAATACCCAAATAGTAATGAACATGACCCAAATCAATCATTTCAAAACCTTTCTTCAACTCTTTCTTCATGGATGTAATATAGCTCTCATTGTTTCCTGTTATCAAAAGATCATCTACATATACCACAAGATATACAACTGTTTTTCCAACTTTCTTAACAAACAAAGTTGCATCATCAAGATCAAAGTGTTTGAAATCAAGTTTCAGAAGATGCTCGGTCAACTTCTCATACCAGGATCGTGGTGCTTGCTTGAGGCCATACAAGGATTTCACAAGTTTGCAAACTTTGTGTTCTTGACCCTTTATCACAAATCCTTCTGGCTGGGACATATAAACTTTCTCCTTTAGATCTCCATTCAAGAAGGCTGTTTTTACATCCATCTGATGGACTTTCCATCCATTCTGAGCTGCTAAGGCAAAGAGAGTCCGGATGGTGGTCCATTTTGCCGTGGGAGCAAAAGTTTCTTCATAATCGACTCCTCCTTTTTGTGCGAATCCTTTTGCCACAAGCCTGGCCTTGTGCAAGTGAGCCGTCTGCTTTGTACTTGTTCTTGTAGACCCACTTATAGCCAATTGGTTCCGTTCCCAAAGGTGGATCAACCAGCTTCCAAGTGCCATTATTTATCAAGGCATCATACTCCTTCTGCATCGCTTCTTTCCATTCATCATGAGAAGCGGCTTCTTTGAAGGAAGTTGGTTCATGATCTGTAGACAAACTCAATTCACAGTTATAAGCAATATCCATATCAACAGGAGAATCAAAATTATCTACATCACCTTTGATTTCTTGAGTGGAACGTCTTCTTGTTCCTGTTTTTCCAACCTCATCAGGATGAACATCCTCCAGTGTCTTTGTCATCCATTTGGGAGGACCTTTCTAAGATGGCCCTGGTTGGTCACTTGACTTAGTTGGGATTGATTCAAGATTCAATCTCCCAATTCTGTCAATCACATCATCCAATGTGTCATCCGTGGTTGTTTTTTCATGCGGGGGAGAGAGTGCTTCAGGATATGATTCCACGGTTTGATTCAATATCGGAATCCCCCCTTCAAGGTGTGGAATCACATTATCAAACTCTTGGAAAGACTTTGCATGTGTGAATCTGTCTAGGCGATCAAGTTGCCGCTCAACAACCTTGTCACTCTTGGAAGATTCAAGAAATATGACATCTCTTGCTATCACAAACTTCTTATTTGCTTCATCATAGAGACGATATCCTTTCGAGGTATTGGAGTACCCCAAGAAGATACATTTTCTGCTTCTAGCACCAAGTTTGTTCCTTTGACCCTTGGGTATCAAGGCATAACAGGTGGACCCAAAGACCCTGAAATGCTTTACCGAAGGAATGTGGCCATGCCACATTTCAAAAGGAGTTTTGTTTCTAATTGAACTTGAAGGACACCTATTATTTATGTAAACAACACATAGAACTGCATCAGCCCAAAACATCAATTTTACATTCTTGAAAAATAACATGGAGCGAACCATATTTAAAATAGTTATGTTCATTCTTTCAGCTACATCGTTCTGTTGGGGATTATATGGCACATTTGTTTTATGTTTGATTCCATGTCGACGAAGATAATTTTCAAATTCGTTTGAAGTGTATTCTTTTCCATTATCAGTACGTAGAGAGCCAATATGTGTTTGTGCATCATTTTCAATCCATGCATGAAAATTCTTAAAAGTTTGAAAAGCATCAGACTTATTCTTCAGTAAGTAAATCCAACACATTCTGGTGTAGTCATCAATAAATGTCATCATGTATTTGTTTCCATTTGCAGAAGCAATAGGCATAGGGCCACATAAATCTGAATGAACAAGTTCAAGTTTCCTATGTGCTCTTGAGTGTGAATAATGAAATGGTTGTTTGCTATGCTTTCCTAGAATACAACCATCACATTCCTTAGGTTTTTTAGGAATTGTAGGCAGTCCATCAACACCATTTTTCTTCAACAAACGAAGACTGTCATAGTTTAAGTGTCCAAATCTAGCATGCCATAAAAGACTTGATGGAAATGTACCTTCATCATGATGTGAACTGAATGCAAAGTTTTGAGCATGAGCAGATGAACCTTTCAGCTTCAAGAGTCTCCCTTCTTCTATTCCCTCCATGACAAGTGAGTGATCCGATGCTTTTCTGACCTCTACCTTGCCATCAAACAAGTGAATGGAGTGTCCTTGCTGGCGGATTTGGACCAGGGACAAAAAGTTTCTCCTCAACTCAGGGAGGTATAGAACCTCATGTAGAATATGATCTGGAAGACCAGGCAACTTAAGCCTGACTGTGCCAAGCCCTGATGGCTTGAGTTTGGATTTATCTGCGAAATATACTGCTCCATCAACTTTGTCAGTGAATTCTTCAAAAAATTCTTTTCTAAATGTCATGTGACATGTTGCTCCTGAATCTAGCAACCAATCATCTCTCCATGAAGTAAATGAAACATCAAATAGGTTTTCAGTTACTCCATTGTTACAATGTGCTAGAATAGAATGAGCTGATTCAGCTGGTTTACCTTTGTCTTTGTCATCAGTTTTACCTCTATCTTGATTTGTTTGCTGCTGAGCTTTAGATTGTCTGCCCCCCTTTTCTCTGAAGTTTCTTCTTCGTCTTCTGCCTTCTCTTCCTCTGGATGGACCTGAAGCATGTCTCTTTTCTCTCTGTGCCAAGTAGGTAGCCTCTTTAGAAGATGAAGGGATTGTCATCTTCTTTTGAAGGAGGAGAGAAAAAAAATCTGCTGGAAAATTTCTCTTGAAGGAGAGAAAACAAAAAATCTTTGTTATCTCACTGTTTACCTTTTTCTGTCATCGTATTTACTCGTCTTGATTGTTTAAGGGCCCAGAAGCTTTAGATTATCTGCTTCTTTTTCTCTCTCCGAAGTTTCTTCTTCTGCCTTCCGCCGGCGTTCAGTCTCGGGATGGACCTGGAAGCATGGAAGAATCTCTCTCAGGTTGCTAGGTACTCTCTTTAGAAGATGAAGGGACTGTCATCTTCTTTTGAAGGAGGAGAGAAAAAAAACTCTGCTGGAAAATTTCTCTTGAAGGAGAGAAAACAAAAAAATCTTTGCTGGAAAATGTACTCTGAGTTTAAAAGGACAGAAACTCTTTTTTTTTTGCTAAAAGACTGAATTTGAAAAACACAAGCTCTTTGCTAAGAGACTGAATTTAAATGGACAAAAAATACTCTTTGCTATAAACTGAATTCTGCATAAAAAAATATATATATGTATTTTTTTTTTTTTTGTTTGGGAATAAAAAAATTTATGATTGTGGAGGGATATGGAATGGCGGTATTTGTATGAAAAGAGCGGTATGAAAAGAAGGGCGTAATACAATTTGAATGGAAAGCAGGGAGGGAGCGGTAATGGTATATATGGGAGGGAGCGGTAATGGGAGGGAGTGTGGTATTAAAGGGCAGAAATGGTATATGAATGAGAGAAGTGGGATTTAAAAAGAGTGGAATGGCAGTATGAAGTGGTGGTATTATGAAAAAAAATTGTAATATGGACAGCGCATCAACAACATTCCACCAAAGCAGTAATGTGTATTGACAACGTATTGAACAATGGTATTGGTGGTATTATAAATGACAGGAGGGCGTGTTAAATGCAGGAGGGGCGGTATCGTGGTATGATAAATGACACGAGGGCGTATTAAACGTAGGAGGGGCGGTGTAAATGTAAACGATATAACAAAGCAGTGAACCAGCGTTCATTTAAAACTGGCGTTTCATTTATAAATGATGACTGTCAGACGTATTACAACCTGCAAGTATGAATGGATAGCGTTTCATATGACTGGAAGACGTATTACAAACGCAGGTATTGAGGGGCGGTTTATGACAGGCGCGGTATTAGATGCAAAGGGCGGTATTAATCAATACAACGCATACCATGAATATATCAATGTCGCTGTAATGGGAGGGCCAACCGGCCAGGCGTTGCATGTCAATAAACCAGTGTATACAACTGTTAATAAACCAGCATATTCAATAAAAATTGCGTAGCTGTTACCATGTCAAACCAGTGCGTGGTATTCAGTGGACTGTATCGATCTTAATATGCAGTGGACTGACAGAGCGGTATTGTGAAATGGTTATGGTGTAGTGTTTGATGGAGGAGAAACGCAGCGTATGGATACAGTGGTATATTATATAGAGAATGCATTGAACGCAGGTGGAGGCGTATTACATTTGAACGCTGTTAAGGAGCTATGATAAACCAGGAAGGCAGCGTGATGTATGCTTATTGGAATGGAGGGCGTTATGAAATATGACAGCGCTGGATTATGTAGCGGTATATAAACGTTGAAGTGGTGTTATATATGTGATAATCGTTGTATGGAATAGTGTAGGAGGTGGGTATCGATTTGTGGGAGGCAGATTGTGGTGGGTATCGATTTGTGGGAGCGTATTAAAAGTTGGGCGCTGGTGTATGGAGAGTATGGGAATGCAGAACAGTGAGAGAGAGGGCGCAGAGTAGTGAGGGAGAGGGAGGTGAGTCGATGGAGAATGGAGGAGGCCCAAAGGGTCGTTACAAATTTTTTTTTGAAATGGAATCTTGCAGAATGACAGAGCCTGCAATTTGCAGAATGACAGAGGAGCCTGCAGTCTTCAGGAGTTACAGGAGCTGGAGCTGCAAATGTCAGGGTTAAATAAGGAAAAAAAATTGCAGAATAACAGTCTAGCAATTAAGAGCAGCAGAAAACTATTAATAAAATTGACTGAGCAAAGGAGAGGGAGTTACACCATAGGGCAGAAATACCAATAGTGGGGCTGGCTTTGATACCATGTCAAACCAGGAGGTAACTCCTCAAAATCAGAATGTGTATTAGCTGAAGAATGCACATGGATTTATACATGGAGGTGAGGCTATTGGGATTCATCTCCCAATGACTCTTGGCCTTCCTTATTTCCTAATATTAATTAATATACAATATTAATTATGCACACCCATCCATAGGATTAGGTGTCAACAATCGACGATCTAAAAGATCTCGCATCGGAGATTTTCTAAATGGGTAGATTGAAAAGGCCCGCACCATTGTTCCAATGCGATTGGCCCTTTCTATGTTTCAGCCCCGGTCCCTTTATCCTTCTTATGTATCCAAACGGCCCCGCAATCGGGCGCTTGCATTATAAATAACCCCTCCCCAATGCGAAATACTCTTTGTATTTCATTAAAAAATTTATTTATTATATTATAACATGGCCCACCATTCATTGGTCAGAGCCCTTCTCCGTCGTTGATCTTGGACCAATCAAACAGCCAGTGCTATATTACATCGGAGATTTCCATTGGCACAGTTTATTATTTTATTCTCCACCTCCAATTGGCGGTCTTCTGATTCATCCTCCACCGTCGATCTGATCTGCAGATCGACGGCCCACAGTCGATCGCATCAGCGCTCATTTCATTTTTCCCTCTCCGATCGCAAGACCTCCGATTGCATCTAGGTCATCCATCACATCTCATCCGATGGTCCAGATCTTTCCTCGCCACTTTGGTTAAAAATTATATACCCCGTTGTGTAATGTTTTTTCGGCCAATCTCAGCCGTTGACCTCTGCAAATCAATGGCCCATATTAAACCTTTCCTCCGCCTCATATTTTATTTCTTTATACCCCAGATCAAATCTCCACCATTGATCTGTTTCATCCAACAACCCATAATGAGCACGACAAGCCCGACTCTTGTGGGTCCTGCTTTCCTTCAGATTTGATCTCGGCCATCCAATCTTATATCTAATGGCTCAGATTAAAACCCCCATGCTCTGCCCCACTTGTTATCTCCCGAGCACCTGTCCTATATCACGCTCTTTCCACAGCCGTCTGATCTGAGACCCAAGATCTAAAGGTTGATGTGCATTTTCGCTTAAATTCATGCTCGAAGGTTAATGATTTTAAATCACGCGATGTAGGCAGTATTGAAATGCCATGTGTCGGGCAGGAACGCATATCGCATTTGAAAAGGTGAAACCACCTACCCGCCTTTCCACCACGCGAAACTGTTGGTTTCTCAATCCGAAACCACTTTCCCCTGTTTTCACCGCTTTCTATTGCATTCCTCCTCCGTCGTTGATCTCTGCAGATCAACAGTCCCAGATCATCTTCACGTTGTTTCATCACCCTCCACCATACACCAAGGGACTTCGTAAAATTGATGACAACCTTTGATCTCCGTGGGCCAATCTCATCCGACAGCCCACGATCATCCGCGAAACCCCAACTTTCCTCAATGCATATTTCCTCTGCCCAAAGTATTTTTCATCTATTTCCTTTGTTTTTCTTACTTTTTCACGTTGAAGTGGCCCCTTTTCATTATATGAACCCGGATCACTCCTGATCGTTGATCTCTGTAGATCAACAGCCCTAACTTAAACTTTCCACCATTCTCCCAACTGCCTCCTTTAAACCTCAACGCACAATCTCCGCCGTTGGATGCTTTCATCCAATGGCCATGCTCTAAACCCCAGCCTCTGAAGTAGTCTTACCCTAATATGCAGGATTTTCTCACTTTTTCTTGTTTATGCAGGTTCTTATAGTTTTTTCAAAGGTTTTAAAAGAAGATTAAAGGCCGGGGATGACGATCCCCCGGGCCTTTATTCATTAAAGAAGATTGCTATGAAAAGTTCAATACCACGTTTCATTAGTGAATCATGAGCAATGATGCCATTCTAAGCCCTCTGCATACCTTCACATCAACAATACACAGTAAGAATTAAATTAAACAGAGAGTATCAGTGTTGAATATTAAATCAAGCCAGAAATGAAGAATTGAAGGAAGAATCACAGTTTTGGTGGATTACGGCTAAGATTGACAATCAAAACCTAATCCACTAAATTAAACAGAGTTAAAGAGCAGAAGAAATAGTTTAGGCCTGATTAAGCCTAAATACACATAATAAAATCAAATTAATAGTGTTTAAAGAAAAATAAAAAATATTTGTCAGACAAAGAAAGCCTCCACTGCCACATAAGAGGCTAATTGATTCCTCTCAGCTACCAGAATGCCACCTGTAGCCTCAAATCATTTAACATAAGCCAAGTTATGACCAGAACAGAGGATATTTTCCTCAATATAGCTGAACAGTTATTCCAAGCCAAACAGAGTTATTGCAAAGATGACACAAAGCCTTAAAGTCAACAAAAGCTCCCATCGAACTTAACACTTAAGGTAAAAACAATTAATACAGAGAAAATATCTGTAATATTCTCCATTGAGCCCATCAAAGGCCGAGAAGCATTAAATCTATATTAATTGGACTTAGAAGATCTTTATCTCTTTCGACCTCCTTATTCTTTCTATAAAATCATATTGAGGAGCTCATTGTAAACGTTGGTTGCAAAACTTTGAAATATACTTGTGCTCGAAACTTCTACTTGTAAATAGTGGTCAAAGGCTCTTGAAGCTCTGTTTGTGGTTAAATAAGTTATTCTGAGAAGTGAAGATGATTGCTGAACTGAAACATTGGACTTGAAGATTGTAACTGGTTTGAAGCATCAATACAAGCTGATTTATGGGATCCTCGTCTATGTCAACGGTGATGTTTTTCTTATTGTAAATTTTTATTTTATTTCTATTTTCACTCTGTCCATCTTCTCTGATAAAGAACAACAAGCATAGAGTTATGATTTACTGTTTACAGTACCCTTCTCTAACTGATAAGCTTTATCTCCATGTTTTCTTCCAAATTGTGTTGTCTAGGAATGATTTAATTCGGTTTAAACAGTTAGGAATGTTGGCGTTCCCTCGTCCTACTGTCTAAGATAAATTTTGTTCTTGAATGTTATTTTCAGTTTATGTTAAGTAGAGATGAACTAAGGAAGTGATGGTGAGACCTGTCCTTTATTTTTATCCCCAAAAACTATATGAAAGTTTCCCTAAGAATGTGTTGAAAGCAGGCTAGGTTGAAATTTCTTACCTGATCTTAGACTCTTCTTCGTTATATTATGTGTTTGTCTTGAAAGTTTACTAAGTAAAGCATAGCTAGGGAAGTCTATGGTGAGCCCTGTCCTCTAGTTTCTTCTCCAATAGTTGCTTTTAAAGTTTCCCTTTGTGTTTAAGATGTTTTCTATTGAAAGTGCGTCAAAGCTGGTTAGTTTCGAAGTACTTACCAGATCTTAGATTAATTTTATGTCTTTCTTAAGTGTATTCCAAAAGCAGGATAGTTTCAAAGTACTTACTTGATCTTAGGCTGCTCTTTGTTCTTCATTTTTTTAACTCCCCTTCTCTTTGTATCATTTCATTCCATAAAATCAACTTTAAAGAGATCCTTAGACATAGATGACTTGCCCCATGGACCACTCTTGAACATTTTTGTTTCAATTAAATCTTACTATGACTCCATAGCCCAATGGACTAAAAATCAGTGTTATATCTATCTTATCAGCCAAAGCTTGCTCTGATTGCTTGCAACTTCACACCTTTGAAACTCTTTCCATTTTAGGACTTTCCACTCAACTAAAATCATGCTCAACCATCCAAAAACAAACAAAAACCCTCAGTATTCATAACTAGCCTAATATCATTACCCAAAAGCCTTAAAGTCAAATCAATCTTTGCACTTTATTGGAGAGATCCCTCTCTGGATTCAGGAGGGCTAGATCCTAGAATCCCAAAGTGGTTCAATTGTTCTCCCTATAGTTTGTATTTTCCAATCTTGTAAATTACAGGGAGCTACCCACAGCAAAATGGGGTGGTTGAGAGGAAGATCAAAATTATTATGGGAGATGCACGGGAAATGTTGCAGGATCAGGGGCTAACTCTTCACTTGTGGGCCAAAGCATGCAACACAGTGGTATATGTGCAGAACATGATTCCTCACTGGATTATTGGGATGAGCACACCAAAAGAATCCTTTTCAGGGAAGAAACCAGATGTGTTGCACTTCAGGATCTTTGGATCATCAATATATTTCCATGTTTCCAAGGAATCAAGGAAAAATCTAGAGTCGACAACAGAGTTGGGCATATATTTTGGGTACACTAATACACCTCACAACTATCGGGTGTACCTACCATCTATCAAGATAAAAAAAAATTGTGGAAATGTGAATTTCCATGAAGAGAAGGAAATGAATTGTTCCCTAAAGATGGAGCTTCAATTGCATGCAGATCAGGAGCTCTTAACTCCAAAGGAAGAACCTCAAGAAGATGTGGAGAATACATATGCAGAGGAGCAGAGAGTCGAGACATCTATTCAAGCATATACATGCAAGGAAGGAAGGAAGCAGACTAGAGAAGCTGACAGATTATTGCAAGATGCTAGAGAGAATGCGGGAGCACCCACATCATAGTGCAGGTAGAGGAGGTCATCAAATCAGTACACTAGGTACATGGATCTATTGATCGAGCTAATAGAGACAAAAACTAGCCTCATTCAAGGAAGCGTTAGAGAATTCAGTATGAGTTGATTCTATGGTAGAGGAATATGATTCCATTTTCAAGAACAATGTTGGGGAAGTGGTCCCGAGACCAGCATACAAGTCAGTATTGGGTTTGAGATGGATTTACAAGGTAAAGCATGTCACAAGAAAAAGCATCGAGAAGCACAAGGCCAGATTCCTGGCTAAGGGATACTCTCAGGTAGAATGTATTGACTCTGAAGAGACATTTTCTCTTGTATCAAGGTACTCTTCCATCATATCAATTATTTCTTTAGCTACACAGATGGGGTGGAAAATCCACCAAATGGATGTGAAGAAAACATTCCACAATGGATTTATTGAGGAGGAGGTGTACATTTAAAATCCTAAAGGATTTGAGACCTTCTACAAAGAGTCACATTTGTTTCGAATCGAGCGAGCATTGTATGGGTTTAAGAAAGCACCTTGTATTTGGTACACAAGGATCGATAGCTAATTCATCAATTTGGGCTTCACCAAAAGTGAAGTAGATGCAAACCTTTACCACATTCTAGTATAAGGTAAATTGTTGATTATAGTCTTATATGTTGATGGATTGATTTTGACCGGTGATGAACAAATTATCAGGTCTTGCAAGGAGGACCTTGCAAGAGATTTCAAAATGAAGGACATGGCATTGATGCACTATTTCCTTGGTTTCGAAATATGGAAGAGATAAGGGGAATTTTTTGTCTCTAAGGAAAAGTATGCCAATGAGATACTTCGGAAGTTCCACATGGACAGATGCAAAACCCATGGAGACTCCTCTAGTGACCAACTGAAGGAAAGAGGATGCCACTTCAGGTGAGGAAGTGGATCTTACCGTGTATAGGCATTTGGTGGTTTCTCTCATTTATTTGTTGAACACACGGCCAGACATGTGTTACGCAGTCATTCAGTTGAGCTAAGCCATGGTTCGACCAACCAAATTATTTTGGAGGGCTACTAAACATGTACTACAGTGCCTCAGAGGCACCACTCAGTTTGGAATTTAGTACAGACGGAAAAAGGGAGTGAAGTTGTAAGGCTTCACAGATGTATATTAGGTAGGAATTCCATCATATCAGAAGAGCACTTCAGGAGGAATTTTCACTGTTGGGTCAACAACAATTTCTTGGTACAACAAGAAGTAGAGTTCAGTTTCACTCAGATCAGTAGAAGCAGAGTACATGGTTGCTATTCAAGAATCTTGTGAAGCTATTTGGATGAGAAATATTCTTGTTGGGTTATTTTTTCAGATGATGGATCCTACTGTGATTTACTGTGAAAAAAAAAGTTGTAACAAAATCTTTGAGAATCTAGTTTTTCACGATCGATCCAAGCACATTGATATCTAGTACCACCATCTACGATATTATGCAGACGTGGATCATGTTTTTGGAATGCATTCCTATAGAGGAACATGATGCATATATTTTGACAAAGGCCTTGTCAAAAGGAAAATTTGAGTTCCATAGAAGCGAGATTGGGGTATCTGATAATCCCTTTCTTGTTGAGAGGGAGTGTTGAAAATGCAGCAAGAAATTCCTAATTTAATTTTTTCTTTGATTAAATTATGAGAAAATTGAAATTCCACATCAATAGACAAACTGAATGAGTACTTAGTTGAAATAGTTGTTATCACTCAATTAGCTTAGTTAATTCAATTTGGAGGCATGAACTTGAGTTGTGTATAGTGATTCCTAAATTTTAGGGTCCTAGGTTGAGTTAAATTCAATTGTAAAAAATTGATTTAGTTAAATTGAGGTATGGTCATTTAAATTGTTGAAAACTCAACAAGAAATGTGTGTCTAATTTAATTTTCCCTTCATTAAATTGGACAATAAATTGTAATATTATCTCATAATCACTTGTAATAGTGAACTGAGTGTGATAAACTCAGTTAGCTCATGAATTTCAAGTTGAGGGTGGTTGGTGAGGCATGTAGAGTGATTCTATTAGTTTTTGAGTCCAAGTTGCAGTTAGTGCATTAGTTTAATGCATGAGAAATCAATTAACTCAATTAATTGAGTTAAAATCAGTTTAACTAGTTGTAACTGTTTGTTGCACTAGTGAGAGGCCAAGTTAATTAAATCATATTTAATTCACATGTAGTGATCTGTCAAGTAAATTATGATTTACTATTAATAGTTGCATGCACGTTATTTTTGATGATACCCAGCTGAGACAAAGGTTAAAGGGATGTTCACTATTAGTTGTATTATTAGTAAGTTCCCTGCATGCAGTAAAAAACCCATAGGATTTCCCACAAGCATTTCCCAGTTTTGGAAGGTTTAAATTCCTAAATAATAGGGATTTCATTCCACATGAATTGTGCAAGTAAGAAAGGTTGAGCAGAGGCTGAAAATTGGCTAAGTGTTGGTCGATTTTGTCTGGATCAGTGTGAGACAGTTGTGAGAGTGTAGGAAACTCTTGTGAGAAGAGTGCATTGTAATTGTTTCAAGATTCCTTGGTGAATATACAATAGAATCTAGAGGGGTTTTGAGCAGTAAGCTTTCCCCATGAAAATATTTGTCTTGTGGTTTGATTTTCTTCTTTCTTTACTTGTTGTGATTGAAAATCGTGTTTATTTTCTGTAATTGATTTTTAGAAGGATTCAGTATCTTTCTTTAGCATATCGCATGATCAGATTGAATCCATTGGTATACATATTGTTTTTATAATTTCTACATGGTATCAGAGCGCAGGAAATCACTATAGTGGAGAAAAAATTGAGTTTGTGTTGAATAGAATTCGAATTTGAAAAAATATTCTTTGGTGCAACTGGTGGATCAATATGGCTTTCAATGGCTTGAGATTGGAATATGCACTCGAGGGTATTTCTAATTATATTGCGTGGAAATTCAGGATGGAGGCAATTCTGGAGGAAAACAGGTTGAAAGAATTCATTGATAATGACATTCCCAAACCCACAGTAGCATATGCCGCTCTTCTTGATGCTTGGAAAAAAAAGGTTGCAAAGGTGAGGAGGATATTATTAGAGGGAGTATGAGACCACGTTGTCTCGAATCACCATGGAAAAGTGACTCCATATTAAATGTGGAAGGCTTTGACAAATCCATTTCAAAGTAGAAGTGACCACAGAAAATTGTCACTGAAGGACAAGCTCAGGAAAATCAAAATGGAGATAGGCAACACTATTCCAAAATATTTAACCAAGTTATTCCACTGTTGAGATGAGCTTGGGAGTGTCGGAATTATTGTAGCAGATGATGAATTGGTGAGCCTAGCTCTTCTAGACCTTCCCAAGAGTTGGTATAGTTATCAGGACTCTGTCAATGGGAGGGAGAAGCTACCAGATTGGGAGCGACTTTGGTCGGATTTATTACAAGAATAATTCAGGCAGGATACCAGGGATGGATCCTCATCCAAGACAGATGATGAGGAAAATTGCACCTTGGTTGGTAAGGAAAAGAATGGGAAGGAAAATAAATCCTATTCCAAATCTGAGACCGACAAAGAAGGCAAGAAGCGTGACATTTACAAGGTCAAATGTTTTCACTGTCACGATCATGGCCATTATGCCACTAATTTTCCACAGAAGAATAAGAACAATAAGGATTCAGGATGTGTAGCTGGTGAGGCTTTGGCCTTGTAATTTCAGTTGGAATTCTTGCTCATCGCATGCATAATGTCTAGTATGATGGGATCAGTGTGGTACTTGGATAATGGTGCATCTTTCCACATGATGGGAGACAAAGAAATTTTTAGTAGCTTGGAGGAGAAGGATCTCCGGATGCATATCAAAATGGGTGATGAAGTGAGGTATAGCGCTACCGGGATTGATACAATTACTTTCCAGAGATAGTCAGGTAAACTCTTCTTATTAAAAGATGTAATGCATATACCACGCTTGAAAAATAATTCAATTTCAGTTGCTATGTTGGAGGATAGAGGTTATGATGTGGTTTCCATTGAAGGGAAATCACTCCTTCGTCACAAAGCCACAGGAAAATCCAAGAACATTAGGATTCGTGTGAAGAATCTCTAC
Source organism: Pinus albicaulis (assembly GCA_034641835.2). Taxonomy (NCBI): domain Eukaryota; kingdom Viridiplantae; phylum Streptophyta; class Pinopsida; order Pinales; family Pinaceae; genus Pinus; species Pinus albicaulis. The sequence goes on along the minus strand of CM076578.1, from coordinate 1,970,446,691 downwards.
AAACTTGATGTAGATGGTTGCGCAGCATTGATGGGTAAAGCAGACAAAGTGGTGAGTCGGGATGAGGGTGGGTTATGGTACAGGAGATTGGGCCATCTACACCACGGAGCTTTGAAGTTCATGCAGCAGATTTATACGAGGCTTCCAAAGGGTACTCTTGTGAAAATAGATAGATGCAAGGGATGTACAATGGGGAAGTATGCAAAGGCCACTTTTTAGACGTGTATGGACCATTCTCTGCAGCTTTGATAGCAAAGCACATGTATTATGTGATTTTGTTGATGATTTTTCTAGAAAGTGCTGGATCTACTTCCTACAGAAGAAAGATCATACATTCTCAAAATTTTGTGAGCTTAAAGAACTGGTGGAGAAAGATATAGGGAAGCATGTGAAGGCTCTAAGGAGCGAAAATGGTGGTGACTACATATCCAATGAATTCAAGAACTTCTGTAGCAAAGAAGGAATTCAAAGAGAGTTGATTGCGCCTCATATCCCACAACATAATGGGGTCACAAAAAGAAATAAAAGAACAATTGTGGGTGCGACACGAGCGATGTTTCGTGAACAGGGCCTACTGATGCATATGTGGGTAGAGCCATGCAAAACAACGATATTTTTGCAGAAACGTAGTCCTCATTGGATACTTGGCATGAGTACACCAGAGAAGGATTTTTCTAGTAAGAAACCTGATGTTTCATATTTTAAAATTTTTGGCTCATATGTCTATTGCCATGTGACCAAATATTCCAGGAAGAATCTAGAACCAACAACTGAGATTGGAATATTTTTTGGGTACACTAATACTCCCCAAAATATCGAGTGTATTTTCGAAACAACAGGATGACTATTGTGAGACGGGATATAAAATTTGATGAGAAGAAGGCCATGGGATTGTCCCTTGAGAGGGATCTTGATTTGCATGCATATGAGGAACTCTTGGTTCCAAAGGATGAACCTCAAGATGTGGATCAGCCACATGCAAAGGATCATGGAGAGGTAGAAAACACTCATACAGAGCCATCCACCAAACATGGTAGAAGGCACACCATGGAATTTGATAGATTGAGACTTGATGTGGAAGAACATGTAAGAGCACCTACATCATTATGCAGACAGAGACAGCCTCCATACAAGTTTACTTGATACATGGCTCCCATCAGCAAGTGTATTTTGACAAAACCATCCTCTTTTGAGGAAGGAGTGCAGCAACCAATTCGGGTTGACGCCATGGTTGTGGATTATGACTCCATTATCAAAAATAGTGCAGGGGAATTTTTCCCAAGACCAGTCAGGAAATCAGTGGTTGGATCTAGATGGATCTATAAGGTGAAGCAAGTAGCAGATGGGAGTGTGGAGAAGTACAAGGCTATATTTGTAGCTCTAGGATTCTCACAATTTGAGGGGATTGACTATGAAAATACTTTTGCACCAGTTGCAAGGTACTCATCGATTAGATCTATCCTTGCACTCTCAACACCGATGGGGTGGCAGATACATCATATGGAGATGAATAATGTGTTTCTCAATGGATTTGTTGAGGAAGAAGTTTACATAGAGCGGCCAGAAGGTTTTGAGACCTTTGACAGTGAGTAGCATGTGTGCAGACTCAAGAGAGCAATGTAAGGGTTGAAGCAAGCACCTCGTGCTTGGTACAATAGGATTGTAGCTATTTCACTAGTTTGGGCTTCACGAAGAGTGAAGTAGATGTGAACCTGTACCAGATTTTGGTTGATGGTAAGCTTTTGATTATCATACTTTATGTTGATGATCTTATTTCAACAAGTGAAGAGCAACTCATAAATTCTTGCAAAGAGTATATTGCAAGAGAGTTTGAGATGAAGGACATGGGACTCCTTCACTATTTCCTTGGTTTGGATATATGGCAGCATGATGGAGAGCTATTTTTTTCTCAAGGAAAGTATGCCAAAGAGATTCTAAGAAAGTTTCACATGGAGATTTGTAAACCCATGGAGACTCCTCTTGCGAGAAACTAGAGGAAGGAGGATGCTACTTCAGGTGAGGTAGTCGACACTATTTTTTATAGGTAGCTTGTGGGTCCGCTCATGTACTTGGTGAACACGAAACCATACATTTTCTACGCAGGTAACCAGCTTATTCAAGCTATGGTTAAGTCTACCAAGCTCTTTTAGAAGGCAGGGGAAGCATGTCTTGAGATATCTCAAGGGCACTACAAAGTATGGATTATGGTATAGACGGACAGAGGGAGTGAAGCTTCAAGGCTTCACCGATGCAGATTGGGTAGGCAGTCCATTAGATAGAAAGAGCACATAAAGAAGGATCTTTAGCATAGAATCAACAATATTTTCTCGGTACAGCAAGAAGCAGAGATTTGTGGCACTCAGTTCAGTCGAGGTAGAGTACATGGAAACCAGTCATGCTGCATGTGAGGCCATATGGATGAGAAAGATTCTTGTTGGTTTTTTTGTTCATCAGATGGATCTGAAGGTGATACAATGTGGTAATCAGAGTTTCATTAAACTCTCATTTAATCTGGTATTCCATGACAGGTCCAAGCATGTAGACATCCGGTACCACCATCTCATAGATTGTGTTCAGATACGCATTATGTTACTGCAGTACATTCCCATGGAGGATTAGGATGAAAATATTCTGACGAAGGTGCTCGCCAAGAGAAAATTCGAATACCATAGAGGCAGGATCATGGTGGCTGATAATCCCTTTCTTGTTGAGAGGGAGTGTTGAAAAGTCAACAAGAAATGTGTGTCTAATTTAATTTTCCCTTAATTAAACTGGACAATAAATTGTAATCTTATGTCATAATCACTTGTAATAGTTAACTGAGTGTGATAACCTTAGTTAGCTCATGAATTTCGAGTTGAGGGTGGTTGGTGAGGCATGCAGAGTGATTCTATTATTTTTTGAGTGCAAGTTGCAATTATTGCATTAGTTTAATGCATGAGAAATCAGTTAACTCAATTAGTTGAATTAAAATCAGTTTAACTAGTTGTAACTGTTTGTTTCACTAATGAGAGGTCAAGTGAATTAAATCAAATTTAATTCACATGCCACTATATGTCAAGTAACTAATGATTTACTATTAATGGCTGCATGCATGTCAGTTCTGATGAATACCCAGTTGAGACAAATGTTAAAGTGATTTTAACTATCATTTGTATTATTAGTAAGCTTCCCGCATGCAGTAAAACACTCATAGGATTTCCCATGAGAATTACACAGTTTTGGAAGGCCGAAATTCCTAAAGAATAGGGATTGCATTCCACATGAATTGCGCAAGCAAGGAAGGCTGAGCAGATGCTGAAAATTGGCTAAGTGTTGGTTGATTTTGTCCAGATCAGTGTGAGCCATTTGTGAGAGTACAGGAGACTCTTTTGAGAAGAGTGCATTGTAATTGTTTCATGATTCCTTGGTGAATTTACAATAGAATATAGAGGGGTTTTGAGAAGTAAGCTTTCCTCGAGAAAATTTCTGTGTTGTGGTTTGATTTGCTTCTTTATTTACTTGTTGTGATTGGCGATCGTATTTATTTTCCGCAATTGATTTGTAGAAGGATTCAATACATTTCTTAGCATATCGCATGATCAGATTGAATCCATTGGGATACATATTGTTTGTATAATTTCTACATAAACTAGTTCCGACTTTTTTTGGAACTAGTGGGAGGTATATAAGTGGGTTGTAACTTCATTGTTTAACCAGTTAATGTTGAATTTTGCAACAAGAAACGGTGAAATTGGCATCCAGAAACAACATGACAGCACCTACACTAGTGTGGGACCACAGGTCGGGTAGTGATGGGTCCTAGCGATACATTAGTGTGAAATTCAATTTATTTAATAAATTGGATATGTGTCAAATTTAATTATCCCTTAACTAAATTGGAAAATAAAATGTAATATTATCTGATAATCACTTGTAATAGTTAACTGAGTGTGATAAACACATTTAGCTCATGAATTTTGAGTATAGGGTAGTTGGTGAGGCATGCAGAGTGATTCTATGTGTTTTAGATTTCAAGTTGCAGTTAAGTGCATGAGTAATCAATTAACTCAGTTAGGTGAGTTAAATTCAATTGAACTAGTTGTAATAGTTTGTTGCAATATTGAGAGATCAAGTGAATTAAATCGTATTTAATTCACAATCAGTGATTTTCCATGCAACTGATGATTTACTATTAATATTTGCATGCATGTCAGTTCCAGTGGATACCCAGCTGAGGCAAAGGTTAAAGGGAAGTTAACTATTAGTTGGGATATTAGAAGACTGCCCAGATGCAGTTAAAGCACCATAGGATGCCCATGATACTCTACATAGTTGAGGAAGGCTGAAATTCCTAAATAATGGGGATTGAATTCATCGTGAATTGTGTGAGCAAAGCAGGTTGAATACAAGCTAATAATTGGCTGAGTGTTGGCCCAATTTTATCTAGATCAGTGTGATATGATAGGCAGAGTGCAGGAGACTCTTGAGAGAAGACTGCATTGTAATTGTTTCATGATTCCTTGTGGAATATACAATAGAAGATAGAGGGGTTTTGAGCAGCAAGCTTTCTGTTATGAATATAATTCATAACGAATATAATAAATATAATTATTAAATAGTCAATTAAGGATTATGTAAGTAGTCATTAAGTTAGTGAAAGGGCATGTCTAAAAGACATGCCCATTCGTGAAAGGCCACCTACATAGGTATATAAGCAGGGCCTCATTGTAACATTCTATCATCTTATCTTTCTTATTCATACATTTATATATAATATATCATTATTACGAATACCTCTTGTGTATTTTTCTATTACGTCAACAAGCCTACAATTTTGTTGCTCCATTGGTATCAAAGGAGCGATCTTCTCACCTGGAAGGAAGCACCTACCACTGCTACTGGCTATTTCAGCTGTTACATGTTGTGCCTCGAAATCGTTGTTGCTTGATGTCTTCATCAATGACGATGGTCGATCAGATAGAAATACAAATGTGGCTAAATCATAGCAAGGCTAGGGACAATCATAACAAACTAATGTAGAAATTAAATGCCATTTTTGACATGATAAATCCAATAGTCCAGAATATTGAACATAGTCAACAGAAAAATTTAGCTGATTCAGAAAATTCAGATGATAATCATGAAGAGTCACCACATTCTGTAGAAGATCAAGTGATGAGAATTTCAGTTTCAGATGAAGAACATCCACATAAATATGAAGATGATCTCAGCAACTGTTGTGACATGAATGAAAATCAAAGTGGGTATATGGAAATTGATATGAATATAAAAAAATTTAAAAATGATGAATATGAACATGATGTAGAACAAGAACATGAAAAAGGCAGTAACAAAGAGAAATATGTTGAGGTGAAAAAAGAATCACGCAAGTCCATTGTCACAAATCCAGTGGATGATATTAATATTCTTCAGCCTACTATTCCTAGTTATAGAGCTAAGAACATGAAGGCTGCTAGATTGGATGCAGATAATGGCTCCCATTTTTCTGGTGTGCTGGCAGATAAAACTCTGACCACATTGAAATCCGTGAATCCGCACAGTGGGCAGAGGTGTTGGCCAGGTGGGAGGATAGAGAAGAAAACACAAAATATGGAAATTGATAAGATCCAAAAGGTTTTTCAGGTCGTTTGCGTGCTTCGAATTACCCTCACTCGCATTTTTGATATGGAGAGTGCAGGTAATAGCACTGGCACTGGTTTCGTGGTTGATAAACATCGCGGGATCATTCTTACAAGCAGGAATCTCGTCATGCCTGGGCCTATAGTTACCGATGCTACTTTCACTAACAGCAAAGAGATTCCCCCTTATCCTCTTTACCGAGATCCCGTTCATGATTTTGGATTTTATCGTTTTGATTCTGCATACCTTGAGTTTATGACGTGTGAGGAAATCGCCCTTGCCCCAAAAGCTATAGCTAATGGAATGCAGGTGCACTTGGTGGGCAACGATGGTGGTCAGAAGCTTACAATGATTCCAGGGACATTGGCCCAATTAGATGCAAATGCCCACCACTATTCGACTGAGGATGGATACCGTGACTTCAATACGTTTTATATACAAGAAGTTATAGGAGCAATAGGAGGGTTAAGTGGATCACCCGTAATTGATTCTCAGGGACAAGCAATCGGAATACATTCCTTCGGTGAGGCTTCTTCTGGTGCCTCATTTAGTGTTCTGCTAGATCGAGTGTCAAGGGCCTTGAAAATTTTACAAGGAAACAGTACTGCAGCCTATATTCCTCAAGGAACACTTCAAATGACCCTTGTTCACGAAGGATTTGATAAGGAGCGTTAGTTAGGACTTCAACGCAAGACCAAAAAATTAATGAGACAAGCTTTTCCTCAGGGAACAGGAATTCTTGTTATAGATTCCATTATGCCTAGAGGTCCTGCTCATAACATGCATTTAGAGGCAGAGGATTTACTTGTACGCGTGAATAGTGAAATTGTAACACATTTTGTGAAATTGGAAATGCTGCTAGATGATAATGTTGGAAAGTGTATTGATTTGGAAGATAATGAGAGGCTTTTATCTTTCAGGAAAATCTGAACTAGAGGCTTCCTCGTCGAATCCGCAATTTCTATAGTGAATAAATGTGACCTACCCCTCTTACGCCAATTTGATAGGGAAATCAAACACAAACCATGGGTTGTGAATAATGGGAGTGGCAAGTGGTGTGTGGCCACACTCTTACCATGCGACAACCCCTCTATCCAATGGGTGACCACAACGCTCTGTATCGTTGCCATTGCTAAAGATGATGCATTCAAACATGGTCTTCAGTGAGACAGGAGTAGGAAAGCATTTCTCTCGTGTCGTATTTCTGGATTTAGAGCCCACTGTGATTGACGAAGTCAAAACTGGAACCTATAGGCAACTCTTCCATCCCGAGCAGCAAATAGAAATTCATTCAAGCGGTGGAGGATAAGTCGTAACTCACCATGGATCAAAACGTCGTTCGAATAAATATACCGTTACAATCAATTAATTATATATATATATCTATATATATATATATATATATATATATATATATATATATTAATCAATTATATAGTTAACAAATTAATTAATTATATAATCTTTCTAATTGTAATATTCCTAATTAGCCCAAGCTAATAGGAATATTCAATTTCATTTTATTTTTATCAATTGTTGAATAAAATGTAAAGGAGGACATGTAAAACTCCTAAAACATGAGAATAAATCAATGGCCAATGTGAACAGAGTCAAATTAGGGCTTACATAATAAAATCCACTTGTGTGTGAACAGGATCAAGTTGTTTGAATGGGTCAACAGGACCAAATCATAACGCAATCCAAATACAATGAACCTCCTAGATGATCAGCACAGTCCTATGAGGAGGTCCTCCATGTGAAAAGGGCTAAATGGATGACGGCGGTTTATTGTTTTGTAAACACTAATCTTATATAATGAAGGAGAAGAGTCAAGGAGAGGGTTGTTGATAATATTTCATTTCTGAGATTGCTGAAGCAACTCAAATTCTCTGCGCTGTTTAGCAAGAGAAAGAGATGATTTCTTGTTTATGAATCCTCCCTCCTTCCTTAAGGGTCTCTTGGAGGATATTGTGTTGCATTGGTCCACTATTTGGCTTATGTCCAAGCTTCATCTCTCTTGGCAGCGTAATTCCTATTTAGGGGTTTCATTGTCTAGAGACTTGCAGCAAGTCGAGTCAGATCTATTCAGACCTGAAGATTTATATTGCATATTCTCAGTGGGGAAGTCATCTAAATCATTGGCAGAAGTGAAATAGCTACTTGAGCTTCAGATTCTTATCTTGGCATCAGGCCACATGTAATATCCCAAAAGAGGGATTTTCTTCTCTGTTTGGAATATCTTAAGATATTCCAATTTTCCCCTTTCAGAAATAACACAAGTCTATTCCAGAGATAGACTGTGGGGGCATTTTCCAGATATGTCACCTTCTCAAGGAAGGATGAGATCTGAAGGCTACCTGGCCCTTCACAAACTCTGTCTATAGATATGTGAAATTTCTTCTTCAGGAATTTCTGCTACCGGGTCCTTGAGGATGTTGTATAAGGAAGACAATGTGAAAATAAGGCAATCCAATGCTTGGATGCGCTAGATTATATATCATACACCTCCCTTGCAGAATTTAAGCTCAAAGAAATAACCCTAAATGGGTTATGTAGATCTCCCACCACCAAGTATACCGAAACAATGCTCAGTGAGTGAATCTAAAACAATATATGAACTTCAATAATGAACAGCAGTGAAATAATACATCATAGGGTGTAAGAAGAGTGCATAGCTGTAATATATAAGTTACAGCAACAATTTTATACAAATTCTTGAGGAAGACACCTCTCAAGATGAGCCAAATCAACCCTATTGAAGAATACACATGAAACATCAAATTGCACTGCAACATAATAACGCCCTAGCTATGACTGTGTATTCCATGATGATAAATGTCTGCAAACTGATAATTATACATGGATATTACAATTTAGGCTCAAATGATGAAGGGGGAGCAAGATATCAACCCCAGAAAACCATAGTACATCAATCCCCCAAAGGATTGGCTAAAATACACAAAATGGAAAAATGCCGGAGTTGCAGTTCAGCAGCTGCAACTCAAATAAAATACAGAAATGAAGAAGGATAAGGATGCTGCAGCAAATGTAAATTCCTTCTCCAATGATCTTCAAAGTGAAATTTTGCTCCCTTCACTAAAGATTACACTCTCCAAACCCTTGTGTGGCCCCTCCCTGCAAATGCACCATGAAGATAACACTGCGAGAGGAAGAGACAACGTTGGGAATGAGATGAAACTGTATGGCCCAATGCAAAATATGAAATAGAAGATTTGGGATCTCCTTAACTGATCTCCTAGAGAAAGAGCGAGCTCCTCCTCTACAAAACTAGCTCCGAAAATGGGTGATGGTGAATCCTCACTGCAACCTCTGCAACTCCAATGTTTCTGCTCAACAAGAAAATGCAGTAGCTAAAGAGAAATGCTTTGGCCTCAAGCCTAAATGTGAGGGAAGTGAAGAACAGCTCCTCCAAGGCCTCTTAAGGAAGAGAAGGAAACTCCTAAACAGGAAATTACCCCTTGTGCTAAGTAGCACAAGCTATCTCAGCTAAACAACTGCAGAGAGCTATAATTTCGAATTCTTCCAACTAACCCAACAATGGCTCTCCTTCACCTTTTTATGCAAGGAATGCTTCCTTGCCATGGACCCCACCCATTAGGGTTTTTCCCATCCTCTAATTTTCCTCCTTTCAAAACTACACAATCTTCTTGTGCAAGCTTCTCCTCTTAGCCACATTGTTGACTTGGTCAACCATGGCCTAGTTTACTTGCTTTTGGCCCTTTTCACACTAGGGACTACCACATTTAGCCACTTAAGTGACTCTTTTCACCTTAGGAGAGTCTATTTTGCTGCTACATGGGCTCCCTTACCCATTTTATTCCTTTTATTAAAATAAAAGTAAAATTAATGTTCCAATTAACTTATTGAAAAATTTGGAAAATTACACCATAGTGTGATCCACTTCACCAACGCAGTTAGCTTCGGAAACTACGTCCTTTTTGCAAGCAGAGTTGCAGTGCCCCTTTGATAGCAGTTTGAAGGAGAGATCTCTGGTGAAAGGACTCCTTTCCTTCACTAAGGTGATCCGTGGATTGGCCAACCAATCCATGTTCTATTTCAGATCTGATCTACTATGTGAAATATTCTTCAGAAATTTCTAAATTTTACTACAGATCCATGGTGTAGATCTCAGATCTATTCATCGTTCTTCACTTTCTGCTGAGATCCCCAAGGGGAATGTACTTGAAAGTCATTTTCGCATATAGATTTCATTTAGATATATCTTTTTGTACTATGATCTGTTATATATCTGAACCATAATGAAACACTACTGCATATTCCTTTAAATTACATTTTCTGGTTCATCCTACAGTTCTTTGTGTTATAATGTTGGGTTTTGAGGCCATTCTTCATGTATAAATCTGTATTTTCTTATGTAAAGCCATTGAATCATATTCTATGATTTTTGAACTGATATCCCTGCATAAATTCACTAAAATCTTCAGAAAATCACGTTGCTGAAGCTTCAGTCCAATCTGCATAATTTAGGTCTTGGGGAATCAAGGTTTTCTAACCTAGTTAGGGAAGGAGGAACTATTTAACATAGCTATAATGCTTTGTTTGAGCTGAAATTTTTCATGGAGGTCCCATATAACCTAAAATAATCTATCCCAGAGCTGTTTCCTTTAATTTTACGCAAATTTCTGAATACATCCATTTTAGGGCATAGATCTTCACTTTTCCCCACTATTGGATGAAGGGATTGAACATATTTATTGCTGCTGCATTTATAATTGATGTATGAGTATATATAAGCCTATTTTATGCATTTATAACTCTTTTCACTTTCAGTAGGCCGTTTTACATTGTTGCAGCCCCTCATTGGGCATTTTCTTGAAGACAACTAGGTGTGGGAGATCTGTTTAACCCACCTAGAGTGATTTGTTTGAAGCCTCCTCTTGTATTTCGGTCTTAGATACTCTGATATAAGGAATACAAGGGCTGGTCTGAGCTGCTGTAGCACACATCCTTGGAAAATGTGTTTTTCAGGCATGTCTTGCTGAGCAATCCCTTTTAGGGATATTACCCTTCAAAAAGATTTATAGACAGAGTCTGTAAAGGGCCAGAAAGCCTCTAGATCTCATCCTTTTTCAAAGGTGACACATCCAGTAAATTCCCCTATAGTCAATCTCTGGAATAGATCAAATTTTTTATTGTTGATATTCCTGGAAAAGGAATATTACAGTGGTATCGAAGCATGATCTCTGGCACAGCCTATGACATCATATTTTCAGAGAAAGTGAGAAGAGAAGAATAGATTTCAGAATGATTAAGAATATTAGTTTACTCTCATCACTTTTCAGATCCATGAAGAACCTCCCCAAGGAGGATGAGCAAATAGAAGAGGAAGTACCCTACACTTCCTATTCTAATCAAGAGGACAGAAGAAGAGGCAGGAGGAAGAAGGAAGATAGTCTCACAAAGATTCTTCGTAAATATATTCAGAGCATTCATGAAGATCTCAAGCAAGCAATAAGGGATATGTCTGAAGAATCTCCAAAGGGGTTTGAATCTCAATCAAACTCTAGATCTTTACACAGTGGGTGTGAGCATGTAGCCACACACTGTGATGTACAGCATAGTCATGAGCTCAGATCTGCCATGAGACAGTTAGGAAAAGAAGAAGAAGTGACTAAGAGGGAAACTATTAGTGATTTATTGGAAAAAGAGGAGTCTCAAGCCCTGAAACTCATAAACCAATTCTATTTTTCAGAGCATTGCAAGGCCAAGGTGAAGAGAAGAAAGCAGAGTGATAGATCCACTCTATCAACCTTTGAAGGGTCACCTAAATGTTCAGCCAAATAATGGGTGAAAGAGCTGGACACCTTCCTACAGCTGCACCAAATTCCTGAAGAAGAAACCATCAAAATTGCAGCCCTACATTTGGGAGTTATGGCCTATGCTTGGTTGAAATTTTAGTTTCTTTTTTGCATGACTAAAGCATTAGTGGAAAAATTTGATAAGATAGTTCCTATGGTGAAGTCAAACCAGAGAACTCAAATGAAGGCCCTGCATAAAAACGCAGATCCATTTCAGAGGCCCATGGAAGAGGCTGAAAGTCTGCATCATGCCTTGTTAGAGGAAATATTACCCTCCCACACCTTTGAAAAAAAGAACAGAGAGATCTCTTCTTCAAAGGTGGATCATTCCATTGGGAGGTTGCCCAATTTTGTTGCAGAGATAAAGGGAAACAGTGATGTTAGATCTAGATCTGATCTAGCACCTCAAGCAGAGGAGAAGGGAGCTATTGCTCCAACTATAGGGATTCTTGTGGCATGGCAAGAAAATCCCCAGGATCTCATATGTGGAGATCAAGGCACAATTCATGATTCATCTGTGCCATTAATGAGGAGGTGTGACATCTTGGAGACACAAGGAGAAGATAGGGAGGAGAGCCAATCTCATTCCTATCCATTGCAGAAGGTTGATGCACCTAAGAAGGTGATTGGATTGCACAGTGGAAGCATGGAGGGTTTTCTCCATTCATGTATTCAGTCACCACTTGATGATGTCTCATTTCCTGGAGACATTGCACCAAGGAGGCCACTTGATCAGCAAGAGAAGGTGAATGCTTCACATGTTGAGGAATTTCCCATTGATTTCAGAGGAGTGGAGACCTTGGAAGGTCTTGATGTAGCGCTAAGAGTCTTGGGTACGCCCAAGGAGGAGAGGAGAATTCTCTCAAAATCATTCACACCCACTCTCATTTCAGTTTCTGCACTGCGGCAGGAAAAGCAGGGGAAGGATAGTAGTCTTTCCACTTATACATTTGACATGGGAGCTGTCTATGCACCTAACTCTTTGGAAGAGTTAACACAGCCCCCTCCTTTCTCTTTGAGGATGGAACAAAACTCATCTATGAGCTGCTCTCTTTGCATGAGCAAAAAATATGGTAAGGACATTGTTTGTTTACTTTCTGATTTACATATGGATTCCTTAGCCATATATGTGTAGGATGTTTCTCCAAGGAGGAGCATTCTTACTTTGAGGCTGCATGGTCTATTTGAGGCCATGAGTAATGTTGATAACTACTCCCTAGGAGGACTTGGGGAGGAATTATATTTTGGAGGACATACTTACATTGTCTCAGCCATCATACACTTCCTCCAAACTTATGAGGAGATTGAGGCAGCAAGCAAGTGGTTGGAAGACCACACCTTTCAGCATTCTCTATTGTAGTTGAGATCCAAACTGTGTTGGTTGCATATGAGGGATCATTTCCCTTCACATTTGCTACATATGGCAGCCAACATGACTTTTATTCTTGTTCCTTATGTTGTTGATGTTTCTATTTTTATGAGGAGCATAGGTGGAAGAGAGACACATGGATTGAATATGTCCTTTGGGGGAAATAATCCCCATGTTTTCTGCAGGGCATGCTCTAAAAGGAGCATGAGAGATGATATGGCTACCACACTCACACATTTGTTTCTTCATGAGGTGAGCCATATGACTTGGAATATGCCTGTCACTGATGTTGGAGAGGAGTTTTTCTATGAACTACCAAGTTGGGAGGTAGTTCACTTCATTTGGATGATAGCATGGGTGTGGAAGCCACTCATTGGGAGAAATTTTCCCCATGCTCTTCATCACTCCTACCTTGATGAGGCCATTGAGAAAAAATAATATCACCACTTGTACCTTCCATTTTCTCATGATGTACACTTGCTACCTTACACTTGGAGAGAATCATTGGAGGGAAAATTCATTGTTTATCATTTTCAACCATGGTGGGATCCATTGATGAGGCCACAAGAAGAGGGAAGGAGAATTTTGGTTCTTCCTTGCAGTTGCTTGAGGACAAGCAACATTTTGAAGGGGGGGGATTGTAATATTCCTAATTAGCCCAAGCTAATAGGAATAGTCAATTTCATTTTATTTTTATCAATTGTTGAATAAAGTGTAAAGGAGGACATGTAAAACTCCTAAAACATGAGAATAAATCAATGCCCAATGTGAACAGAGTCAAATCAGGGCTTACTAAATAAAATCCACTTGTGTGTGAATAGGATCAGGCTGTTTGAATCGGTCAACAGGACCAAATCATAACGCAGTCCATATACAATGAAACTCCTAGATGATTAGCGTAGTCCTATGAGGAGGTCCTCCATGTGAAAAGGGATAAATGGATGACGGTGGTTTAGGGTTTTGAAAACCCTAATATTATATAATGAAGGAGAAGAGTCAAGGAGAGGGTTGTTGATGATATTTCATTTCTGAGATTGTTGAAGCAACTCAAATTCTCTGTGATGTTTAGCAAGAGAAAGAGAGGATTTCCTGTTTAGGAATCTTCCCTCCTTCCTTGAGCATCTCTTGGAGGATATTGTGCTGCATTGGTCCACTATCTAGCTTAGGGCCAAGCTTCATCTCTCTTTTCAGCGTAATTCTTGTTTAGGGGTTTCATTGTCTAGAGACTTGCAGCAAGTGGAGTCAGATCTATTCAGATCTGAAGAGTTCTATTGCATCATATTATTATCTTGGCATCAGGCCACAATGCGATCCACTTCACCAGCAAATTTAGCTTCAGAAACTGCGTCCTTTTTGTAGGCAGAGTTGCAGTGCCCCTTTGATAGCAGTTTGAAGGAGAGATCTCCGGTGAAAGGACTCCTTTCCTTCACTGAGGTGATCCATGGATTGGCCAACCAATCCATGTTTTATTTCAGATCTGATCTGCTGTGTGACATATTCTTCAAAAATTTCTGAATTTTACTGCAGATCCATGGTGTAGATCTCAGATCTATTCAGTATTCTTCACTTTCTACTGAGATCCCCAAGGGGAATGTACTTGAAAGTCATATTTGCATATATATCCCATTTGGATCTATATTTTTGTACTCTTATCTGTTATAGATGTGAAACATAATGAAACACTGCTCCATATTCCTATAAATTACATTTTTTGGTTCATCCTGTAGTTCTTTGTGTTATAATGTTGGGTTTTGAGGCCATTCTTCATGTATAAATATGTATTTTCTTATGTAAATCCATTGAATCATATTATAATTTTTCTGCACTTATATCCCTGCATAAATTCACTAAAATATTCAGAAAATCACGCTGTTGAAGCTTCAGTCCAATCTGCATACTTTAGGTCTTGGGGAATCAGGGTTTTCTAGCCTAGTTAGGGAAGGAGGAACTGTTTAACATAGCTAGAATGCTTTTTTTGAGCTGAAATTTTGCATGGAGATCCCATATAACCTAACCTAAGCTATCCCAAAGCTGTTTCCCTTAATTTTATGCAGATTTCTGAATACATCCATTTTAGGGCATAAATATTCACTTTTCCCCACTATTGGATGAAGGGATTGAACATATTTCTTGCTTCTGGATTTATAATTGATGTATGAGTATCTATCATACTATTTTATGAATTTATAACTCTTTTCACTTTCAGCAAGCCGTTTTACATTGCTGCAGCCCCTCATTGGGCATTTTCTTGAAGATAACTAGGTGTGGGAGATCTGTTTAACCCACCTAGAGTGATTTTCTTGAAGCATCCTCTTGGATTTCGGTCTTAGATACTCTGATATAATGAATCCAAGGGCTGGTCTGAGCTTTTGTAGCACACATCCCTAAAAAATGTGTTTTTTAGGCATGTCTTGCTGAGCAATCCCTTTTGGGGATATTACCCTTCAACAAGATTCATAGATAGAGTATGTAAAGGGCCAAGAAGCCTATGGATCTCATCCTTTTTCAAATGTGACACATCTAGTAAATTCCCCTATAGTCAATCTCTGGAATAGATCAGATTGTTGATTGTTGATATTCCTGAAAAAGGAATATTACACTATTATATAATTAATTAACTTTTAATTTAATTATATATTTAATTAATAAATAAAACTTAAAATATATAGCCCCATAAAAATTAAAAATAAAATAAAATTGATTACCCTAAATTCAAGACGAATATCAACCACAAAAATTATACAAGATGAAGAATGAGGGATGTCCTATAAAAAAAAAATATTAAATATATATATATATAATAAAATAAAAATAAAAATAAATAAAAAATAAAAAAATAAAAAATTGAAAAGAAAAGGAAAGAGACTGAATAGCTATAACTTCTAGTTACACATGCCAAGCTAACAAATACAAGATGAAGAAATTATTATCCATAAAACTTTGAGGACAAAGTTCCGAAGGAAGGGCCAATTCATAACAAATTAATAAATAAAAGTTGATATATTAAAAGCTAGGCAAAGACATTAAAACAAAATGGTAACTGTTATACTTATAAAAAAATGACGGAAGCAAATGAAGAAACGGAACATGGTTGAACTGAAGAAAAATGTCAACTATAAGCTTTGAGGACAAATCTTTTGAAGAAAGGGGCAATGTTATGAATAGAATAAATATAATTATTAAATAGTCAATTAAGGATTATGTAAGTAGTCATTAAGTTAGTGAAAGGGCATGTCTAAAAGACATGCCCATTCGTGAAAGGCCACCTGCATAGGTATATAAGCAGGGCCTCATTGTCAAATTCTATCATCTTATCTATCTTATTCATACATTTATATATAATATATCATTATTACGAATACCTCTTGTGTATTTTTCTATTAAGTCAACAAGCCTACAGCTTTGTTGCTCCACTTTCCCCAGGAAAAAACTCTTTGTTGTGGTTTGATTTGTTTCTTTTTGCACTTGTTGTGATTGGTGATCGTGTTTATTTTTCACAATTGATTTGTAGAATGATTCAGTATCTAGCTTTAATACATTGTTATATCGGATTGAATCCATTTATATACACATGTTTGTATAATTTCTACATGGTATTAGAGCACAGGAAATCACTATAGTGGAGGAGAAGTTGAGTTTGTGACTGAATAGAATTCGCATTTGCAAAAGTATTCTTGGTGTGACACGTCAATCAGGATTGAAATGGATTTTAATGGATGGAGATTGGAGCATGCACTCGAGGGTAGATCTAACTATATTGCATGGAAAGACAGGATGGAGGAAATACTAAAGGACAATGGGTTGAAAGAATTCATTGATAATGATGTTCCCAAACCCATTCTACCACATTGTACGATACCACATTATCTCAAGTCTCCATTGCAAATCAAATCATATGCAATGTGGAAGGCTTTGAAAGATTTATTTCAAAGTAGCTGTGATCATAGAAAATTGGCACTGAAGGACAAGCTCCGGAAAATCAAAATGGAGAAAGGTGACACTATTCTGATATATTTAACAAAGTTTTCCCAATTTCAGGATGAGCTTGGGAGCGTCGTATTTATTGTCATGGATGATGACTTGGTGAGCCTAGCTCTTCTAGGACTTCCCAATATTTGGCATAGTTATCAGGATTCTATCAATGGGAGGGAAAAGATGCCAAATTTGGAACGAATTTGGTTGCATTTGGTGAAAGAATAATTCAAGCAGAATACCATGGATGGATCTTCATCTAAGGAAGATGATGAATAAAATTGTGCCTTGGCTAGTAAGGTGAAGAAAGGGAAGGAAAATAAATCCTATTCCAAATATGAGTTTGGCGAAGAAGACAAGGAGTGGGACATGTCCAGAGTGAAGTGTTTTCACTGTCATGAGCATGGACATTATGCCACTAATTGTCCACAAAAAAATAAGAACAAGAAGGGTTTAGGATCTACAGCTGGTGTGGCTTTGGCCTCGCAATTTGAGTTGGACTTCTCGCTGATCACATTCATGGTGTCAAATGCGATGGGATCAAGGTGGTACTTGGATAGTGATGCATATTTCCACATGATGGGAGACAAAGAAATTTTCAGTAGCTTGGAGTAGAAGGACCTCCAAATGCATATTGAAATGGGTTACGATGAAAGGTATAGCGCTACCGGGATTGGTACAGTTACTTTCCAGAGACATTCAGGTAAACCATTTTTATTAAAATATGTAATGCATGTACCAAGCTTGCAGAAAATTTTAGTTTCAGTCACAATGTTGGAGGATAGAGGCTATGATGTTTTTTTTTCAGTGAAGGAAAAGTCTTCCTTCAACACAAAGAAACAGGACAAGCCAAGAAGATTGGGATTCGTGCGAAGAATCTCTATAAAATTGATGTATATGGTTATGTAGCATTGATGGGTAAAGTAGACAAAGTGGTGAGCTGGGATGAGGATGAGTTACACCATGGAGCTTTGAAGGTCATGCAGCAAATTTCTACGGGGCTTCCAAAGGGTACTCTTGCGAAGATAGACACATGCAAGGGATGTACCATGTGGAAGTTTGAGAAAGCCATGAAATTTTCCCTTGAGAGGGAGCTTGATTTTCATGTAGATGAGGAACTTTTGGTTCCAAAGAATGAACCTCAAGATGTGGAGCAGCCACATGCAGAGGATCATGGAGTGGTAGAAACCACTCAAGCAGAGAAATTTCGAGCCAAATGGGCAGAGGGAGTGCATGCAACTATACCTACAGGTGTGAGGTGGGGCAATGTGCATAATTAATTCCAAGAATAAATTTGGGCAGAGTTCATTGAGATGGTGTGTCTCATGGATCGAACATGGCTAGGAGGAGCCCATAGTACAACAGTAGCAGGATCAATTAGATTGATGTAGTCATATGTTAGGAAGACAGAAATCAGAGTGACAGGTGTCAGATATTGGAGTGAAGATCAAAGTTCGCAGCGAGGTAGAGTGCATGAATGCAGATGTCAATAGTGCATAGAATACAGTAGACATGTGCAGTAGGTACCAACAGTCATAAGACTCTAATGGTAGATGCATTATAATGATTTAGTTGTTTGGAGGCTATTCATTTTCGGAAGTGTTGCATGCAAGAGTTACATGTGCGAGAAGCACTAGCGAAGTGTTGCATGCAAGAGTTGCATGTGCGAGAAACACTAGAGAAGTGTTGCATGTCGCATGCAAGGACATTCCTTTCTTGATGAGAGGGAGCGTTGAAGTTTTCAACAAGAAACAGTGAAATTGGCATCCAAAAACAACATGACAACACCTACACTAGTGTGGAACGATACATTAGTGTGAAATTCAATTTATTTAATAAATTGGATATGTGTCAAATTTAATTATCCCTTAATTAAATTGGACAATAAAATGTAATCTTATCTCATAATCACTTGTAATAGATAATTAGGTGTGATAAACTCAGTTAGCTCATGAATTTCGAGTTGAGGGTAGTTGGTGAGGCATGCAAAGTGATTTTATGTGTTTCAAGTTCAAGTTGCAGTTAAGTGCATGAATTTAATACTTGAGTAATCAGATAAACTCAGTAATGATTAATCCGAAGACATCTATCTACATTATGGATCACAAAAGTCTTAGATCTAGCATGAGTAATCAGTTAACTCAGTTAGGTGTGTCGAATTCAGTTGAACTAGTTGTAATTGTTTGTTGCACTAGTGAGATATCAAGTGAATTAAATCTTATTTAATTCACAATCAGTGATCTTCCATACAACCGATGATTTACTATTAATAGTTGCATGCATGTCAGTTCCAGTGGAGACCCAGTTGAGACAAAGGTTAAAGGGAAGTTAACTACCAGTTGTGATATTAGCAAACTACCCAGATGCAGTTAAAATACCACATGATGCCCATGATACTTTTCGTAGTTGAGGAAGGTTGAAATTCATAAATAATGTGGATTTCATTCATTAGGACTTCCTTGAGCAAGGCATGCTAAAGACAGGCTGTGAATTGGCTAATTTTTGGCTGGATTTTGTTTGGATCAATGTGAGACGATAGGCAAAGTGTAGGAGACTCTTGTGAGGAGAGTGCATTGTAATTGTTTCATGATTCCTTGTGGAATATACAATAGAAGATAGAGGGGTTTTGAGTAGCAAGCTCTCCCCAGGAAAAACATTTGTGTTGTGTTTTGATTTGTTTCTTTTTGCACTTGTTTTGATTGGCAATCATGTTTATTTTCTGCAATTTATTTGTAGAAGGATTCAGTATTGTAATATTCCCAATTTTTAGACGTCATCTAAATGGAATATTATAGTTGATTTGTATATTTGATGCAGGAATAAAAGGGTAGGGAGGCCCAATAACCTCTTAGTAGGAAGAATAACACTCCTCATGTGAAAGGAGGTAGAATAAAGCAGCTAGTTTGAGCACCTAAGGATGTGAACAGGATGGGATCATGTTGATCTAGTCTTCTTTGACCAAATGCACATTCATTGTCTAGATACATCGTATCTCCATGATTGACTGCGCAGTTTTAGAGGAGGATCAATTGCATGAGTTGGAAGCAAATGTGGATGGGATCCACTATGGAGGAGAGAACTTTCTATATATGGAGAGGAGGGCAGCCATTGTGGGATTATGCATTTTGATTATCATTTCGATATGGGTTTGTTTAGACTAGCATCCTTTGTTGTTTAGCAGGGTTGCAGTGCTGCTTAGCACAGGCTGTTCCCGAGCGGGGATCCCACCTCTTCCCTTGAGAGATCTCTTGGAAGAGTATTGTATTCATTTCCACATCAGGTTTTCAAGCCAAGATTCAGCCTTCTTCATCAGCGTAGTTTCTGCAGGTTATTGTGCAGTGTTGCAGGGTGCAGCAGTGGAGGGGATTGTAATCCCACTTTCTGAGCTATTTTTCCATTGGATGAAGGTTTCCTTCATTAGGAGATCAGTTTGGAGAGATATTGAGCTTCTTCCAGATCTGTGGTATCATACCACACATTTCCCCACATTCCTAGCGTTGTTCCAGCTACGGAATTTGTTATTTTTGGAGGCAACTTTAGCAGATGGTTTGGTGGTTCCTTTACAATGTTTTCTTGTGATTGAGGGGTTCATCTTCTCATGGGAGGAGACATTTGAGGGATCTACATCATATCTGATATCTTACAGCCTTTTACACTCTTATTCTTCATTTTTTCAGTGAATCTTCAGCCATTGAGCTTTGGATCCCATCTTGTATAGAGTGTATCTTTGAAAACCCTTCCCCGGGTTCTTATAGGAGTTGATATTGAGTATAGTCTTGTATTTTCTGTATATTTTGAGGCTCATAAAAGCTCTAAACATTTATTTACATCAAATTTATGTAATAGTTCTATTTCAACTGCGCTGTAGCAGTCTCCGGCATTTTTGTATTGTAGCAGTAGCACATTTGTGGAGTGATTTCTTATGAGAAGATTGTTCCTTCATTGTATATGATTCATGTCTCATGATTATCTGTTGATTTTCTAATATAATACATGATTTTATGTTCCCATGATGGTTCTCAACCTTGATTCAGTTTTACAGCATTACTTTCTGGAGTAATTTGTGCATATAGCTGCAACCCCTCTCTTTGGGTGTTTTTCAGCTAGACTAGGTTGTGGGAGATCTGTTTAACCCACCTAGTTTGATCTGTTTTTTCTCTCCTTTTGGATTTAGATCTTAGATGAGCTTATATAATGGATCCAGGGGCTGAAAACTCATTTCAGTGCACCTATCTCTTAGGAGTGCGTTATTTCAGCAGGCATTATTTAGATCAGATTGAATCCATTGATATACACATGTTTGTATAATTTCTATAATTAACTGATCAATCAGCCTAAATTAACTCATGCATGCATGAAATTTGAGTTACCCATCTGATATTGGAGTTTAAGGGCAGTGTACAATCATTTGTAAGCTATTCCAAGTTGTACAGGTCATGCATGCAATCAGACAAGGGCTTGATGGAATTGTGCAATCCAAATTGAGTAATTTCCTAAATAATAGGGGTAATTCCTTGAGGAACATCGCAAGGAAATAGCGGCTTGGAGGCTTGAAATTTTGACTAATTATTGGCCAAAGTTCAATCAGTCAAGTAGAGGATAGAAGATACAGGTGCAGGTTGAGCTCAAGGTTGAGAAAAGCATATTGTATTCATCCATATTCTTTGATTAATACAATACATATAGTAAGGGTTTTTGAGAATTTTATTTCCTCTAGATATATATCTGTGTATGTGTGTTGAATCTTGATGCATGTTAATGATTTGTGTTCTAGATAGTCAATTTACGTCCACAAATTGGTAGAGTATATTCTAGTCTTGTGATTTAGTAAATTTCATGAGTAGTTTAGGATCTGCACATTAATTTCTACACCTTGGTGAATAATAAACAACAATTTAATCATCCACATTCAATTCTTTGCTTGCCTTTCCTTTCAAATTGACTACTTTTCCTCTTCTGGAAAGGCCTATGATAAAATATATGTCCTCTACCTGAATTTGCAAATGCATTGAATCAATGATGAATTTCTCCTGCATAGGGTCCTAGTAGTTGATGAGCATATTCAACAATCTCTATTGAGATCTCATGTTTTGCATCATAAATAACTTTAGCAATCCAAAATATTTTAGAACATCCAAAGCTTCTTCATCTTCCAGAACCAAACTATCAATCTCATCATGCTCTCTTTCACGTCATTCGATCACCATCCCAAAAAATTTGATGAATCCAAAAATTAAAATTTGATTCCAAAATGTTTCTCTATGCAGAAGAGATTTTTATTCTAGATAGTTGTTTATATACATGCCCTTCCTTTAGTAAACTCATGTATATGGATTTATATATGCGGTCTGATAGAATGAAGCCTACATATACGCAAAATCAATTATGAAACTAAATCAAAATATCATTCTAATCTAAGTTAACTACTTCAAAATTGAATTAAGTGAAAGAGAACATGGTTTAGAGTTACATGGAGCTTGAATTTTCTGATCTCATTGGGTAAATCTCTCATAATCTCTTCCCAAATTTTGACCAAAAAATACACTTCTCAACACTTGGATGGGTAAAAATGCAAATGGTGATTTTTGACTTTGTTTTTATTATTTATATCAAAATCTCGGCCCACTTTTCTATAGTTAAAATGTGTTTTGGCTTATGTTTTAACTTATTGATGTATTTTTAAGTGTTTGGAAGGACTTTTCAGGGTAATGAAGATTTTTTTATCGCTTAGTGATATTTTCATGTTATTACGATTACATGATCGCTAACCTATCGTGGCAGGTATCATTCTCTAACTGCCATATAGGTTGGGTTCATTTGTAGTTGTATATTTCATCTTGACCTCATTCTACAATACTTAGCCATAGGGTCGACCCCACTGTGTTGTGAATTTTAAACCTTTTTCACTCATCGAATTTTAAGTTAGAACATAGTGGTAGAGCCTTCCTTACATGGGCTTCCTAGTTATAACCTCACTAGCATAGGTTTCCCATGCTGCAAATATCGTATAGGCTCGAGATTCCTCTTTAGTCCTGTCATGACTTTGCGCCGAAGCCTCATTCTTCTTCGTCGCTCCCATGTGTTGAGTTGCACTACTACATTGCATATTGACGACTTGCCGCTTTTGGCCTTAATTCAAATTCATTTGAATCATGTATAAGCCATTTTTTTCCATGACTATTTTGCAATATCAAACCATCCATTCATTAGCCTTTGTGACTTGACACCCTTTTACCTTGGAGGGAACATTCCCTGAGTGTCAATGACCCACATTTGTAACCTTGCATTGAGCATAGGGATGTTCCAAACCTAGGAACTAGTTTACTTTCCTTTGACATGTGTTCCCTCCACTATACTATAGACATTATTTTATTCTTTTGCAGGCTTTGTAATATGAAAAATACAAAAATAATCAAATATTCAAAAAAAAAAGGTAACAGGAAGAGTCTCTTTCATCACTTTGGCAGCAGAGATAGTTGTGTCGCCCTTGAACAAAGCGCTTTAAAAATGAGTATTTTCTTCATCGGGTTGGGACTTACCTTGAATTTTGGAATCCAAAACCTTGTCTTAGAGTCAGTAATCCTCCAGTTTGTTACTCTTACAATCATATGGAGATTTGTTTTATGCCTCCTATATCGCAATCTTATACAAAATCCATTTTATCTTGCCTTAAAAGTCACAAAGTGTCGTGATTTTCTTCAAGGGAAGTTAGCCTTTGTGTCTACCATTCAATGGTCTCTCTTGACTTATTTTTGTTGTTCATATCCGATCTTTCAAGTTAGTCTCGGTACCAAATCAACTACTTGTTAATTTACTTATGTTAGTAAATAAGGTCCCCATTGACTTCTTGTTGGCGGGCCTGCACTTATTGACTCCAACAAATCGCTCTGAGAGTAGACCTATAGCCGAACCATAGCCCTATTTACATCATTGATAGGTGACCTTGTTCCAAGCATTGATCAATAGCATGGGTCTTTGATTGGGTGGTTTCCCTTGTACTAGATGCCAGCTTACATTATCACATATTGGAATTCTTGCAATGCCTTGGTTTCCATTTGAACCTATTGGTGGATTCCTCGACTTTGTGTGAGCTTTCATTATTTTTTGGTTCAAATGATTCCCTTCGTGAGATATCTGCATTTTGTTCCCACTATAAATGTACATGGTGATCATTACTTCATCTTAATCCATCCAAGTCCTTCCAAATTATTGGCCTACAGGTTGCACTCATGTTGGTTGATGTGGAATTCCTTAATCCCTTCCTTCCAACAAATATTTTCCATCGAATCCAACTCATTGCTCTGGGAATAGGATATATGGTCCTTTTATCAGTGCCTTATGGTTTGCAATCATCAATGGTAGACTCCTTCACTATCGATAGTAGGATCACATCAATGTCTCTTGATTGATAGATTCTTTCAAGTGTTCAACTTCAACTCCTTTATTCACACTTGTCAGATTGTACTCGGGTACCTTGACACTAATTTTAATTATTGGTGAGTTGTCTCATTTTTGTTAATGGTATACATCAATGACCGGCAATCAAACGATTTCTTACATGGTTGACTTCAACTCATTTATTTCCATAGTGTAGAAATGTACCATATGCAGTCGATGAAGACCTTAGGTGTGCCAGCATCTTAGATCACTTGACAGTTTCTTTAGCTTTCTGCCATTAGGGGAATTCTGAGGTCTAAAATGGGCCACCTAAGAAAAATTTACAACCAAAATAAGCTTTATAAGAACCAATAGGAATCAAGATGATGATGTCAACCATGGAGGATGATTCACCATTTTTTAAGTAAAAGGGTAAAAAGATTAAAAAATAATAAAATAATAAAACTACATTTTCAACTCGTATTTTCAACTTATCTCCCAAATTTTTTACTCAAATTTCGAGCGGGAGAACTCTTTGGATGAAAAATTTAATTCCTTATCAAAAGAGTACCCATGTTGCATACTTTCGATGGACCCTGCTATGCGAAAAATGAGAAATACATGAAAAAGCATGATTGCAATCACATTTTTCATGTATTTCTCATTTTTCATGTAGCAAGGTCCATACAAAGTATGCGACATGGGTACTCCTTGGATGAGGAATTAAATTTTTTATCCAACGAGTACTCCTGCTCGAAATTTGAGTAAAAAATTTGGGAGATAAGTTGAAAATACAAATTGAAAAAGTAGTTTTTTCTTTTTTCTCTCTAAAATTTGATGATGTCATCAAATCTTACTTTATTATTTCCACTATTATTTTATAATTTCCTTAGGAGGCCCATTTTAGACCTCAAAATTTCCCTAATGCAATGACACCTACACTTATATGTTGCACACTTTTAGCATCATCCTATATCCCGAGTTTTTTGTAGTAACACTACTCCATCTACATGACTTGGTATTTTTCTAGGGATCAGTTATACAACATATTTTTTTCCAGATATCCTCCTATATGATACTAAGACATATCTTCATTGTTTTCTTTTGCGACTATGATCTGATGTTGCATTATGTATTATTTTGATCATTATGACACTTATGTATACGTCATGGATTTATTTTATACTTAATCAACGTACATGCTTTAATATCTCTGAGCATGGGTATGCAGGTCGCATATATGAGTTATCTTTCTGACTCCTTCGACATATATTTGATGGACTATAATATGGTGATCTCCTCTTCATCTATTCGAATTTCTCCTCTTTTATACTTAATGTATATTGGCCATCAGTCACCCTTCTAGACTCATACATTAAGGGGCATTTTTTATAGCATTTTTTAGCACTTATGTAGATCATATGCTCTTATATGGTGTCGACAGCTCCCTCCCCCTTGTAGACCTGAATTTATCTCAAAAAAGTATTTTTCAAAATCAATACACAACTCTAGCCAATCTAAAAAAGTGTATATACATGGTTCCTAAGAACTATATCCACATACACATTTTTTAATTTTGAAAAAAATAAATAAATTGATATTTTTTGGGTCGGGTTTATGGGTTTTACCAAAAGCCCGAGTACCGAAACCTGTGACCTAGCCAAATTAACTAGTTTGAGGTTGTATAAATACACCCATTGGGTATACATAATTCATTCCTAAGGAGACATATTGTGAAAATTTATGAATAAAATAATATAGAAATCCTACCACATTTTCTTGATTTACTTCTCCTACTTGTGATTTAATTATACAAGTTATTTTCAGAAACTATTCAAAAAATATCGAAGTAAACACAACTAGCATCCTACACACATAAAGATCATTTATTGAATATTATGCTCATTCAAAAAAGTGACACGCAGATTTTTGGGACAAAGGCCCCAGAAAAAACCCAATGCGGGAAAGTCGATGCAGAAAATATGAGGGTTTATTATTATTAAGTAGAATATGAGTACAACAAATCTGGGCACCTTTCTGGTTAACCCAACAGAGAAAAATAGATCTGTAGCAATACCTGTTGTTCTGGAGACTGAATATTGTATTGATTCACACCCTCAAATGGTATTTAGATAACTCGGCCTTGTTATGCCTCTAGCAACCCCAGCGCTGCTCTGAAATTGTCTGCGTCAACCCTTCTAGCCTCTGCGTGCCCCTACGCTGCTCAGAAGGGGACTGCATAACCCCAGAATGGGTGACACAATCCTTACGCTACCCTGGATGGCCTTTGTGTAACCCTGGTGGCCTCTTGAAGCTCTAGCACTGCCCCTCCTGAGCCTGTGTAGCACCTACGTAGTAGCTAAAACCCTCTGCGTTGCACAGCTACTACGTAGCCTCAGCTTCCTATGCAATGCTCCTAGTTTATGCTCCTCTACCTCTTGTTGACTCTTGGCTCTGAGACTAGATCAACCCCTTAGCTAATACTACCCCTCGTTGTAGCTGATGTTGAGATTCAACAAGATGATGAGCTTAGTGAAAAGAGTCACCTTCACTAAGTGGGCCCGCAGGCTATTTTTGGCGCAAGTCTATTTTTAGACTATATCTATTTTTAGAAATGGAGACCATATTTCAGAAGTTGCAGGAAGCTATTTGTGGATGGTTGGCCAAGTTGGAAAAATATATGGATTTCTATTTTCAGACATTTTGGGCGAAGTCTATTTATAGATCGCTGATCTAAAAATAGAGATGTCGAATATTATTAGCTCTTAATAATATTTGGACTCTAAATATCAACTTATTCTCTTGGAGCACTTGATTTCAATTAACAGATGGTTCAGATCAGCTAGTTGAAGGAATTACGCAATTCCTAGGGTTTACTGGTGTTCATGCATGGACGACTTCAGTTAGAACTCATGTGGCAAAGTTTGGTGGAGTTGGAGAAGTAGTTCATGGAGTTTGTTTCTAGTTTAACTACATCTTTGGAGTTAAACTCAGTTGAATTGATTGTGTCTATTTCTAAATGATTGATACTCTTAGTTATGAGTGGAAAGAATTAAATATTAATTAATTCACTGAATAATAACTCATTAATCAACTGGACAGAGACAACAGTTAACTATAGTGTAGAGCAGTGCAGTGGAGACTCAGTGGAGAGATAGGTGAAAGGGCAGTGTGACTATCAGTTGTGACTATAGTGATGGATTGATTACATCACACATTCATTAGATATGCCAATGAGAATTGCGTGAGCAAGTCTGGAGAAATTCGAACTCATTCAGAGCCATTCTTCAGTAGGGATTGTGCAGTAGAGGTAGGCTATCAAGAGGGCAAAAATTAGTGCATGGAGTTGCAGATTTTTCCTGATTAGTGTGTGACGATTGTATTGTACTGAGAGCTTGATATGATCAACTTTGTATGAGGATTGTTACATGATCTCTATGACATATATATATACAGATAGTTGGGTTTTTTAGCTTCAGGCTTTCCCATGAAAACAACTGTGTTATGTGTGTTGATTTTTATTGCTTCATGTGTATGTATTGCAATTGAATTTTTCTGATTTTTGCAAGTGATCAATGGTGGAATAGATAATGTATTTTGCATAAAGATAAATAGTGTGAGATCAAGAGAATATTTCATGTATAACACATATGTTAAATATCTTTTCTACATGGTATCGGAGCTGAATTGATCATTGAAGATTGCAATTATTGAAGCGGGTTGAGTTTAGTGTTGGTGGAATTCGAATTTGATGTAGTGTGTTCTTGGTGTGACAGTTGAGTATACATTGAAATGGATTTCAATGGATTGCGATTGGAGTATGCCCTTGAGGATAGCTTGAATTACATAGCCTGGAAGGACAAGATGGAGGTAGTATTGGAAGATAATGGGTTGAAGGAGTTCATAGAAACTGATATTCTGAAGCCTAATTCTGGAGATGTTGCATTACTTGACGCATGGCAAAAGAAGGTAGCAAAGTGTCGAAGAATTCTGTTGGAAGGTGTGAAGGATCACATAGTGTCCATCCTTCATGGGAAAGCCACTCCATATGCAATGTGGAAGGCTTTGATAGATTTTTTCCAAAGCAGTAGCGATCATAGGAAGTTGGTGCTAAAGGATAAGCTCAGAAAAATAAAAATGGAGAAGGGCGACAGCCTTCCTAAGTATCTCACGAAGTTTTTCCAGTGTAGGGATGATCTGGGAAGTGTGGGGATTACTGTTGTGGATGACGACTTGGTGAGCTTGGCTCTCCTTGGATTACCGAATATTTGGCATAGTTATCAGGACTCTGTCAATGGACGGGAGAAACTACCAGATTGGGAGCGACTTCGGTCGGATCTTGTGCAGGAGGAGATAAGGCGGTCGACCAGGGATGGATCTTCATCAAAGAATGATGATGAAGAGAATTGTGGTTTGGCTACCAAAGCAAGCAAATAGAAAGGAAATAAATTCCAATCCAAATCTGAGGCAAAAGGCAAGAAGCAGGACTTGTCCAAGGTGAAGTGTTTTCACTGTCACCAGCATGGGCATTTCACAACTGACTTCCCACAGAAGAAGAAGAATAAGAGTGCTACTGGATCTGCAGTGGGAGAGGCCTTAGCCTCGCAATTTGAGCTCAACTTTTCTTTGATCACATGCTTTGTTTCAAGCACAATGGGATCGGTGCGATTTATTGATAGTGGTGCATCTTTCCATATGACGGGAGACAAAAAGTTGTTTAGTGATCTGGAGGAGAAGGACCTTCAAATGCACATCAAGATGGGCGATGATGGTAGATATAGTGCGACTGGTATCGATACCATTTCCTTTCAGAGGGATTCAGGTGTGTTACACTGAAAACTGTCACCTTGACATTTTGCTGACTGTATGAGCTCATTAAACACTCATACATGCCTCCTCTGCAAGTCTTACAACCTTTGTTCCTCATTCCAAGCCCTGAAACTGGAAGAAAAACCCTAAAAATCTCTGAAACTCAGGGTACGCAGGTAACATGAATCCTGCATGCGTTTTTAGCTAGGGTACGCAGGTAAGGTGAAGATAAACTGCGTTCTAGAACGCATTTTTCCAGTGTTATAGGTGCGGTACCCCTGTAAAGTCAAAAATGCGCGAAATTAAACC
Source organism: Pinus albicaulis (assembly GCA_034641835.2). NCBI lineage: Eukaryota > Viridiplantae > Streptophyta > Pinopsida > Pinales > Pinaceae > Pinus > Pinus albicaulis. The sequence continues at coordinate 1,970,417,393 of CM076578.1, read as the reverse complement.
AAAAAAGTTGAATTTTGGTCAATTCTAGAAGGTTCTGGATGAGATTTTTTGGGGATGAGTATGCTTTGATAAGGTGCATGTATCCCACACCTTAAGGAACTAATCCCTTGATGTGAGGAGCCTATCCCTTTGAAGGAGGATTCTATCCCTTTAAAGGTGGAATCCTAACCTCCTCATCTGATCTATAAAAGGAGGCATTGGGTAGCCTCAAAGGTTAAGTTTTTTGGAGAAGATTTTGAGCTGAAGTGCTGTTGAGATTTAGATTTCCTTCTGCTGAGCTTTTGAGAGGAAAGATCACATACCTCTTTATGCTTCTGGAGGAAGAGTGCAAGACTTATCAAAGTAGAGGAGATTCCTGCTTCGGACCCCGGGAAGGCCTTTCGAACATCAAGGAAAAGGTTGTAAGGTTCTTCTGTATATTTTAAGATTAATACAATCAAGTTCTGTTTTTCTCAATAAATTGTCGTTCGATTGTTTAATTCAATAAGCTGTCATTTGATCGTTTATTTCATAGATTCCTTGATCACTATGATAGGTATGTTTTATAATTATTTGTTATACAGGTGCTATTGATATTTTCTTGTTTGTGATTGCAGATCAACGAAAGATGATACTTTCTTGTGACAAAAGGGCCCTTGTTGCGACGAAGGATTATTGATGCAAAGGAAGCACTGCGACCGCAAATAAGCATTTGGATCTAAGGTAGGATCGACACCTTCATAACATTTATTTGTAAAACGAATATATCTAGAGAAAGACAAACTTAGTTGTTCGTTTGTTGCTAGATTGTCTTCTAACACTAGGGAGATCGGTCTTGTCCGCAAGAACGATTTATCCGACCAACAAATTGGCGACTCCACTGGGGAAAGAACTTGTTGTTTTTGGTTCTCTTTTATTTTGATTTGAGGAAAAGTTTTTCCTGGTTTTTGATTGATGGATATCTGCCTGGGTAGCTTAGTTTTTCTTCTTTTTTTTTAAATTTTGAAATCTTTTATGTTTTTCTTGAAGTTTTCAGGGGACCGCACTTTGTCTTCACACACAGTGCGGGCATCTCCGCACTTTCCTTAGGTAACCAGTGCGGGACCGCACCTGTTACTTATGGAGCCTGCGGACCCTGTTAATTCTTGAAAAACTTAGATTTCTTCTTTTAGTTTAGTTTAGATTTAATTTAGGATTCTTAGCATCTACCCAGATCTATATTTTTCTGTCAAAAATCTCTTGTTTCTGAATTTCTTTCAGCAATTCTTCATCTCATCAATCTCCATTAAGTTAATTGGGTGTTTTGAGTCTCTTTTTTGAGAAATTCTTAACTTGATTTCCTTTGGTCATTACTTGGAGGTTTGTCTCAGTCTTTTCACAATTTTGCATCTTTTTGCTTTTGTTTTTGCAATCCTTGCTTTTGTTATGAGTGTTAATCGCCTTTGAGTGTTTTTCGATCTTTGGAACTCTCACCCGATTTTCTTGACTTCCACTTGGTTGGTTCTTAGATTACATTAGAATCATCTTGTGTTTGAGAATTCTCTTGCATAGATCACATTTGCATAATTAGAATTCTCATTTTCAGAATATGAATGAAAAATGTGCATAGATTACATTTGCATACTTTTCAAATGAATTGTGCATAGATTACAACTGCATAGTTTACATTCTGAAAAATCAATCTTAGATTTAGATCATTTTTTCTTTGATTTGAATTTAGATGTTTTTATGCTTGTTTCAAAAACACAAAAATAAAAAAAAAATTGTTTTGGGATTGATTTGCATTAGTTTTTCTTGATGAAATTAGTGCATTAGAGAATTTGTTATATTTTCTCTTATTTATCAATCTTTGCATTGTTGGAAGTGGATGGAAACTCTTTCCTTACTTTAGGTAGGATTCATCGAATTGAAAAGATTACATTATCATATTCGATTGCATTCAGTTTTGGTTCGGGTCATAACACCATTGGTTTCATATCCATTTACCTTTTGAGTAATAACAGCCTTAATAACACAGCGCTTAATTAAAATTCATCTAGTAATTTTTACATTTTTAGGGCTCTTTCCACCAATCTAGCTTAGGCTAGTGTCTTGGAATAGGTTTTAGTTAACTCTCCAAGACAATAAAACAAACAAGTAGTCGATCTTGCGGTAGGAAAAATTCCAATTGTTGCATGTATGCTCTGGGAAGCTCCTCCTAAAGGAGTCAAGCACGAGATCATATCTGAACCAATGAGGTAATCAATCCTTCCTCATTGGGAACGATAGCAGATATACACGTATTAAAAATGGTAAACCTCGGATTGACCATTGTCGAGGAGCCCTCGGGGTCACCAGTTTGCAAACCTTGGATGCGGTCAAGGAGCCTTCTGGCGACTGAAGCCATATTTCGCCCTCGTTGGGTGTACCTGGACGAGATCGTCTCTGCATATTTGTTTCCTCGTTGGCAACCTTAGAGGCCATAATTCGATGTGATTATTTCCTAAGGTGACAGTGAAGGAAAGATCTCACTGTACCTGGAGCAGACATCGACTAGACTCACTTGGACTCTCTGGGGGGTTCTCTTCACTCGAGATGGTTTTGTGAAGAAACTTGTGCCAGTATGTTTCATTAAGCAGGTTGTCAGGGTAACCGTTCCAACCGCCCTTTCTGTATTAAATTCTACGATGTTGGATTTCATCACCAACTAGTGTTTTTAGTACGGGAAGTTACTGTTTGTGTGTGGTTTGACTCCTAGATTTGATAGCGTGTGTTAATTTGTTTGTTTTTAATTTTAGAGACCATAGGTGTGAATTGTGAATTTTAATTGTTAGGTGTGAATTGTTAATTGTTAATTTTAGTTTTTAATTTGTTAATAAAATTCACTGAAGTTGAATATAATGGCAACTGTTCTGGAATTTACCAACCAAGGAACCCCTCTTAACGAGAATCCTAGTACTTTTCCTTGCTTTGGAAATGTTGGTCCTCCTTATATGGCTACGTTGTCATTACCTGGATTTACAATAGGTTTACCGATATGGTTATTTTCAACTTCGTTGGCCCCGAATACTCCAATTGTTCCACCTCAACCGGATGCTTCACCTCAACAGAGTTCACCATCTCAACATCACCAACCTTCTGTTGACCCTTTATCTTCTTCGCCTAATATTTCTTCCTCCATTTCTTCCTCTTCGCTTGGTAAAAGCCTTGACGCTAGTAACCAGGTGACTAAGAAGAAGAAGAAAGGGAAGAAGAAGAAGAAGAAGCAAGATAAGAAACAAGTCAACCAACCAACCATGGCTGTAAGTGTTAGTTGTGTTGAGGAAACCTCCAACATGCATCGTAAACCCAAATACCCTTGCAGGCTTTGTAAGGGTGACCACTTCCTTATCAATTGTCCTGGTATTCCAAAGGTCTTGGAAGTGTGGTCAGAAACATCTCATCAACTTTCTGTTGATCCATCAACCAGTGATAGTCAGGTTCCTGGGAAAAAGGGTAAAGTTAGGTTTCCTTGTAAGTTATGCAAAGGGAGTCATCAAACTCACATTTGCCCTCACATGGATGAAGCCTCAAAATTGTTGGAAAACCTTACTGTTCCACAGCAAGAACTTCCAACTAGTTACCGTCAACTTTCTCCCAACCTATCGTCAACTGACGGAGTGATTGATCTAGTTTCAAGTACAGTCGATCCCACTCTTCCATTGGAGAGTGAAACTCATATCACTCAGGTTGATGATCCATTAGTTGATCAAGTGGTCGATTCGATTTCACACTCGGTCGATCCCATTCTCCCTGTAGAGAGTGAACTTCATACCGCTCACGTTCTTCTTGTTACATCAGATTCTTCTACGCCGGGGGGCATTTCACCTGTTTCTACAGAACCCCCTCCAAGTACCGAGGTCTTTTCCTTTGATTGGAATAGACTGACAGAACCTCGTCTTCCTTCCTCCATCCCTTTCCAAATCATTGTGAAGTTTGGTGGTAGGGACATACACCGCACACAGGTAGATGAAGGTGCTTCTGTTAGTATTTTATCCTCAATTGCTTGGAAAGCTTTGGGTTCCCCTCAGCTTGTGCCTATTACGCAGAATCTGAAAGCTTTTAACAGAACCATTAGTGAACCTTTAGGGATCCTTCCTAAGTTTTCTATTACTTTGGAAGGTAAAACTGTCTGTATTGATCTTATGGTAGTTCGAGGTCCCTTGGATTTCAATTTACTCCTTGGGCGAGACTATGTTTATGAAATGAAAGCTGTCGTATCGACACTCTTTCGCGTAATGTCTTTCCCTCACAATGGCAATATTGTGACTGTAGACCAGCTTTCGTTCTCTAGTTTTGATTCGACTACCAATAATATGACATCCCTGAATGTTCCTCATAAGCAAGTGGTATCTACCCCGCCACGGCTTAATTATGTGGCAACTAGTCCCATGTTTTCAGTTACCGATGTGAGCGAGCCTCTCACTGTAAGCTCGTCTTCTTTTGACTTAGATCCGGTAATTGACATGGAAAACTCTATGGGATTATTTGAACGCGATGTTATTATCCCTTTTGAGTCCCTTGACATGTGTTCCTTCCAAAGAACTATTCTTCCTTCTGATGAAGACCTATTGGAAGCCATGATCGAGGTGTGTCCATTGACATGTGTTTCTTCCAGTTGGAAGCCATGATCAGTGAGAGTGAGGAGAGTTCCTTTTACTGTGTCAACCTCGTTAAAAAATGAATCAGTGAGTGTGAGGAAAGTTCCTTTTACTGTGTCAACCTCGTTAAAAAATGAAACAGTGAGTCTGAGGAGAGTTCCTTGTACTGTGTCAACCTCGTTAAAAAATGAATCAGTGAGTCTGAGGATAGTTCCTGTTACTGAGTCAACCACATTAAAAAATGAAACAGGTGTCTGGAGCAGAGTTCTTGTCTTGTGTCAATCTCCTTAAAAAATGAAACATGTAGGTAGATTGTAGAGAGTAGATTGGTAGATTAGAATAAATAGTTTATGAGGACAGTTCTTTTCCTGTGTCAACCTCGTTAAAAAATGAATCAGTTGGTCTGAGGATGGTTCCTGTTACTGAGTCAACCTCATTAAAAAATGAATCAGGTATGAGGATAGTTCTTTTCCTGTGTCAACCTCGTTAAAAAATGAATCAGTTGGTCATGAGGATGGTTCCTGTTACTAAGTCAACCTCGTTAACAAATGAATCAGGTATGGAGCAGAGTTCTTGTCTTGTGTCAAGCTCCTTAAAAAATGAAACATGTAGGTAGATTGTAGAGAGTAGATTGGTAGATTAGAATAAATAGTTTATGAGGACAGTTCTTTTCCTGTGTCAACCTCGTTAAAAAATGAATCAGTTGGTCTGAGGATAGTTCCTGTTACTGAGACAACCTCATTAAAAAATGAATCAGGTATGAGGATAGTTCTTTTCCTGTGTCAACCTCGTTAAAAAATGAATCAGTTGGTCATGAGGATGGTTCCTGTTACTAAGTCAACCTCGTTAACAAATGAATCAGGTATGAGGATAGTTCTTTTCCTGTGTCAACCTCATTAAAAAATGAATCAGTAGGTTATGTAGGTAGATTAGAAATAGGTAGTTTCTGAGGATAGTTCCTTTTACTGTGTCAACCTCGTTAAAAAATGAAACACGTTGCCATGAGCATAGTTCTTTTCCTGTTTCGAGCTCATTAAAAAATGAAACAAATCCTCCCCTAATTGAGTCGAGTCTTTGAATAGACCTCGTAAATGTTAAGTAATATATTTAGGTTAGTTTTTAGGTCGAGTCTTTCATATGATCTCGTAAATGAACCTTCATTCCATCCAGCTATTTATTACTAGTATACTTAGTTGAATGAAATGAAGCTGGGGGGCATGCACTCTAGCAGTTACGCTTAGGGGGCATCAAGCACAGTTTTCTCTTTGTTTCAAGCTTGTGAAAAAATGAAACCACTCTGAAGCACAGTTTACTATGTTTCAAGCTTTTGTAAAAATGAAACCTATCTTGAGTCAATTTCGGTTATTTTCAAGACTCGTTAAACTCATGAAAATCCCGAGATCATTTTGCTATTTTTCATTCTCGTAAAACACATGAAAATTCCGAGTTCTTTCCATCTTTTCCTGCTCGTAAATTAAATTGAAAGTCGGCCACAGGAGTACATTTTTATCCCTTTTTCGAACTCGTTAAAACTTACGAAAAAGTGAAAACCATGAGTACATTTTTATCCCTTTTTCGAACTCGTTAAAACTTACTGAAAAAGCGAAACCATGGAGTCCTCTTTTAAGCCCTTTTCAGACTCTCTAAACATGAAAAGATTGCCGAGCACTTGATTATTCGAACTCGTTAAAGTAAATGAATGATCGTCCCTTTAGTATAAGTTTACCCCTTTTACGGACTGAAATGGACTATTTACGAAAAAGGTATACATTGACTAAATACGGTCAATAGAGTTCTCTCCCGCATTATTTTATCCTTTTTTTGGCATGAGAGACTAAATTTACGAAAAATTACACCCACAGAGTTTTCTTAAGTTTTTTCTTCTGACTCCCTAAAATTGAAAAACACCGAGTTTCTCCTATACCGGACTCGTTAAAATTTAATAGTAAAGGACCTGTTCAAATTTCAAACAGGAACGAACCACTCCTTCTTAGGGTTCGAATCTTAAACTAATTTGGACTCATCCAAAGGATGAGCTTATAAACAAGAGAATGTTATCCTCCTCAAGCTTGTCAAAAATAAAGAGGTACTTGCCAGAAATGGTGGGGGAAAAGAGAGAAAAACGAACTTGTTTGTTACATTTTGATTATTCAGAAAGCCGTTAACCACTCTTGAACACGACACTTTTTGTTCACCTGGGTTGGGAAATCCTTTACCTAACAGTTAATCAAACCATATTGAAAGTCTTCAGCTGGTTTCTGGGTATTAGCTTTGGGTCAATTGTCACCAAACCATCTGCAGTGTCGTTATGTGTTCAAGAGGACAGTTCAAATAAACCATTCATTTGCAAAATATCTGTCATCCATTTTGACCATCCCTGAGTCAGTCCTTGCCGATATATTTTCAAAACTTGATCTATGATTTCGTGTTGTGGGCTTGCCTACGACGGATCACTTCCTATCGACGACAACTCATTATCTAGAAAGTTGATATAGAAATCGTCAGTACCTTGAAATCTGCATGCCTCAATGGCAGGTTTCTCGCCTTCGACGACAGGTTGCATCATTGACCTTCGATCGAATGATTCCGTGAGATGTTCGACTTCAGCTCATTGATTCACATTTCATGGATTGTACTGAGTACTTTGAGAGCCATTGACATTAATGGTGGTTTCTCTCACACTTGTTAACAGTTTACATCATTGACTGGTAATCAAGTGGTTTCTACCATGTTCGACTTCAACACATTTAATCGCATGGATAGAATCGTACTAGTTCGAGATGCGGAAATCAAGACCCTGGATCTAGTTTCCACCATCCAGGCTGCAAGGAGTTTTGTTATTATACAGTGGACTATTTATAAACAGATGGCTGCGTCCATGCTGTGTCGACATATGTCTATACTGTTGATGTATTCAAAATCATTCCTCTATCAGAACAATTTAAGTTAGTTCTAGTTAGTTTTTGATCTGAGTATGGGAATGCCTACCTCAGTGATGATATGATTACATATATATATATATTGCATTGAATGTTTTTACAGGTTCCGACTGGGGTGTCCACAGGATGATCCTTGAAATGATAAAGTACTTCACTCTTCATATATGACAGACTTCATCTTCATCTATTTCAGACTTCGCACTTTAGGGGGCAATCTGTTACACTAAAAATTGTCACCTTGACATTTTGCTGATTGTATGAGCTCATTAAACACTCATACATGCCTCCTTTGCAAGTCTTACAACCTTTGTTCCTCATTCCAAGCCCTGAAACTGGAGAAAAAACCCTAAAAAGCTCAAAAAACCTTGGGTACGCAGTTAATATGAAGCTTACCTGCGTTTTTAGCTAGGGTACGCAGGTAAGGTGAAGATAAACTACGTTCTAGAACGCATTTTTCCAGTGTTATAGGTGCGGTACCCCTGTAAAGTCAAAAATGCGCGAAATTAAACCAAAAAAGTTGAATTTTGGTCAATTCTAGAAGGTTCTGGATGAGATTTTTTGGGGATGAGTACGCTTTAGTAAGGTACATGTATCCCACACCTTAAGGAACTAATCCCTTGATGTGAGGAGCCTATCCCTTTGAAGGAGGATTCTATCCCTTTAAAGGTGGAATCCTAACCTCCTCATTTGATCTATAAAAGGAGGCATTGGGTAGCCTCAAAGGTTAAGTTTTTTGGAGAAGATTTTTGAGCTGAAGTGCTGTTGAGATTTAGATTTCCTTCTGCTGAGCTTTTGAGAGGAAAGATCACATACCTCTTATGCTTTTGGAGGAAGAGTGCAAGACTTATCAAAGTAGAGGAGATTCCTGCTTCGGACCCCGGGAAGGCCTTTCGAACATCAAGGCAAAGGTTGTAAGGTTCTTCTGTATATTTTAAGATTAATACAATCAAGTTCTGTTTTTCTCAATAAATTGTCGTTCGATTGTTTATTTCAATAAGTTGTCGTTTGATCGTTTATTTCATAGATTCCTCGATCACTATGATAGGTATGTTTTATGATTATTTGTTATACAGGTGCTATTGATATTTTCTTGTTTGTGATTGCAGATCAACGAAAGATGATACTTTCTTGTGACAAAAGGGCCCTTGTTGCGACGAAGGATTATTGATGCAATGGAAGCACTGTGACCGCAAATAAGCATTTGGATCTAAGGTAGGATCGACACCTTCATAACATTTATTTGTAAAACGAATATATCTAGAGAAAGACAAACTTAGTTGTTCGTTTGTTGCTAGATTGTCTTCTGACACTAGGGAGATCGGTCTTGTCCGCAAGAACGATTTATCCGGACAACAAGGTGAACCTTTCCTCTTGAAGGATGTTATGCATGTTCCAGGTCTGAAGAAGAACTTGGTCTTTGTAGTGATGTTGGAAGACAAGGGTATGATGTTTTTTTTAGTGATGGAAAAGCATTCATGCGGCATAAAACAATGGTTCAAACCAAGAGGATAGGGATTCGAGTTCAGAATCTCTACAGGCTGGATGTAGATGGCTGCGCTGCAATGGTGGGAAAATCAGAAGGAGTGGTGAGCCAAGATGAAGGCGAATTGTGGCACAGGAGATTGGACCTTCTTCACCATGGCACCCTGAATATTTTGCAGCAAATTTCTACCGGACTTCCCAAGGGTACATGTTTGGTCCAATCTACTGCTCTAGATTAGGCTAAATTTCTTGTCAACCCGAGTAGGTATTCTTAGAGGCACTTGTCTAATGTATATAGACCTAGAAAGATTCAATTTCCTAAATGAAGGTTTATTGTAGAAGGTTCCAATACCCTTTTTACAAGAGATTGTCTTTTGTTCCCTTACACACTTTAAACACCTCTTTAATTAAAGCTGATCTAACCTTATAAAAATAGAGTGCCTATAGTTGTCTGAGATTTTAATCCTTTTACAAGGTTTCAGCTCACAAAATCTCTTCCAAATTCTTAGATTAACACCCTAAAATAAATGATCTAATTCCTATGGTTTGTTTGAGATTCCAGTCCTCTTACAAGGACTAAACTCATAGAGTCTCTTTCAAATCAGCACACTTAAATAAAATTCATTAAAAACAGAGATCATGGAAATAATCTTGAATTCAATCCACAATTAAACCCTCTTACAAGGTCTACTCATTAATCTAGTAATCGAATTTTTCAATTATGACCATGAACCATAAAGTAAAAATAATGACTGAAATCATAAACACAACTAATAGAAATCTATGAACTCACAGCATGAAAATTAAATGAAAATACTATATCAGATCTGAATATGTAAATCTAATGGAAACATAAAGAAAAGTGTACCAGCATGGCATGGGGGCCCTCCACGCTTGCAAGCACACTTGGAGTAACTTCAAATGGAGAAAATGCTAAATCATAACATCATGAATGACTGAATTTATGTCTCTTATTAAAATCTGGAAATCAATTACATCAAAACAGAGTTCTGAAGCTTGTACATAAATCTCATGTCTTTCTCCACATATTTTCTTCTTCCACTATTAGCCTTTTTACATGCTTCTGCTAAATTATTTATCATAAATTACAAACAAAAAGAAGGCTATTATCGTCCCACTAAAACCTAACTGACCTTCAAAGCAGGTTGAATTAGTTTGAATCCCTAAACATAAGCAAAATATCAAGCCTACTCATTTATGATTCATATTTTTCTGCTAAACTAGCTAGGTTTGACCAGCGTTGACCAGATACTTAGGGACTTCGAATCTGAGGTTGGATAGATCTTTCACCATCTGTGTACATTCCATATCAAGCCCACGTCCTTCGTTTTGGTCTACCTGTTACGCCACATGTCAGAACATAAAGCATTTATAGGAAGTTACCACATCCTGTAATTTCTTGAAAATTTTTAATTTTTAACACAAAAATTCCACAAATTGATTTTAACGTAAAAATAAAAATTATGATACTATATTAATCAATTTCAATAGGATATAAGGAATTTATGAAGTTTTAGCAAGGAAAATGGTGAATAATGATGTGGTTTTTGGATAAAATGATAGGCCATAGAATGATACCAACATTTCCCCCAAACTCAATTATTTTGCATGTCCTCATGCTAACCTAATGAACTTCCTCTGTGTGTTGCTTCTGCTGCTTGCAATAAGATATCTACATTATTTTGAGCCTAATATTCAATCTTCATCCTCTTGTATTTGGTCTTCAGGTTTTTCTTCTGTTCATACCATTTTCCAGCCCATTTGCTGATTTCAATTTGATTGACTTCAAGTCTTTTTATCTTCTTCTTCAATATCTCATTTTTATTTTGGATCTTCTTACTTTGTGCTCTTAATGCCTCATTCTCTTTCTTTATAACTCTCTCTAACATCTCTGCGTCCATGAGTTCTTCTTTGAAGTCTTGAATTTGTCTCTCTAGTTCCTTCTTCTTTATGTTTGAGGGTGCTTGCTCTTTTCTTTCTTCCTTATTGCTTTCAATTTCCATTTCTTGTATATCTGCATCCTGTTTTGGCTATAGATCATCACTGCTTTCAATTTCCATTTCTATATTTATATCATGTTCTGGCTGTAGATCATCACTCTCTTGTATTTTCTTACCTTTTGTCCTCCTGGATCTTCTTGTATAGGAAGTGAAAAATTTGTCTTTTGCAACTCTCTTAGCATCTTATTGCCTCATTCTTCTTGTTTTTACACTACTACTATAGTTCTTGATCTTAATTCGGGATTTTCCTCATTTACATCAGTCACATCAACCATGAATTATGTACTTCCTTGTTTTTCTTGTTCATCTTCGTTGGTTTTGATTTTATTGGAAATTAAGAATCCTTCCCATGTTATTCCTCTCTTTTACAATTTAGATTCAATTAAAATTTTAATCAAACCAAAATGACATAAACTTTTATCCTCATTACCCTTCTGTTTCTGAATATTTTTTGACATCTTAGTTAAGCTCTGTAAAAGGAAATAAGGCAAATCGATGGTACATTCCCCTTTTAAGTGCAACAAGATCTTGATGTGATATAAATTACTATATTGTATCTTCCTTCACATGTGATAAAATTTTGGAGGATATATACCATTTCATCCCATGGATGGATGAGCCAACTCCTAGGAACTCCTTTTTTCTAATTTATTGAAGAAACTGTTGATCTAGACATGAATTGGGTCCATGATTTTTCTTTGAACTACTTGGTTTTAAAATATTTCTCCCCCTCTGGGCTAATGTCTATTGTCTGAGCTATTTTTTCTTCTGAAATTCTGAAGGAAAGATTCCCTATTAAGGCTTTTTCTCCATTAAATGAAAATGCAAATTGTTTCGTGGCTTCTTCATTATAGCCATTGAATTTTTCCAAGAAAGGTAACCATTGTTTTTCTCTTAAAATTTTGACACAATATTCATGAAATTTTGAACTGTCAAACTTTTCTGGCTCTGCCCTATTTTCCATTTAAAATCTCTGTTCTAACCCTGCCTTCTTATGCTAAAAAATTACTAACCAGGGTTTTTAATTATTACCTCTTCTATTGCGTTCTTCTAGCTGACCTTAAATTTATGCGTTGACTTCTTCAAATTTCTGGGATGGCCTTGAATTTCTAAGCTAACCTCGAATTTATGGGCTGACTTCTTGTTTTGGATAATCCCCAACACCTATATTTTCTCCCTTTTTCAACCAACGTATCCTGGCAGCTAGATACCTATATTCTCGGCCTTACTACTTTAAACCTCAGAGCCCGAACTTCAACAACCTTAATTCGGATTTTTTCCATCGTTTATGAATGGAGAGTTTCAAAATTTAGCCTGCTATCGTGAAATGGAATTGATATGATGATGGTGCAGAGTATAGGGTCTTGTTAGCAGAGATCGTATTCTTGTTTCAGGGTCTGAAGACGTGGTCACAGAGAATTCAAATCGTGGTTGCAGAGAAATGATAGCTACGGTGAATACATTCATAAAGAGATAAAGGCCATCAAGACCGTTTTTGTACTGTCTGGCAATCGGGATGAATTAAATCAATTGAAACTTAACAAATTTCTTCTTATTGGATGTCTAATAAGGCCGTGAAGAGGCCTTATAGACCCGTTGGTACTTTGTTGGCAGTGGTTGATTTGAAAGGTTTATGAGTTTATGAAAAGGTTTCAAGGGGTATAGTCAGCATAGAGATAGGCTAAGGTCTGTAGTGGTGATATATAGGAGTAGTGTGATATAGAGATAAAGATGAGCGTATAATAATAGGTTATGAAATTGATATAGAAATAGGCATGAGGGGTATAAAGGCATGTAAAAACCATTAGGCATATAGGATAGCTTTATGGGCACTATGGTTTTTAAAAGTGATAGCATAGGTTAAGATGTTTAGGAGTAGTGGTATGTGGGTTATGAAATTGATATTAATAAGTAACCATAGATTAGTTATTTAACACTAAAATAATCATAGGAATTTAAGTACTAAAAACAAAAAATCTTACAGTCCATTACACTTGTTGGCTAATATAGTCCTGATTTCACTTTTTGCAGGTGTAACTGGTTGGCTTTGTACAGGTGTGATTTTATTGGATTTGTGCAAATGTAACTAATCTTTGTCTTCTAAACAGGTCCCTTGAAAATGAGCATACACAGGTCCCTTGAAATCTGAAAATTCATGTTGATGCTTCTTCTATCCTTCTTGGTGTTGTACAACATATTGATGCAACCTTGAAAAATGTTGATGCTGCCTTGTGTGCCATTGATGCAGCCTTGAACAGGTCCCTCTGCAGAGAAATTTTGCTTGAACAAGTCCCTTTTTGCTGATTATAACAAACAGCTCCTTCTTATTGAAACAATTTAAAACAAATCCCTTATTGAAATTTTGAGAATGAGGAGATGAATAGGAAAAATTTACTATTTCTTCTCCCCCACTAATTCATTGACTTGTCCTCAAGTCCTTATTGAAAATTTTACAAACAGGAAATATCTTCAAAAACAGTGAATTCTTGCTGGCCAATTTCTTGGTTTTCCTATAAGAATTCTAGTTTAGAGTGTGCCAGAATCTGGTTTGCACATCTAAACCTTTTTATTTTATTTTTTATTTTAAATTATATTATCTTCTTCTTCTTCTTCCTCTTCTTTTTTTTTTTAAATTTAAGAAATTGAAATGACTAAGGTAGGGATATCACAGCTGATTGTTGTACTATCTCAACCTCCTTTTGATGAGATATTTTTTGAATGAAGTCTTCCTTGCTGATGGGCTTATGATAGATCTTCAGCCTATGTTCATTGAATACAAATGTTCTTCCTTCTTGGTCAATGGTAGTAAGTTTGACTGATCCATTTTCAAAAACTTGAACAATTTCATAAGGGCCCATCCAGTGTGTTGTAAACTTGGCTTTATGATCTTTGAATTTGGAGTCAAACAGTAAAGCCTAGTCACCTTCTTTAAACTCTTTCTTCTTTATGTGGGTGTCATGCCACTGCTTCCTTTCTTTTTGCATGAAGATTGTTTTTTATTCTGCTTGTTGCCTCATTTCATCCAACTGGTTTAGTTTCATGATCCTTTCCTTTTGAGCTTCACTAAGGTCAATAGTCTACAACCATTTTATAAGTATGTATATGAAATTCAATAGGAAGCATTACCTCTTTCCCATACACCACTTGATATGGTGTAAATCCTGTGGTGTCTTTCCATGTAATCCTATAAGCCCAGAGAGCATCCTTGAGCTTTTCCTCCTAGTTCTTTATGTTCATTTCTATTGTTTTAGTGATAATTCCTTGCAGAGTTTTATTTGTAGATTCCACTTGGCCTTTGGCTTATGTATGGTAGGGTGTACTTCTTCGATGTTTTATTTTGTATTTTTCAATGATGTCTTGGACCAATCTTGAAGTGAATTGGGTCCCTTGGTCTGTCACTATCTCTCTAGGTACGCCATACCTTACAAATATTTCTTCAAAAAGAAAATTTACCACTGTTTGCTCAGTTTCCCTCACTAGTGCCTTTGCTTCAGCCCATTTTGTTACATAGTCAGTACAAACTATGATGTGCTTTGTACCCTTACAAGGTGGATTAATGGGTCCAACAAAATCTAGAGCCCATTTTTCAAATGGCTCTAGATGTACTTGAGGTTGTAGTGGCATCTGATCTGAGGCAGTTGGTTTGCCCATGTGTTGGAAATTGTCACAACTTCTTACATATTTCTTTGAATCCTTGAATATTGATGGTTAAAAATAGCCAAGACTGAGGATTTTGAATGTTGTCCTTTTAGCTGCAAAATGCCCACCACAAGGTTCATCATGGAAATATTTTAATATGTCAATTATTTCATCATTTCTAATACATATTCTAATAATCATATCATAAACAGTGTAAAACAAATCTCCATTAACCCATGAGTATCTGGCACTTTTATTGATAAGCCTTTTCTTCTCCTTTGAAGTGAAGGATGGAGGTATCATTCATGTTGAAAGATAATTGGCTAAATCAGCATACCTTGGATTTAATATTGAAATTACAAATAAATTTTCATCAGGAAAAGAGTCTTCAACTGGAACAACCTCACCTGGATTGTGTAGTCTAGAAAGGAAATCTGATACCTGGTTCTCTTTACCTGGTCTATCCAACACTGTAACATTAAACTCCTGTAACAATAATAACCATCTGGTGACTCTACCATTAGTTATTGGTTTTTTCATTAGATACTTAATGGTAGAGTGATTAGTATGAATAAAAACTTCATAACCAGTTATATAATGACGGAATTTGTTCACAGCATGTATAATAGCAAGCATTTCTTTCTCAGTTACTGTGTAGTTGAGTTCTGCAGGTGTTAGATTATTACTGATGAAATAAATGGCATAATTTAGAGATTCTTCCTTTTTTCCTATTGAAGCACCTACTGCCGTATCAGATGCATCAGTGAAGATGTGGAAAGGTAGAGTCCAATTAGGTCCTTTTAGAACTGGAATGGTGGATAACTTTTCTTTGAGTGTTTCAAAAGTTGTTTGACAATTTTCATTCCATTTGAAAGATGCATCTTTTTCAAGAAGCTTAAACAAAGGCAATGATATCTTACTAAAATGTTCAATGAATCTCCTATAATAACTTGCATAACCAAGAAATCTTCTTACATCTTTTTGAGTTTTTGGTATTGGAAAATTAACAATGATTTGTATCTTGGATTGATCCACATTGATTCCTTTTGAAGAGACATAATGACCCAATACCACCCCTTCATTCAACATCATATAGCATTTTTCATTGATTAGGATAAATTGGCTTCTATACATCTTTTCGGAACTTTCTCTAGATTTTGAAATGAATGATCAAAAGAATTACCATATATTGAAAAAACATCCATATATACTTCAACACATTCATGAACTAGATTAGCAAAAATAGCTAATACAACTCTTTGAAATGTAGCTGGAGCATTACAGAGTCCAAATGGTAATACATTATAAGCATATGTGCCCCAGGGACAAGTAAAAGTTTTTTTGTCCTAGTCCTCTAAGGCTATTTTGATCTTATTGTAGCCACTGAAACCATCAAGAAAGGAAAATGATGATTTCCCAGCTAATGTGTCCAAAACTTGGTCAATGAATGGCAATGGAAAATAATCTTTAAGGGTTGCTTTATTCAGCTGTCTGTAGTCAACACAAATTCTCCTTTTCCTTGGGCACTATCACTAATGGAGATACCCACTAGTTGTCAGAGATGGGATAAATAAAATTGACTTTCAGTAGTTTTTGCAATTCATCTCTAACAATATCCTGAAGGATAGGATTCATTCTTCTCTGTGGCTGCCTCACTGGTCTTACATTGGTATCTATATAAATGTGGTGAGTGCAAGTTTCTGGGTGGATTCCCTGTATATCAGTGTAGTCCCAAGCAAATGATTTTTGGTATTTTGTTAACAATTCAATCAATTTTTGTTCCTGAGATGAGTCTAGAAGTGTTCCAATATTCAATGTTTTTCCTCGACTTATCTCTATGGTTTTAATTTGTGTGTTGTTAATATATTGAATAGGAAAAATGTCTTCAAATAATGTTTGTAAAGAATGGATAGTACAAGTCTCCTGAAAACATTGTGCTAAAAATTTATCTGCAGCATTATATTGTTCATTTCTCAATTCCTCTGAAACATCAGGTTGAGAAAGAAACAATTCTACCAAATCATCATTGTTATGTTCTTGAAAATCATAGATTTGGTTAATTCTCAAAACAGGTTGAACTTCTTCTTTTTCATTGTATTTATCATCAAGCCATAGGTTATGAGCTACTACTAGAGATTGTGCTGATGGCTATAAGGTAAGTTGTTTTCTTTCTGTCCCTCGTGAAATGATCATGTTGCCTGATCTACACCCAATAAATGCATCAGCAGTTGCCAACCATGGCCTGCCAAGTATGATAAGATGTCCTCCTAAATTGGATTTGGGCTGGAGTACTAAAAAGTCTACTAGATACTCCCAAGAGTCCAGTGAGACAATTATTTCTTCCAATATCCCTTCAAGAATGACTTTCGATCTATCAGCTAGTTCCAAGACAATTGGTGTTAATTGCAAATTTGTGAGCTGCAGTGTTTTCATTATTTCTAGTGTCATCACATTGATGGCAACTCCAAGGTCAATCAAAGTATTTGGAATTGGTATGTTGTTAATTATTGTTGTAACTCTAGGGATACCAGGGTCAACATAATTTTCCATTGAAATAGTGTTTGTCATGAGTCCAGCTAAATTTCCAATGACATGAATTGTTTGTGAATTGAATCTTTTCTTTGCATGCTTTTTGAGGCATAGTTCTTTGATGGCTTTGGTGTAAATTGGAATGTCTTTTATGGCTTGAAGTAATGGGATTTTCACATAGACATTCCTTAGTTCATCAAGAACATCAAACTAAGGCAAAGGCATTGGCAATTTTGCTTGAATCAATCTATCAAGAAAAGGTGGTGGATGCACTGTTTGCATTTGTTTGTTTTGGGTTTCATCATCTTGTTTGTTTTGAATTGGAGTTTTATCTTCATTCTCTTTGTTTTCTTTTTGTTTTGTAGTTGTTGGAGGTTATTTTTGGAGATTTATTCCAGACCTAAGCTCAATGTTTTGTAGAGGTAGAATGGGGTAAGATGTTCCCTCATCTACATTATATGCTGGTCTATCTGCTCTATTATTTGGGTTGGCTACAGGTTGAGCAGGTATTTGAGTAGGTCTAGAAGGTTGGTTAGATGGAAGTTGTAATTGTGATGGATTTATTGGTGGAGGAGAAAATAATGTTTGTTGAGTATTTTGTGGTTGGTGGAAAACTTGTTGTTGAGGATATTGTTGATATTGATGAGGGTATTGTTGATATAGCTAAGAATATTGTTGATATGGAATTGTTTGTTGAGGATATTGCTGATATCCTCTCCATCCTTGTTGTTTTTGAGGATATTGTTGATAAGTTTGTTGATTAGACCAATTTTTCCAAGGCATAGGAACGTTCCAAGAATTTTGACTAGGCATTTGATCATGTGCAGGAAATTGTAAATTCAGATTTTGAAACATACCTGGAGGTCTCATTTGCCATGGTCTTCTAGCTCCCATGAGATACAAGTTCTCCATTTCTGCATTGGCTTCCAAATTATAATTCTGCAAAACCTTGATCTTAGAATAATGAAAAATATCATGATTTTCGGTACAAAAGGCACAAACCTGAACATTTTCTAAAGGACACTCTTTCAAATCATGTTTCTTTCTGCATTTTGGAAAAAATACAGCCATTAATTGGTGTTATTCTTCTTGTCTTTTCTTTGCTTTTAATGTGTCTATTTGGTTTCCCAAGGTACTTAATAGGTCTGTTTTAAATTCTTCAAATAAGTTTCCTATTTCAGCCCTTGTAATACTTGTTGTGGTAGATTTAGTGGCTTTAGATGATATGGTTCTTTTTCCATTCATGGCTTTACTTCTAGAATAATTTTCACACAAGTCTGCAATCTCTGCAAAAGGCAAATTAGAAATATCACCTTTACCCATTAGGTTAAGGTCATCTAAGTATTCTTCTCGGATGCCTTTCAGGAATATTGTCCTAATGAGATCAGTAGACATGGTTCTATGTTTTGATTTTTGTAGATTATACACAAATATTTCCAATTATTCTTCTAAATTTTCATCCTCTTGTTGATTCATTCTAAAGATGTCATTTTTGGAATCCTTTGATCTACAATAATGTTGATATTTTTTTAAGAAGATTTTTCTCATGCCATCCCAATCAGTAATTGCATGTTCACCTAGTCCCATAAACCACCTAAGTTCTGATGCTTTTAATGTTGCAGGAAAGAGTCTAAGTCTATGTGAATCATCTGTATACCCGTATGTTCGACATACTATGTCAAATTCAAACAAAAATGAATCAGGGTCTTCAGATGCCATACCATAAAATTTTGGTAATACAGATGGAGGTATGTTTTTAATTTTAATTTCTTCATCATTGTTTTCTCCTGGTTCTTGAATAGGAAATTTAAATGTTGAATCCTCTTCCTCTCTTGGTGGGTTTCGGTTTTGATCTTGTCCTTGTTTTTGTTCTTGTTCTCTTCTTCTCCTTTCTTCCACTTGTCTCTCATATTCCATAAGTTGTTCTGGGGTAGGTCCTCTTGTTGATCCTCCTCCTTCCTCAGTCATTTTGATATGTTGTTGTTCTAATTCCTCTTGTTCAGTAACAATTGTTTCTAAGAGAGGTTGTTCTTTCAATTTTTCTTCCTCAATGTGCAATTTTTCAAAGAGAGATTGTTCTTCTAATTTTTCCTCCTCTATGTCAAATTGTTCAAAAAGAGGTTGTTCTTCTAATTTCTCTCCCTCTTGAGACTTTTCAAGGTTAATAGGTTCAATAAGAGGTTGTTGAGTTCTTTTGCTATAGATGATTCAGGTAGATGTTTCCTTTTTGCTTCATAAGCTAATAGAATTTTTCTTTCAATAAGTGTAAGTCTCTAACCTTATTTTTGTTTTTCCTCGAGTTCTTCTACAGTGACTTTTCCAGCTGGAGTTGTGTACTCAACCTTTTCTAAAATTTATGCTCCCAATGGTGGATTAGTTTTTGGCTGGGGGTTTTTATAAATCTTCCTTTCTCATCCCTAAGTATATACATAAGGACTCATGGCTTCTCAAAATGAAAATTTGAAACCCATAGCAGAATGGAGTTGCTATGGGTTATGTTTTTGTTTTTAAATTCTCTAGTTGCACCTCCCCGACAACGATGCCAAATTTTTTGTCCAATCTACTGCTCTAGATTAGGCTAAATTTCTTGTCAACCCGAGTAGGTATTCTTAGAGGCACTTGTCTAATGTATATAGACATAGAAAGATTCAATTTCCTAAATGAAGGTTTATTGTAGAAGGTTCCAATACCCTTTTACAAGAGATTTTCTTTTGGTCCCTTACACACTTTAAACACCTCTTTAATTAAAGCTGATCTAACCTTCTAAAAACAGAGTGCCTATAGTTTTCTGAGATTTTAATCCTTTTACAAGGTTTCAGCTCACAAAATCTCTTCCAAATTCTTAGATTAACACCCTAAAATCAATGATCTAATTCCTATGGTTTGTTTGAGATTGAAATCCTCTTACAAGGAATAAACTCACAGAGTCCTTTTCAAATCAGAACACTTAAATCAAATTCATTAAAAACAGAGATCATGGAAATAATCTTGAATTCAATCCACAATTAAACCCTCTTACAAGGTCTACTCATTAATCTAGTAATCGAATTTTTCAATTATGACCATGAACCATACAGTAAAAATAATGACTGAAATCATAAACACAACTAATCGAAATCTATGAACTCACAGCATGAAAATTAAATGAAAAGACTGTATCAGATCTGAATATGTAAATCTAATGGAAACATAAAGAAAAATGTACCAGCATGGCATGGGGGCCCTCCGCGCTTGCAAGCACACTTGGAGTAAATTCAAATGGAGGAAATGCTAAATCATAACACCATGAATGACTGAATTTCTGTCTCTTATTAAAATATAGAAATCAATTACATCAAAACAGAGTTCTGAAGCTTGTACATAAATCTCATGTCTTTCTCCACGTATTTTCTTCTTCCACTATTATCCTTTTTACATGCTTCTACTAACTTATTTATCATAAATTACAAACAAAAAGAAGGCTATTCTTGTTCCACTAAAACCTAACTGACCTCCAAAGTAGGTCGAATTAGTTTGTATCCCTAAACATAAGAAAAATATCAAGCCTACTCATTTATGATTCAGATTTTTCTGCTAAACTAGCTGGGTTTGACCAGCGTTGACCAGATACTTAGGAACTTCGAATCTGAGGTTGGATAGATCTTTCACCATCTGTGTACATTCCAGATCAAGCCCACGTCCTTCATTTTGGTCTACTTTTTACGCCACATGTCAGAACATAAAGCATTTATAGGAAGTTACCACATCTTGTAATTTCTTGAAAAAATTTAATTTTTAACACAAAAATTCCACAAATTGATTTTAATGTAAAAATAACAATTATGATACTATATTAATCATTTTCAATAGGATATAAGGAATTTATGAATTTTTAGCAAGGAAAATGGTGAATAATGATGTGGTTTTTGGATAAAAAGATAGGCCATAGAATGATACCAACAGTACACTTGCGCAGTTAGATCAATGCAAGGGATGTACTTTGGGTAAGTTTATGAAGACCACCTTTCATGAGAAGGATAGTCGTGCTTCAACAATCCTTGAGAGAATTCACATAGAAGTGTGTGGACCATTCTCGGTTGCTTCAACAGCAAAACATAGGTATTATGTGATTTTTTTTTATGACTTTTCTCATAGATGCTGGATCTTCTTCATGCAGAAGAAGAGCGAGACATACTCAAAGTTCTCTGAGTTCAAATAATTGGTGGAGAAAGAGTCGGGGAAGCAAGTGAAGGCTCTATGAAGTGATAATGGTGGTGAATACATCTTGGGCGAATTCAAAGACTTCTGTAGCAAAGAAGGAATTCGAAGAGAACTCATAGCACCTCATAACCCATAGCAGAATGGGGTTGCTAAGAGGAAGAACAGAATGATCATGGCTGCTGCATGGGCGATGTTGCATGATCAAGGCCTACCCATGAAATTATGGGCTGAAGCATGCAACACTACGGTTTATGTGCAAAACCTTTGTCCTCATAGAGTACCTGGCATGAGTACACCCTAAGAGGCATTTTCTGGTAAGAAGCCTGATATTTCTCATTTGAAGATTTTTGGCTCACCTGTTTACATTCATGTGACGAAGGATGCCAAGAAGAAGATAGAGCCGACCGCAGAAGTTGGGATATTTGTGGGGTATACTGAAACACCCCACAATTATCGTGTGTATTTTCCAGACAGTAAGATGACTGTCGTGCGACGGGATATAAAATTTCTTGAGGAGAAGGCCATGCAGTTATCGCTTGAGAGGGAACTAGACTTACATGCAGAGGAGGAATTGCTTGTTCCCAAAGATGAACCTATAGATGTGGATCAGCCACAGGAGGAGATTAATGGAGTGGAAGAAACCATTCATGCAGCGCCAAACATCAGAACGGGGTGGAAGTGTTCCATGGAAGCTGAGAGACTGAAACTTGATGCAACACAGAATGTAGGAGTTCCTACATCACGGCGCAGAAAGAGACAGTCACCAAACCAATTTAATGGATACATGGATCTGATGAGCAAGTGTATCGTGACAAATCCATCTTCTTTCGAAGAAGCAGTGCAGGAGCCCACATGGGTAGATGCCATGGTGGAGGAGTATGACTCCATTTTCAGAAACAGTGCTTGGGAAATTGTTCCAAGGTCGGTAGGGAAATCAGTGGTAGGTTCGAGATGGATCTACAAGGTAAAGCAAGCTGCTGATGGGAGTGTTGAGAAGTATAAGGAAAGATTTTTTTCCCGAGGCTTCTCATAGATCAAGGGGATTGACTATGAAGAAACCTTTGCACCTGTCGCAAGGTATTCTTCCATACAGACCATCCTTGCTCTCTCAGCATAGATGGGTTGGCACATTCATCATATGGATGTGAAGACTACATTCCTTAATGGAATCGTTGAGGAGGAGGTGTACATAGAGCAGCCTGAAGGATTCAAAATATTTAGCAGCGAGTCGCATGTGTGAAGGCTCAAAAGAGCGTTGTATGGGCTGAAACAAGCACCTCATGCTTGGTACACACAGATAACAATTTATTTCATCGTACTTGGTTTCACCAAGAGTGAGGCAGATCCAAACCTATACAAGATTGTGGTGGAAGGTAAGATTTTGATCATTGTACTTTATGTAGATGATTTAATACTAACGAGTGATGAACTATTGATACACTCATGCATGGCAGATCTTGCAAAGGAGTTCGAGATGCAGAACTTGGGCCTCCTTCATTATTTCCTGGGATTGGAAATATGGCAGCGGGAAGGTGAACTATTTGTGTCGCAAGGCAAGTATGCTAGTGAGATACTGGAGAAGTTTCACATGTAAGGCTGCAAACCTATCGACACTCCTCTTCCTGGTGGATGGAGGAAAGAGGATGCTACATCGGCAGAGGTAGTGTATGCCATTGTTTATCGATAGTTGGTTGGTTCGCTCATGTATTTAGTTAATGCAAGACCGGGTATATGCTATGCAGTGAACCGGATTTCACAAGCGATGGTTAAGCCTACCAAGCTCTTTTGGAAGGCAGAAAAGCATGTCCTAAGGTATCTCAGGGGCACATCTCAGTATGGAATTTCGTACAGACAGTCAGATGAAGTGAAGTTCCATGGCTTCACTGATGCAGATTGGGAAGGAAGCCCAACGGACAGAAAGAGCACATCTGGAGGGATTTTCAGTATTGTATCTATAGCATTTTCCTGGTACAGTAGGAAACAAAGATCCGTGGCACTCAGTTCAGCGGGAGCAGAATACATGGCAGCAATTTTGGCTGCATGTGAGGCTATCTGGATGAGGAAGATCTTGGTTGGTTTGTTCAGTTTTCATTTAGATCCTACTGTGATACATTGTGATAATCAGAGTTGCATTAAACTCTCGTTTAATCTACTGTTTCATGATAGACTAAACATATTGATATCCAGTATCATCATATCAGAGATTGTGTGCAGCGGAAGATCATGTTGCTTCAGTACATTCCTACGGAAGATCAGGATGCAAATATTCTGATGAAGGCGCTCACCAGGAGAAAATTTGAATACCATAGAGACAGGATCGGGGTGAAAGATAATCTCTATATTTTTGAGAGGGAATGTTGAGATTCAACAAGATGATGAGCTTAGTGAAAAGAGTCACCTTCACTAAGTGGGCCTGCAGGCTATTTTTGGCGCAAGTCTATTTTTAGACTATGTCTATTTTTAGACATGAAGACCATATTTCAGAAGTTGTAGGAAGCTATTTTTGGATGGTTGGTCAAGTTGGAAAAATAGATGGATTTCTATTTTTAGACATTTTGGGCGAAGTCTATTTATAGATCGCTAATCTAACAATAGAGATGTCGAATATTATTAGCTCTTAATAATATTTGGACTCTAAATATCAACTTATTCTCTTGGAGCACTTGATTTCAGTTAACAGATGGTTCAGACCAGCTGGCTGAAGGAATTACACAATTCCTAGGGTTTACTGGTGTTCATGCATGGAGGAATTCAATTAGAACTCATGTGGCAAAGTTTGGTGGAGTTGGAGAAGTAGTTCATGGAGTTTATTTCTAGTTTAACTACATCTTTGGAGTTAAACTCAGTTGAACTGATTGTGTTTATTTCTAACTGATTGATAATTTTAGTTATGAGTGGAGTGAATTAAATATTAATTAATTCACTGAATAATAACTCATTGATCAACTGGACAGAGACAATAGTTAACTATAGTGCAGAGCAGTGCAGTGGAGACTCAGTGGAGAGATAGGTGAAAGGGCAGTGTGACTATCAGTTGTGACTATAGTGATGGATTGATTACATCACACATTCATTGGAGATGCCAATGGTAATTACGTGAGCAAGGCTGGAGCAATTCAAACTCATTCAGAGCCATTCTTTAGCAGGGATTGCGCAGTAGAGGCAGGCTATCAGGAGGGCAAAAATCAGTGCATGGAGTTGCAGATTTTTCCTGATTAGTGTGTGATGATTGTATTGTACTGAGATTTTGATATGATCAGCTTGGTATGAGGATTGTTACATGATATCTATGACACACACACACACATATATATATATATATATATATATATATATATATATATATATATATATATATATATATATATATATATATATATATATATATATATATATATATATATATATATATATATATATATTGCTTTAGCTCGTGTGTTTTCTCGTGAAAACAACTGTGTTATGTGTGTTGATTTTTATTGCTTCATGTGTATGTATTGCAATTGAATTTTTCTGATTTCCGCAAGTGATCAATGGTGGAATAGATTCTGTATTTTGCATAAAGATAAATAGTGTGAGATCAGAAGAATCTTGGATGTATAACACATATGTTATATAATTTCTACAGCTGAAACTCTTCTGGAAATTCTTAGTAAACCTGCCCTAGAATTCCAACTTAATCTTAGTGCTCTGCCTTCGTGTGTGTGTCTCCAAGTGACCCTCAAGCCTTTCTCTTATAATTTTTCATTGACACATCAATGGTTGTGATTCAATCTCTTATCAACGGCTAAGATTAAAATATTGCTTGATCCGCATCACTTAGAACATTTCATCACATGTGTTTAATTAATTCACTTTAATTTTTCTAATTCCCTAAGTTAGACTTAGGGTCCTCATTAAAAATAATAATATTTCAATATATCACATATTAGATAAAATTTCTCCAAACAATTTATGGGTTTTGGAGGTCTTGTGTGTCTTAGTCCCTCCACAAAATTCAGGGCTAGATCACACACAATGCTACCTCAACACCCAAAATATCAACAGATATCATCATTATGCCAAAATTTTCCTAGATCAGGTTTGTGTTTTCTTGTACCTCCTGCACTTCCATTCTTCAGGAAACCCTTATTCCTTGCATAGATGCTCAACTTCCTTATCTAGAATCTTATTACATATATTGGAGAGGAAGTCTTTGATGGCTCGATTTGGAAGGATCCAGAGGGAGGTTTCATCAATACATTTGGCTTGGATCAGGTTGTAGCTTCACCTGTACTTGATGCTTTCAGTTAATAAAGAGAATCGTGTCTTGTTTCCAAATTTCACTTTGTTATATGAGTGTTAATTTTTGATGCTTATATATATATCTATATATATATATATATATATATATATATATATATATATATATATATATATATATATATATATATATATATATATATATATATATATATATATATATATATATATATATATATATATATATATATATATATATATATATATGTATATATACATATATATATACATATATATATATATACATATATATATATATATATATATATATATATATATATATATATATATGCTTGTACTTTGAATTAAATGATTTTTTCCCATTTCTGTGACTAACAGCTTGCATATCTTAGAGGAATCATAGGGTTTGGAATCTACGAGATGTACTTCAAACATAGGACCTCTGGGTATGTTTCTAATCCCTACCTTTGTGAATTCAAGTGCTTGGCATGATTGTATGAGTTATCTTTTTTATCATTTTATTTCACTCTATCAGGGCTCTCAAACCTAGCCCTTGGGAACTTTTCCCTTCAAAAAAGGGCCATCTCCATGGCACCACACTTTTCTCCCATTGCAGGTACTCCTTTGCACCACTCCCTACTCTTTCTTCCTCTCTCTCTTCATAGCAACTTGAACCTTCTCTAATATATATGCTCTGATTTTGAGTGACATGCCTCCTTTTGAACCTTTTGTCAAATATTGGTTCTGTCGCATTTATCTTCCCTGTGTCTAAACTGCAAACAAACATGGTCCCACTGCGCAAAGTGTTAACGAAAGTTCTTGCCTCACCCACTCTTGGAAACATCAGGCAAGTCTTCCCTAATCCTAGGCTAACCATTCCATTGGAACTTCTTCACCTTTTGGGATATCTTTGCCCCTTCTACAATTCCGCGTCTACCATTGTATCAGTCACATCTCCCAACATTGGTCTCTTTTTTGGCATCCTTCCATGATTTTCCCCTAAATATTCAACTCACTTACTACGCACTTCTATATATGTTCCTCACTTTTCGCACCCCTTTTCCTTCCTCTACTTCAAGCCATCCACTGTTCAGCCCCTCATTTCCCTGCATTGCACAAGGCTTTAGTCGCTCATGTCATATTCCAATGACATTATACCCTTGTCGCACCACAATATATTAATACTAGTTAATAGTGTCTTCAAGTATCCGCTCTACAGTTCACTGAAGAATTATAATTCGGTTGCACTGAATATTGGGTGTACTCTACTACAAATTTTACTATGCATCCTTTTAGCATGCTAGTCAACCAAAAATTAACGACTCAAGAAACAGATTTACTTATAGTATTTGCTCGTCGGAGAAACTCCATTGTTCAGCTATAAGGGTTTTTCTAGGCCCTCGGTCCTCGTCGTTCAACTTGGTGTCTGAGCCACTCCCATAATATGATAAGGAACTCCGCGTAGAATATTTCATGAAAATCAAAAAATAGATACATCTGCAGCTAATCTTCTGGAGTAATCTGCAAGTTCCAATTTGCATTACCACGAAATCGTATCATTTTTTGCCCTACCACTTTTCAATCCCTTCTTTACCATAGACCTTTAGGTACCAAAAACAGAACCATTTATTGGCACACAAGGTAAATGACCCAGGGATTCACCAAAAAAAACCCCATAGATACTGACATTAACAATTCCTGCAAACAAACAAGGTCTCACCCAAGGTATGTTGATGGGTTTTCAAAACCTTTGAAGGTTATTCAACGATACAATGGAATATGAGACAGTTCTTTCTCAAATTAACCGAAACAAATCTAGCATAGTTACCATATGTCACAGATAATCCCATTGAAAAAACATACATTTGTAGTCCTTATTCCACAAATCAAAGTACTCCCAATAATTTAAACAAGCATTATTCACACATATCACATAGTTTAGATAGAAAAATCATTTCCCAACAGGTCTCCATTATATATGCGTAGAACTAAATTCGACATAAACCTATCAAATAAACAAGTTTCATTCATTATAGAGTGTCACTGTTAATTTCAACATATCAAGTATCCACATAGACAATAACTGAAAACCTTGAGCAGACCTGATAGCCCACTCATAGAATTTACCATAGGTATAAATCATTACACAGAGACACCATAAAACTAGAAAAAAAAAATTGGATAGCTTATCTTTGTATTAAAAGGTACAAGGAAAATGCACATTAACTCCATGTGTCTAGCAGTAAAGACTCACAAAGTGGTCCTTCATCTTATGCTATTAGCCAACGCCATACAATATAGGATACATAATATCATCAGAATGTCACCATGTCAGAGCCTCAATACAGTTAACTCCATGGAATCCATCAATATATCAAGTATAGTATTAGATAATAGTGATAATACAAAACAATACATACATAATAGAATAGAGCATAACCAAAATGATGTCGACCACTGAACCACCTAATGAACAATGTCTAACCGGTTGAACCCTTACTCATCAACAAAAATCTTTTATATAGTGATGGTCCTCAATATTTGGCTCAGGAAACCTCTTGTCTGATCACCCTGTTAGCTCACCTAGATGAGTTGTACGCATACGTGCAAAGCCTCAAATATTAGAAAAATCATACCTAGAAAAATCGCCACCTTAGCCCATATCTAACTAACCTGCATCGTTGGAAGGTACCTTTTCGGTTGAAGAATAATTTAGTTATCATGGAGTAATATTCGACCTCCATTACACATTTGCATGATATGTCGAGTGTCTACATAGTTTTTTGTGCATAATATCTGTAACAGCCCTGGTAAAAATCCATAAAAATATATATATACATAATACCACGATTGACGGGACACTTATTCCAACCTGAATGTTGGGAAAAACATCCTAGGGGGTGTTCCTTTGGTTTATTATGGCTAAGGAAATTGGCAAAGGATATGGTTAATGAATTAAAGAGGCAAAAAGTATTTTTGGCACATTTATTTATGAAAATAATCGAAATTAGGAGAAAAGGGAGATGAAAGGTCATAGGTTGCATGTGAAGAGGAAATTGAAGGAAAATGATGGAAAATAGAGGCCTCTTCCATAAAAAGGTTTCTGAGGATCAGTTAGTACCTTTTGTTAGTTCATTTTTTTGAGCTCTCTCATTATACACTCTCTCTCTCTCTCTCTCACTCTTCGACACTTAGAATTTTCTTGGAGCACTTGGGCATTGGAGCAAGAAAGGAAAAGAAAGCAAGGACGAGTAGGATCAAGCATCTACAACGGGGTTCTTTGTAGGTATCGATTTGCATATGTGATTTCCTTGCTATATCTAGCATGCATGGTATTGCATGGGGTTTCTTGTAGTCTTGGCATGGGTTTTTCCAGGTGTGACATTGTTTTGAGCCTAGCCTTACCATTTCCATATAGCTTTGATGATATGGGTTTCTCATGCTTCGATTGAGTTGGATTGTTGAATGGATTAGAATTTGATTGGGTGGATATCTGAAATGAAAAACACATGACCTAGTGGTCCCTGAACTAGACTATGGATCACGGTAAAGCCATTATCTTAATAACCCATGAGCGAGATTGTGGGTTGCAGTAAAGCAAAATTGTGTGCCTCGGTGGGCCTAGGAATCCTTATCAGTGAATGGCAGGATAATGATGGTAAAGCCAAGAGATTCCTTTCT
Organism: Pinus albicaulis; assembly: GCA_034641835.2. Taxonomy (NCBI): domain Eukaryota; kingdom Viridiplantae; phylum Streptophyta; class Pinopsida; order Pinales; family Pinaceae; genus Pinus; species Pinus albicaulis. The sequence continues at coordinate 1,970,388,041 of CM076578.1, read as the reverse complement.
CTCCGTTGGGCCTAGTAGTCCCAGGATGGGATGTATGGTAAAGTGTGGAGAGATGGTCTCAATGTAGGGCCTAGTGACCCCTAGATCAGACTGTGGGTTACGATAAATCCTAAGAGACTAGTAGGCACTCAAATTACACACGGTGTAGGCGGAGAACTCCGGTAGCATCCATGCTTGTTTAGTTTCTTTTTGGCTAGTTATGAGTCCCACATTAATGCTTGGAATATGGCACGGGGGTGATTGGCTGAAGAGATATTTGGCTCAACCAATCTATGGTCGGGTAGAATGTGGTAGTCCCATCCCCGGTTGGTTCTTGGATTCATTAATGATAAATTTTATTCCTTTGGTAATTTATGTGTAATGTACTAATTATTCTGTAGATTCTATTGTTGTTGTATCTATTGTTTTATGGTTTTTATTATGTTGCCTATAAGCATGTAATTTATCATTGATGATGTATGGCCCTCTCCATGTTTTTACCTGTAAATGAATACACCATGTATCTTTGGTCAAATATATTGCATTGCAGCTTATGATGTAAGGGAGAAATTCTTCATAGCGATTCTCAGATAAGTATGATACCTCTATGTTTAATTATGTTGTTTATAGCTATAGATGTAGTGTTTGTGACATGTTTGACGAAATTCCTATCATGGGTAGGAGGGGTCCATATGAGTTCTTGATGATGTGATTGTTTATGTACCTTTTTTTTAATGTTATTTATGATCCCCTATATTTTCATGAATTTATGGGTAGTGACCTGGGCTCTGGGGCTAAAAAGGTGGCACAAATCTTAAAGTTGCAGGCACAGAACTGACCAAACTAGGCCCTAGCCACTACCTTGCCTTGGCATGCCCGCAGCTAAGGCTCAAATTGGTCAAAAAGTTAGTCTCCCTCAGGGTTCAAGGACCTGAAAGGTTAGGTTACCTCTTGAGGATGTTTTTGATGTTGTGTAAGGTGTGTTTGTCTTGTTTCCGTCGGTTCCACTTCCTTAAGGTAATCTAGGAGGTTGAATCTCATATTAGTATCCTCTCGTCGTATGTTTACTCTGGTTGGTCGGTTACTTAGGTATACGTGGGAAGAGGGTGTTACAGAGTGGTATCAGAGTTTGGTTCAACTCTCAGACTGGGTGGGTGGTGTGTTGGTCACGCCTTTATGTTGGTTGCATATTTGTTTAGTATGCTTGTGTTTTATACGTTCTTGTTGCATTTGTGTTGTGTTGGCCACGGTGGCAGTGGTGACGCCATGGAACTGTTGATGGTGTTGTTTTCAACATGTTGTCATGAGTATATGACTGGTTATGTGCTGCTCATGTTTGTGTATTGTTTGTGCACACTTGCTTACATATTGTTACACATTGTACATGCATTGCTTTCTTATGCTAGGGTTACATATTGGTCATGCTTCGGTGTTACCCGTGTATGCTTTCTTTTGTGATGTCATATGTTGAACATGCATTGGTCATTCATGATTGGTTATACATGTCAAGTGGGTGCATATGGTCAAGTTTTCATTGGTTTGATTAAGGATTTTGTGCATAAGGTCATTGTATGCAATTAGGTCATCATGATGATATTGGTATGTTATGATGCTAAGGTGTTGAATAAGATAGAGCAGGATATGTGGACCATCAAATTGAAGTTGCAGAATTGGACCTCGAGGCAAGAGCATGTAGTCATACAGGTTTGGATGTTGGGCATACAGGTATGTAGGTTAAGGATTGTATATGCATTATGGTTATGAGTATTCCTTTCATTCTATGCATGTGATGGTTAAATACATTATATATTCTAGTTGATGAGTTTGTTTATATGTACATGTGTCGGATAGTCATGAATGATAGAAACCTGTGGTGGTATGCATTGCTATTATTGTTTTATGTTAGATAACTTATATGTTGTTGATGAGGATGTTATGGTTTAACTTGTTGTTGTTGTATGATAGTTAGTTTGATGATTAGGTTATATGTTGTTGATGAGCATGATATATAACATGTTGTTGTTATATGTTAATAAATTAATGGTTAGGGTTGTGACATTCATGTATGAGTCGACCTAATTATGATAGTGTGTTATACTAATCTAGATTGATGGTGCGTCTATGATTGCTATGCATGAACGTCAAATGTTTATGAACTTATGATGTGAACATGTTATTTAGTTACTATTATGGATATCATGATATTATGTGTGTTTGAACTGATGTGTTGTGAAGTTATACCATGCTAACTAGATTGATTGTGTAGACAAGATAGCCTCCCGTGAGATACATTAAGGTATGAGTTTTCTTATGTCGTATACTTGGTTCTTTACTGTTTTGAGTGTTTGATTATGTTATCTAGTTGATCTATTTAGCATGGTATGTTTGCAAGTTGTTAGAATGTTTGATTAATTGCATGATATGAGTATATGTGTGTGTAAGATTGCATGAAGGAATGATCTTGTTTTAATATGGTTGTGGTAACACATATAGCTAGTGTTAGGGCTCTTCCGGATCTCCGAGGTTGAGAAGATACCAGCAAAGGTAACTACAAACCAAGATTAGGAAAGTAGGTAGCCCTACTAGGAAGGAGAGTGCTCTCTCCAAGGGATATTAGCCAAGAGGGCTAGATCAAATTAGGTGTTAGGCTAGGTATAGTAGCACAGGGGCTTTGATTGGTTGATTTCGGTGTTGGATGAGTGAATTAGGTCAAAGAGGTAACTAGGTCAGGGAAAATAAGATCAGAATTTCAGTCATCTAATGGGGCAAGGTAGATAATAACTCTAACACTTTAGAGTTTTAGGGTGTGTTATGGATAATTATGATCTACAGATAAATAAAATTCCCTAAGTGTGGTGTTAGGCACTTAGAAAAACATATGAAAGACCAGGTTATCACTTTCTCTAAAATAAATAGACACACAAAATGATAGAATAACCTACTTGCAATCCAAGCGCTTCTCCTTCCCCTTCTATCGCTTTTGTTGTTGCCTTCAATCCAACTCAGATCGCCTGATTGATTCTTGCAAGCATAAACAGAGAATAGAAAATAGATTGTAATATACAGATGCCAAATTATCTTAATCACTCAAATAAATTAGATGTGAAGCATATATATCATTTAAGAGTCTATTTCATGAGAAATAAAAACATAAATAGATACATGTATGGGAAAATGAACAAAAATATTTATAAAGAGTATAAGGGGGAGGTTACAACTAATGATCGATTTGCTGCCACCATCTCCAGCTTTATCCCAGCCTCATCACATCCAACATCACACCAGCAACATATCATTACTTTCACTCTCTCAAATGAGAATCCAACAACATTTAGTTACCAAAATTATTCCTTACCCTAGCACTAGGATCTGTGCTCAATTTATAGGGAAACTGATGGTATTTTCTCAATGAATGACTTTCTAATAATATGCAATACATGTTCCCAAGTTCAAAACCATTAGATGGACACTTGGATTTTAATTTTGACACATGTGGACTCTTTTGGAAGGCATTGGCCATGTGGAGATTTCGGAACAATGCGAATTTTGCTCCCAATTGACCAACACACTCTTGAATGTCGAGAAGTGCATTGCAATGCACCCCTTAATGGATGATGTTGCATATGTAACACATTTATTCCCTTTAGAGGCAGTGTTGATGAGTTCATAAGTGATATAACATATACTTCAAACCTAGGAAACCTCACAATCGAAGCCATGATTGAATTATTCTTCTCTTAGGGCATATAGAAATTGAAATGTAAGGGAATGATAGACCTTATTTCATTGGTCCTATGGATGATGTCCAGTTTGATCAGTTCATGGGGAATGATGCCCAAATTGACCTATAAAAACTGCCCCCTTTTGGCTTGATGGGTCCTGACCCTGATTTGTAGGTTAGGGTTTTCCAACAAACCCCTACACTACTAGCCCTTTCGGCAGTGACCTGCTTGCGCAGGTAAAAGTCTCACCCAAAGCAGTATGGGAGGGTGCTGGAACCAGGTTTCCACACCCAGAAGAGAGAAGGTAAGCCAAGACATTCACTAATACACATATCTATGCAGACAGAGCTCGTTCGCAGTCTTCTAACGGCTAATCAGCGCACAGTATTAACATATCTAAGTATCAGGCTCACATCCACGTGCATTCAGCCCAGCAACAGTATAAAATACGATATTCGCAGTAGAATTTATCATATCATATAAGCAGTAAACACGATACAAATAAATCATAGCATATAACATAGATTATCCTCAATTTATAACAGATCTAACACATTTTCCATATTCGCATAAACAGACAAATCAACAATACCATATATCAGCAATACTTCACATATATTATCAATGATCTCTTACATACCCCAATATCCCACCTGCGCAGACAGCCAGTAGGGTCCGCACACAGCCAGCATGAGTCCAACCCAATACCCAATCCCAGAACTAACAATCCACACTTAGCATCAACTTATATTCATTCTCTACCTCTAGCGACTCAAAAAGACTTACTATTTATACTATTTTAGCCTAGACTTCCAATGGTCTGCAAACCATGGTTTGCGGACTCCTGGTTTTACCCTTTAACCCGCTTATAATGCATCGCCCCAAAACCCCTGCGCTAGACTAAATATATTCAAAATAATACAAAATTAGACCAGATTTTCATCGATGTAGGAGACCCTGTTCCAACAGTCCCCCAACACAATCTTGTGACTCGTCCCGAGTCACTGCGATGGTGGAGCCTCCACCTGCACGTGCAATTTAGTAACAGCTGCACTCAGTGGAGGTAGTATTTCAAGACTCTGGGTAGCAGCGCTTGGGAGATGTTGGACCCAGCAACGAAACCATTTTTTGGCTTGAGGGGTCCTGACCCAGGTTTGTAGGTTAAGGTTTTCCAACAAACCCCTATACTACTGGCCCTTTCGGCAGTGACCTACTTGCGCAGGTCAAAGTCTCACCTGAAGCATTATGGGAGGGTGCTGGAACCAAGTTTCCGCACCCAGAAAGAGTGCAGGTAAGCCAATACATTCACTAATACATAGATCTATGCAGACAGAGCTCATTCGCAGTCTTCTAACAGCTAATCAACACACAATATTAACAGATCTAAGTATCAAGCTCACATCCACATGCGTTCAACCCAGCAACAGTATAAAATACAATATTCACAGTAGATTTGATCAGATCATATAAGCAGTAAACATGATACAGATAAATCACAACATATAACACACATTATCCTCAATTCATAACAGATCTAACACATTTTCCAGATTCGCATAAACAGATAGATCAACAATCCCAGATATCAACAATACTTCACATATATTATTAGTGATCTCTTACATACCCCAATATCCCACCTGGGCACACAGCGAGCAAGGTCCGCACATATTAGGACAATGATCTCTGCGCACACATCCAGCAGGAGTCCAACCCAATACCCAATCCCAGAACTAACAATCCGCACTATAATATTCCTTTCTCAGAAATATTATCAATCAACTACCAGAACTATTCCGGAGATTGACTGTAGGAGAATTTACCAGATATGTCACCTCTAAAGAGAGGGTGAGATCCAGAGGCTATCGGGCCTGTTACAGACTCTGTCTATAGAACTTGTTGAAAGGCAATATTCCCGATTGGGAATGGCTAGCAACCCAAGCCTGGAAAACACATTTTCCAGAAATGAAGGTAGCAGGATTTGAAGCCTGGTCTGGATTCCCTTAGATATTTCTATCTAGGACTAAAATCCAAGAGTGTGATCCAAACAAATCTCTCTAGGTGGGTTAAACAGATCTCCCCACACCTAGTATAGCAAGAAAATGCCCTATGAAGGCGCTGCAACAATACACGAACAAGTGATGAAATAACAACGTTATTGCAATGAGCCAAGGTAATTTTAGATCCAAATAGCCATCAAAGTATATAGCAGTATAAAATGTATACAACTCCTCGAGGTATCAATCACTCAAGTAAGCAAAGAGAGCCTCAATGAGACATGTATTTGGAAAGATAGAGAAACATTGCTACACAAGACTGCTCATGGCTATGACTGTGCAGTTTAGGGGAGACACAGATACAGCAAGAATTTAAATACAATGATATGGAAATGTATGGCTCAAATAAAGTATGGGATCAAGAGCTCAACCCCTTAAAAAAATTATACAACAATCCTTGGAAGTATTGGCTAAAATATACAAAAGGAAAAAATGTCGAAGTTGCTGCCTCAAGACTGAAATACCACTGCAACTTAGAAAAAAGATGGAGATGGATGGAAATGCTACATATACTGAATAGATCTCCTCCAATGGATCTTTCAAGAGAAAGGCTGATCCAATCTCTAAATATATCACCCTCCAAAATGGTGGTGCAACCCCACACTGCAGATATGCTCTGAAATAACGCAGTCAAGGAGAGGGACTACATTGTAGATGATGGGAAGAGCTAGGCCTGATGCCAAATTCTAAAAAATGGATCTGATATCTTCCCTATTGAACTCTCGGATGCAAGGAAGCTCTCTTCTCTGAAATCTAAGCTCCGAAAGTGTTGCTATGGAAACCTCCACTGCTACCCTTGCAAAACAATGTTTCTGCTCTGCTGGAGAACTCTGTACTGAAGGAGATGGCTTTTTCCTTGAGCCAAGATATGGAGAAGCTAAAGATAAAACCCTCAAGAGGCCTCTCAAGAAGGGATGGAATCCTGAATAGGAATTCCCGTGTGCTAAGCAGCACAGCTATCTCAGTTAAACAACTGATGAGAGCAGGAAAATTTGAAATCTACAACATAATGAGAAATGGTTTCTTTCTCCTCCTTTTATGCCAATGAAAGCTTCTTAGCCATGGACCCCACACATTATTGTTTCCTCCACCAATGTATCTACCTCCCATACACACTGCGTTGTCTCAACAAGTGTTTACACTATCTTAGACTTCGTTGTTGACTTGGTCAAACTTGACCTAGTCCTCAAGCATTTTCCCCCTTTCACACTGGGAGGTGCAAAATTAAGCTGCTATGATGATCCCTTTCACATAATGAGGGATTTTAATCCTGCTTATGGGCCTCCTCACCCATTTTATTCTCCTCCTAGCTTAAATAAATAAAATCAATGTTCCAATTAGCTTTATGCTTATTTGGGAACATTACAGTCCTCCCCTCTCAAAGACTTCTTGTCCCCAAGCAAGTGTGAGGTTAGAACTGAGTTATTCCTCTTCCTCTCCCTGTATCACCCATGTATGATGCCTACCTCCAAGTAATAAGGTGCCATCTCATCAATCAAGTCCTCACAATGTTCCTCCCAAGTATGCAAGTCAGTTGTCAAGCTATCATCATGAAATGGTGAGATACTCAAGAGGATAACATAATGATGTCTAGAGGACCTCTTGGGGTATGGAGCCTGAAGAGTAGGAAAAACCATTATCCCCATATGGTCTCTCCATCCCCAAGCTATCAGCCATGCAAAATGAGTTACCTCCTAGCTAGGCAACTCTTGAAATCACAATCCACCCCGAGTTCATAGGATGTAGGTGCACTGGAAAACTGAATATGGTAGGCATCATGGCCTACCTCCCGATGTCCTCTAATCCACTCATGGCAAGTGTAGAGTGAAGGTTGATCTTGGACTGCAATAGTGTTTCCCTCTAGTGGCAAGATGAGGTCTAGATCTCCAAATATCCCTCCCCCAAAGCTGCAAATCAGCATGGCCCAAATCATCTCATCGGTGATGGATAGGAGTTCATAATCCTCATCCCTGGGTATCCTACCAATCACATGGCTCACCTCATAAAATATCAGTTGCACTGGAATGGTGGCCATCATATCTATCATGCTCCCCTTAGATCATGCACTGCAAAAAGAGAGGGACTCATCTCCCCCAATGGACACATCCAACCAATGTGTCTCCCTCCCAACCATGCTCCTCGTGAGAATAGGAATAGCAGCATAGGGAGCCAAAATAAGCAACTTGTTGGCTGCCATGTGTAGCAAGTGAGTGGGGCTATGGTTCCTCATATGTATCCAACGTAGTTTGATCCCCAACTGCAATATAGAATGTATAAGGATGCAGTTTTCCAACCACCTGTGTGCTGCCCCATTCTCCTTATGTGTTTGGAGGAAATGAATAATGTAGGATGCAGTCTAATCATGCCCTCCAACTCTCAAATTCTCCCCAAGTCCTCCTAGGGGATGGTCATCAATCCTGCTCATGGCCTCTAGTGGCCCATGAAGCCTAGAAAAAAGAATGCTCCTTCCTGGAGCAATATCCTACACAAATATGGTCAAGGGGTGCATACATATAATATAAAAATCAGAATGTGAATAACCAACACCCTTACCATATTCTCTGCTCATGTAAGTGGAGTGTCTCATAAATAAGCCTCCTCCCATCCCCAAAGAGAGAAGGAATGGTTGTGCTAACTCTCCCAAAGAGGGATGTACCTCTTCCAACTCCACATGACTCATGCATCTTTTCACATGTTGATGTATCTCCTCCTCATGCAACTGGTCATCTAACATCATGCAAGTGAAAAGATCCTTGGAATACTCCTCCAAAATTTGGGAGCTCCAATGTGGATATATCCTCCATAATGACAGCACTGATGGTCCCTCTTGTAGAATACCTGTCATATGGCTGCCTCCTCCTTTGACATTCCTCATGCAAAAGATACAAGTGGGAAGATTGCCATCCTTCCTCTGCTACTCCTGCCACAGCGCAGAATCTGAGATGGAAGTGGGTACCGATGATGCTAAGGGAATGCTCCCTTTCTTTTTGAGTCTACCCAAGACTCCCACTGTTGTACTAAGCTCTCCCAAGGTATCCACCCCTATAGAATCAATGAGCGGTGCCTCAAAATGTGAAGCATCCCTCCTCCTCTGCTCATCCAGTGGTATCCTCGGTAAAATGTCTCCATGCAGTGAGACATCATCATCAAAGGTAGACTGTATACATGAATGGACAGATGTGTCCATGCCCCCACTACACAAACCAATCTCCCTCCATGGTGTATCAACCTCTAAAAGTGAGTAGGGGTGAATTCTCCTCATAATCTGTTGATGGCTCTTCCCCCCACCTTCTCCTTCTTTCTTCATGGTTCCACACCTCCTCATCAATGGCACATATGGATCATGAGTTGTGCCTTGATCCACATACATGAGATCCTAGGGTCCTTCTTGCAAATATACAAGGATCCCTTCATCTGGAGCAAGGGCTCCACCTTCCTCTACATGAGGCACTAGATAATATCTAGAAATGCTGACAATGTTGCCCTCAACTTCCCCCTCATGAGTGGGAAACTCCCCAATAGTTGGATTCTCTTTTGGAAAAGAGACCTCCATGCCTTCCTGCTCAAGGGTATGAGATGAAATCCTTTCACCCAGCAAGGTATGGTGTAAGGTTTCAGCCTCCATCATGATTCCATGAAGTGGAATGGTGCTCAAAGTTTCATCTATCACATGTAGGGTTTTGTCCTGAGTTTTCTCCTCCACATGTGTTTTGTGAATCCCCTCATCAAATATTTTCACTAATGCTTTAGTGAAATTGGCATAAGATAAAATATGCACATTTCTTAAAGGAAAGGATTCAAGAATCCACCAGGCATGAGCCTTACCTCTCAAGTGCAGTGCTGAAAATGTGGTTGCATCATCTTCAGGGATGTTATGCTACTTCTTCCTCTCCTTGGTCACTCCTCCTTCTTCTCTCATCTCTGTTATGTCACTGTTGGACATATGACTGTGTTGGTCATCATAGTGTGTGGTTGCATGCTCACACTCACTATGTGAAAATCTATAGTTTTCTTTGGAATCAAACTCTATCGGGGATTCTCCATGCATCTTCCTCCAGATCTTCTTGAAACCCTCATGAATTTCATGCACAGATTTAGGAGGAACCTTGTAAGCTTATCCCCTTTCTCCTCTCCGAAATATGGAGCCTTTTTCCTACTTATTTCTTTGTCCCCTGAATGAGAATAGGAAGTGTAGGGTTCTTCCTCTTCTTTTTTCTTAGGTCTGAAAATGGATGATATTAATCTCATCCTCTCCATCTTCTGCTCTATTTGGCTTAGACTCACAGGCTTAGCCAAGATTGTTGCTCTGATACCACTATAATATTCCTTTCTCAAAAATATTATCAATCAACTACCAGAACTATTCCAGAGATTGACTATAGGGGCATTTACCGGATATGTCACCTCTAAAGAGATGGTGAGATCCAGAGGCTATCTAGCCTATTACAGACTCCGTCTATAGAACTTGTTGAAAGGCAACATTCCTGATTGGGAATGGCTAGCAACCCAAGCCTGGAAAATGCATTTTCTAGAAATGGAGGCAGCAGGATTCGAAGCGTTCTCTGGGGTCCCTTAGATATGTCTATCTAGGAATGAAATCCAAATGTGTGCTCCAAAAAAATCTATCTAGGTGGGTTAAACAGATCTCCCCACACCTAGTATAGCAAGAAAATGCCCTATGAAGGGGCTGCAACAATACATGAACAAGTGATGAAATAACAACGTTATTGCAATGAGCCAAGGCACCTGTAGATCCAAATAGCCATCAAAGTATATAGCAGTAGCAAATTTATACAACTCCTTGAGGTATCAATCACTCAAGTAAGAAAAGAGAGCCTCAATGAGACATGTATTTGGAAAGATAGAGAAACACTGCTACACAAGACTGCTCATGGCTATGACTATGTAGTTTAGGGGAGACACTGCTACAAAAAGAATTTAAATACAATGATATGGAAATGTGTGGCTCAAATAAAGTATGGGAGCAAGAGCTCAACCCCTGAATCAATAATACAACAATCCTTGGAAGGATTGGCTAAAATATACAAAAGGCAAAAATGTCGGAGTTGCTTCCACAAGACTGAAATAGCACTGCAACTCAGAAAATGGATGGAGATGGATGGAAATGCTACATATGCTGAATAGATCTCCTCCAATGGATCTTTTATGAGAAATTTTGATTCAATCTCTAAATATCTCACCCTCCAAAATGGTGGTGCAACCCCACACTGCAGATATGCTCTGAAATAACGTAGTCAAGGAGAGGGACTACGTTGTAGATGATGGGAAGAGCTAGGCCTGATGCCAAATTCTACAAAATGGATCTGATATCTTCCCTATTGAACTCTCGGATGCAAGGAATCTCTCTTCTCTGAAATCTAAGCTCCGAAAGTGTTGCTATGGAAACCTCCACTGCTACTCCTGCAACACAATGTTTCTGCTCTGTTGGAGAACTCTGTACTGAAGGAGATGGCTTTTTCCTTGAGCCAAGATGTGGAGAAGCTAAAGATAAAACCCTCAAGAGGCCTCTCAAGAAGGGATGGAATCCTGAACAGGAATTCCCATGTGCTAAGCATCACAGCTATCTCAGTTAAACAACTAATGAGAGCAAGCAAATTCGAAATCTACAACATAATGAGCAATGGTTGCTTTCTCCTCCTTTTATTCCAAGGAAAGCTTCTTAGACATGGACACCACACATTATACTTTCCTCCACCAATGTATCTACCTCCCATACACACTACGTTGTCTCAACAAGTGGTTTACACCCTCTTAGACTGCACGGTTGACTTGGTCAAACTTGACCTAGTCCTCAAGAATTTGCCCCCTTTCACACTGGGAGGTGCAAAATTAAGCTTCTATGATGATGGGAAGAGATGGGCCTGCATTGTAGATGATGTTCCTCCCAAGTATGCAAGCTAGTTGTCAAGCTATCATCATGAAATGGTGAGATACTCAAGAGGATAACATAATGATGTCTAGAGCACCTCTTGGGGTATGGAGCCTAAAGAGTAGGAAAAGCCATTATCCCCATATGGTCTCTCCATCCCCAAGCTATCAACCATGCAAAATGAGTTACCTCCTAGCTAGGCAACTCTTGAAATCACAATCCACCCCGAGTTCATATGATGTAGGTGCAATGACTCAACAAGTGGTTTACACCCTCTTAGACTGCATTGTTGACTTGGTCAAACTTGACCTAGTCCTCAAGAATTTGCCCCCTTTCACACTGGGAGGTGCAAAATTAAGCTGCCATGATGATGGGAAGAGTTGGGCCTGCATTGTAGATGATGGGAAGAGGTATCAATCACTCAAGTAAGAAAAGAGAGCCTCAATGAGACATGTATTTGGAAAGATAGAGAAACACTGCTACACAAGACTGCTTATGGCTATGACTGTGCAGTTTAGGGGAGACACTGCTACAGAAAGAATTTAAATACAATGATATGGAAATGTATGGCTCAATGACTCAACAGTGCAATCTAAGAGGGTGTAAACCACTTGTTGAGTCATTGAGGGTGTAAACCACTGGGCCTGCATTGTAGATGATGGGAAGAGTTGGGCCTGATGCCAAAGTCTGAAAAATGGATCTGATATCTTCCCTATTGAACTCTCGGATGCAAGGAAGCTCTCTTCTCTTAAATTTGAGCTCCATAAGTGGTGCTATGGAAACCTCCACTGCTACCCCTGCAACACAACATTTCTGCTCTGCTGGAGAACTCTATATTGAAGGAGATGGCTTTGGCCTTGATCCAATATGTGGAGAAGCTAAAGATAAAACCCTCAAGAGGCCTCTCAAGAAGGGAGGGAATCCTGAACAGGAATTCTCGTGTGCTAAGCAGCACAGATATCTCAGTTAAACAACTAATGAGAGCAAGCAAATTCGAAATCTACAACATAATGAGCAATGGTTGCTTTCTCCTCCTTTTATTCCAATGAAAGCTTCTTAGACATGGACCCCACACATTATACTTTCCTCCACCAATTTATCTACCTCCCATACACACTGCGTTGTCTCAACAAGTGGTTTACACCCTCTTAGACTGCACTGTTGACTTGGTCAAACTTGACCTAGTCCTCAAGAATTCGCCCCCTTTCACACTGGGAGGTGCAAAATTAAGCTGCTATGATGATCCCTTTCACATAATGAGGGATTTTATTCCTGCTCATGGGCCTCCTCACCCATTTTATTCTCCTCCTAGCTGAAATAAACAAAATCAATGTTCCAATTAGCTTTATGCTAATTTTGGAACATTACACGCACTTAGCATCAACTTCTATTCATTCTCTACCTCTATCGACTAAAAAAGACTTACTATTTATACTATTTTAGCCCAGACTTCCAATGGTCCGTAAACCTCATTTAACCTGCTTACAATGCATTGCCCCAAAACCCCTGCGCTAGACTAAATATATTCCAAATAATACAAAATTGGACCAGATTTGCATCGATGTAGGAGACCCTATTCCAACACCCCCTAAACCATGAAGTAGAAATAATAATAATATTTTTGAATGAGATGCTTTACAATGTGACGAGCTAGAACTGAAGTAGAGTGGTGATCTGCATCAATCTTACAATACATTACATCATGTTATTTTCATATTGATCACGAATTACTGAGGGAGGCATTCCCATGCTCAGCACATAAACTATCTAATAACATGTACATAGTGCAAAAATTCATCTACATTGTAATTTTTCCCAATACATACATGCCTACATATATAGGCCAATGTTCGGATGACGATCTGTATGTAAGACCACCATATAGATTATGTGTACAACAATCCTAAAATAGCAGCCTGGATGGATGAAACTAGATCCAGGGTCTTCTTATCTCCTTCACTCGATCGTTTGGGTACAAATCTAGCCATGGGATTATATGATTTGTAGTCGAACATGGTAAGACATCGTTTGATTATCAGCCAATGATGTGAGTTTTTAACAAATGCGATAGAACCACCATTGATGTTAATGGTTCTCAAGGTACTGTAGTACATTTTGTAAGGTGTGAATAGATGATTTGATGTTGAATGCCAAACATAATATTTTGGTCAAAGGTCTGGAAGTGAGGATCTTTTCGATGTTGTAACAAGCCTCATGGTACTGGAAGATGATGTTTCTAATTAGATTTCCTAGATGATGAGCTGATGTCGACAAGAAGCCACTTTATTGCGAAACGGGAGTTACTAATTTCAGAGACAAAATCTGACTTGATATAGAAATGTTCAGGGATGACTGTCATGAAAATGAAGTTTTATGAGTATTTCATAAGTATGATTATTCACTGGATGACTTCTCTTGAACATATCGGCGACACTGAGATGAGTTGGTAGCATTGACCCAAAACCGAAGTGAAGGTATGATGAACCTTAGGTATGAATGAACCATCAAGAAGATTACCCAACCCAAAATTCACAATGATGGAGTGAAGTTTCATGTTAAATAGCGACCTACTACTAAAAATTTATGTTCACTTTCCCAAATTTTCCTCGGTCATTTTTTGACTAGTACCTCTTTATTTTTTTTAACAAGCTTGAGGAGGATAACATAGGATTGATCTATAATTCAACCCTTTGGGCGAATATGCATCGCTATTTAATAATTTAATGAGTCTAGCGCTAAATGGAACTCAATTCTTTCCATGATCGACAAGCCCGTCGATATTTTATGTTTTAATGAGCCTAACGACAGTGACCGCCCGGTCCTTTTTTCATATTTATAGATTTTGAAAAGGAGGACAAAATAAAACTCCATAAGTCATTTTTCGTAAATTTGTCGCTCAGATCCGAAAAAGTGAAAAATAATATCTGAGAGAACCTCCTAGGCATGTTCGACTAAGGTTTTCCTTTTTCATAAATAATCTATCTCAATCCGGAAAAGGGTTAAAATTATACTGAGTAGATGTCATTTCATTTACTTTTACAAGCTCGAAAAGACAAGTGCTCGGCAGTATTTTCACATTATCAGTGTCTGAAAATAGCTAAAAGAAGACTCCAGGGGTTCCTTTTTCGCCGTTATCGAAGCTCGAAAAAGAGATAAAAGTGCGCTTCAAGTCATTTTTCATTTTTATCAAAGCTCTAAAAATAAGGATAAAAGTATGCTTTGTGGTCAAAGCATTCTTGAAATAAGTGTGCATGAGTGATCTGCTATATCAGTTGTAAACCTGTTCAGAACAACATCAGATGGATTAAAAATACTTGTTTCATGATAAAAAATGAATAAAACCATAGTCACAGCAATATATATGATTTGTAAATAATCAAATGACTAATTAAAAGAGTTTTACTATTCATTTTTACCATTTGAAAGTTATCTTTTTCATTTTGGAGCTCTGAACCTATTTTTTCCCCCGAACTTCAACTGTTGATTGTGATCGATTCTATGGACATTTTTCCTCATTGTTTGATCTAGGTTGGTGCCATAAACCTCCTCTTTCCTTCAGTAGTCTTTTTGCTTCATTTCATTAAAAAAAATTAGGGATTTGGGCCCCTTAGGGTAAAATTATTTTTCAAATAGGGAAACGCACCCTTGAATGTCGAAAGGTGCATTGCAGTGCACTGGAATTGAAGGCCAGGTGCACTTGCAACGCACTATCCCTTGACCAAGGGTGAATTGGGTGCAATTCACATTTTTTTTCTTTGCAGTGTGCACAAATTTTGCCTGATTATTTACATGAAATGGGTCCTTATGAGTCTTATCGTTTTGTTTCTTGGATTCAATAGACCAAAATGACAATTAATTGGAGGGAAAGAGAACATGAGGAACAAAACATGATTTCCCTAAATGATCCAGGTACTGTAAGAGCCCTCAGAGACTATGGGTTGTTGAAATACTTCAGATTATCGAGTATGAGGCAACATATGGAACTATTGGAGTTCCTTGTTTGTACATGGGATCCGGAGATTGAGGAATTTCATATTGGGTAAAAAGTGGAGGATATCTATTTTCTCATAGGTTTGTTGAGGAGAGGCCTACCCATTTCTCTCTCAAGGTCTACTCTCAAAGGAGAGACGGTGAGAGATTATATATTGCAGTATTGAAACCGAGGGGCAGAACCTATCAAGGATGGGAAAATAAACATCCGTGATGTTCGTGATCTGCCATTGAGAACCATATTATTCACGATTTCAAAGCTTGGTGATACCACTACACGACACGTAGAAAATAGATCTTGCATGCAGTATGCACTAGATTGCATGGAACCAACATTTTTCAACTGGGTTGAAGCTTTACTCTCTCAAATGAAAGAAAAACTGAGCAAGGCAAAGGGAGGAAGGAAGAAAAATTTCAACTATGGTTCGATCCTCATTTATTTTTCCTTAGAGCGAATTTCACTAATGCAGCCTCAACATGTGACGTTGGTTATATGTAACCCTAGAGATCCAATGATACAGATATGGGTAGAACTGATGGCTAGACATGTTGGTCAATCAACCATTGTGTTCTTGACTGCATTCTTTGCTTGGTTCAGACGACAGATTATCACCATCGATGACTATGAAAATGCAGGTGTCGCCTTCCGAGGAGATCCACATTTAGTTATACTAGAAGACGCTCAGTGGGGTGCAATTGGTAAGAATATTTTGACCATTTTTTTTTTCTAAGGTTTATACATGTTTTTTCATTTTTATGTTTTCCCAAGACTAAACTAAAGTTTTGATGTATGCAGATGTAGGTTGAGTTCGACCAATGGGACAGCCAGAGCAGGGAGCGGATGAGCCAGCAGAGAGGGTTGTCGGGAGATCATTCCTTCAGGATTTGGATATGGCTAAGACTCTTGTTGAGCTTCAGCAGCACATACAGGGTTGACCTTCAGGATTTCGGATTGTCGGATCGAAGATTTACCCATGCGACTGTAGCACCATACTATTGGTGTTCCTAACCACTGCATGTGATTACTGTGTAGGATAGCTAAATCAGTAGCATGTTATCATTAGCACCACTAATTCACTTTTGACATGTTGCATACATTTTGAGGTCAGATGACCAATGTATCTTGGGAACAAATTTTGTAAAAACCTATAACTATTCATCTATTTATCTTCGGTGTTTTCCTATCTTTATTGCGCAATCCTATTTAATTATGTGAATGTATCTTTACATGTGTTTAAAATGTATATATAACATAATTCTATAAAGAATTCATGTGTTCAAATTCCTGTAAATGTGTTGATATTGAATGAAATCAAAATGTCTTTCCAAAAGTCGAAATCTTAGGAACATACGATGCAGTGTTAGATTTCTGACAATATAAACATTAGTAAGTTGCAGTACCACAAGTTGTGAGTCTACCCTAATGATGATGTGGTTAATACCAAATGAAATGGCATCAGAGAGAAGTTCAATCAATGCACTATAATCAGCGATATTGTTTGTAGATCGACTAATAAAAATCCTTTGAAAACTCACTAACTCCCCGTTTGGAGCGAAAATGGACCACGCTGGAGGGGATAGATTCTGTGTACTACGACTGGCACCATCAGCATACCCAATGAATGGTTCCAAAGATTCAGACATCTGCGATGAAATGTAAAGCGGATTACTATATTCAAGAAAACTCTAGAAAAACAGACTAAAATAGTAAATTCAAATCAACATCATATATACAATATAATACAACATTTTTCTACGCTTATGCTTAAGCATAGTAACATTTCAGATACAACGCATTTCAGGGCTTCGCCAATGGAATTCCATTGTAATATACCAACGCGTAGGCACCCTTAGAAATAACTCTTTTGAAAATATAGGGGCCATGATCCAAGTGGATATTGGTGGCCACCCACCTATTCCATTTGGACCCACACCATCAATTCTTGCAACTTTTCACTTTCAGCACAACTTACTATTTTTAGTAGGTTTTTGGGTACTGCACTCCCGGAGCCATTTTGGGGCCTTAATGATCCAGGTGGATATTGGTGGCTACCCACCTATTCCATTTTAAACACCACCATCAGTTCTTTCGTTTTTTTCAGTTTCAGCACAACTTACTATTTTTAGCAGTTTTTCGGTTCCTGAACTTCCGGAGCCGTTTTGAGGCCCTTAACAACGTTTTTTGGGAAAACCGGGAGCAACACCAGTCCAACATGGGTCCATGGACCGATGTTTCTCACACCAAAAGTTGTACTACTCGAATATATATTTTTACTGAGATATGATGCATGTCCCTGGGAAGTTGAAACACCAATTTACCCAAACGGGCCCCATAGTTTTGGCGCTTCATATCCTACGGTTAGGTTGTTGGATGTTAAGGGTTTTGCATTGTTTCTCAACAATAAATAGGCCTTCGAGCCTCATTGTAACATAGTTCAGAGGCATGTAGCCACCACATCTCTTCTCAGAGATAAGCTACCAGCGCACTAGCTATTTTATTTCCATTATGTCTGTAAGCATATTTCTATTATTTGATATTAATGAAATGAAGCATTATTTCCATAGCATCTCTGTGTTTATGTCTATTTATATATTTTATTGCATTCATGCATTAATCTGGATCAGTGGTATCTGAGCGGTCTGCTCTTCCTCTGTTTTTATTTTCATGTCCCCAACGTGGTCAGGGTATAAGGAGTTAGGGCTCGATCTAGTTGAACCCTTGCAATATCAGCCTCGCAAACCCCAACTGTTAGTATGAATATTAATTGCAAATGTTCGAAAGAAGACCACTTTAGTTGTGCATAAAAAATAGCCCTAACAGCAAAATATGGTTGCCAATATCCTTAGATATGCAATTAGTTGATCAAGATAAATGCTGCAAAAATATAGATCTATGCATTAAAAGACATTAAGTAGTAAATAAAAGTAAGGTTTTGCTCCATGCATCCAATAGACAAGACAAGATTTTTTTAAAGAATTTTTTGTATTAATGGCACCTGGGAGGAAAACATAGAAGGATGTTACCAGTTCCCCTCAATGGGATGGGTTTTTGTAAGTCCTCAGCACTTCAGATCTAAAATCTCTCTCTCTCTTGATAGTGTAGAAAACCCAGACAAATATGGAACTCAAAGGGAGCTCACAAGAAAAATGGTAGCAAAATATGACAATGATGGTGGCTCAAAGTCAGATCAAAAGTATAGATCCAGAGTGATCTCAAAGCAACAAAAGGTAGTGAATGGAAGTGAAAACCCTTCTATTTATAACAAAATATTGAGTTAGTCTAGATATTGGTGCATAGTTAAAATATTATTAACCAAATCTAGATCTACCTTTTATGGAATATTTTATTATATTTGTTGGAGGGAAAAATAATTTGATTTGGGTCAAATCCCTTTATTTGTAAATAATAAATAAATAAATGGTTTATTTATTATTTTAAGGATGTGGTTGAATAATAATTAAATAAATAATGATTTATTTAATTATTTATAAATCATTTAGTCAAATTTAACAAGGAATATTATTTAAATAAGGTTTAAATAATTATTCCTAGAAAATAATAAGATAAATAAAGGTTTATCTAATTAATTTCCCTATTTTGGGTTAAATATGACCAGGAATAATAATTAAACTGTTGTTTAACTAATTATTCATTGAGGAAAACCAAACAAATGTAGATTTGTTTAATATTTCCTTATGGGGTTTCCTATTTAGACCATAAACAACTTAATAAATGTTTTTTACTAAGTTATTTTACATAGTGAAAGCAATTTTAGTTAGGGTAAAATTGGTCTTACATGGTGTACTTGGGTCCATCTAATAGTAACAGGTTAGATGATCAAAAAATGGTGTAACAGATTACCCCCCAGCGTGCGAGCGTTAGGGGCTAATCGTATGACCAAAGTACGTTGTAAGAACTCAATCACTAGACACCGAAGGTGAAGTCAGAGAGGGATAAATATAAGGTAGACCAAAGCACTAAAGGACTAGACCCTAACGAGGCGAGACTTACAGGTGCGAAAAGTCTCTTTTATGAGTGAGTAAAAAAATAATAATGCGTTCAGTAAACAAGGGATTGAACTATATAGTACATGCTGGAATAAACGTGAGCCAGATAAAAAATATGATAATGAATCCCACATACATATTGTGCCTGGGATAACAGCCAAGACTTGTACAATAATATATGAGTACATGAGATACAAATACAACCCAAATGCCCCTGTAAATGGGAAAGGGCTCTGAAAATTTGACTGATACATGCAATCAAAAAGGCGCTGCAAGCAACTGAGGTCGACATCATCAAATATAGGGAGTTGCATCAAAGGATGTGATGAAGAGGTCATCCAGGCATGTGGGGGGCTACCTGTAGGGCCACCCCCTCATGAGGCCTGAAACATCTCACACACACCCAGGAATCACCGGTCCAATCTGTTGCATCACTAAACCATTAAGCATACGGATCTTGATCTTGTTGTAAGGAGCTGGAGCTGAGAAACAATCAAGTAAAAGGGTTTTAAGGAGTCTCTTTTCCTAATCCGAGGCACCGAACAAAAGTGGAAGCTGGAACCAACATACACCACCCTCTAGACCTGTCTTCTGGAATGAAAAATCTGATGTCGACAGAAGGAGGGCCGCCATAGGTGAGGCAATGAGAGGTCCTCAACTAAGGCACGAAATAAAATAGTAGAGCAACTGACAGACTGACACCAATGATGATGATCAAATGGGGGGTACTGAGTAGCGGACGGATGACTTCCCTTGTTAGAGCATAAAGGGCATGGATGATCTGGCAGCAACTGACACAAAATCAAAGGGATAGGGGACAGTAGGACTGAAGGCTATAATGTGCGACACGAGAGAGAGAGACAAAGAAATGAAGGATGGAGGACTATAGTGGGATACAAAGGGACTCAGGATAGACTCCATGAATGCGGTGATGACTCAACTCAGATGCTCTAAATAAGGGCGACTCGATGATGCTACCACACAGTAAAGTTCCAATGGGGACCCTAAAATCATGAGTACAAGATGGTATCTCATGACGAAAATTGACATGAACATAGAAAAGTATGGAGGCAAAGTGGTGCCCAAAGTACAAGTGTTGTAAGTGAATAAATTTGATTTTGAGGAGAGGTGAAGTGACCCTTCTTGGACAAAATGTGTCCAGGTGAAGTATCAAATCACGAAAAACTAATAGATACCCATTTGAGGGCTCGGTGAGAGATTTCCAACAGTACTGATGGTTTTTCAAACTGAGCTACGGTTTGGCCACAGCATGCGAAAGAAAAATCAAGGGTTTCTCTTTTAATAAGGTGTTTTTCCCTCCAAATTCACTCTTTTGCATGTGGAGCCGTGGTGAATGTAGAGAGGAGAGAAGGCCCTAAATCTTGCGGCGAGCGTAGTGAACAAACCAATCGGTGGAATCGAGATCCGTCAGTTGCAGGTAAGAGGCCTAATCCTACTCTTTCTTTTCAGTGGATTGAAATTTCAGTTTAGATCCTTAGAACTCAGTAACAGACCCCTGCTCTTCTTCACGGCCAGGTTGCACTTTTTGGGCCAAAAACTGTGACTTGGGTCGCAGGAATTGGGCAGAAATTGTAACCTGTCCCAGGATTGGGCCTGAAAAGTGCGACCTAACAAAGAGGGGTTTTCCAGTGCTGTTTTTTGGCTGAGAATTGGGTTTTTATGTTTAGATACAATCTTTCCTATCTGTACCCTGACAAATATGATGGTTTTTTGCAGATATGACAGAATTATGGATCAACTAGACAGAGAGAGACCTGGACACATTAATGTCGAAGATCTGGGAGGATCAGGGTATCCGTAGTGCATTGGCCAGGTTTGGGGTTCTAAAATTTGTGGAGAACCCTCTGATGAGAGCTTTAGAGCATTTATTGGCCTGGATTATCAACTATTGGGATCTGGACCATGAGTTCTTTATAGTGCATGGGCACCAGATCGAGTTGACAGTCCAAGATACGTATTTCCTGACTGGTCTCCCACCATTGGGGATGGTAGGGAATACTCGGCCATTGTTACTGTGAGGGCAGAACATTTTGGAGTTTGTAGAGCGCCATTGTCGACCAGGTCTCCAAGTTAAAGGGACTCGGATACCCATCGGGGATCTAGAGAGGTTAGAGACCCGTGCTGTGGCCGCAACGGTGTTGCGGATCCTTGGCAACCAGGTACTCCACCACATCATTGGAGGGCATAAGATGCTTGTGGAGAGTGTGTTGAGTGGGACCTACTATGGGTGGGCCCAAATGATGTTATCGTCATTGAAATGATAATTGTTGCTTTACAAGCGGCAAGTGAACCATGACTGTGCATATGGTACAGTGTTGTGCTCGCTCTTCTTGAGAAGATCCCGACACTTCAACCTCACATACAGCTCCAAGATGGGGGCCCGAGAGAGCCCAGGATGCGCCGATGGGGGAAACTACTATGCAGAGGAGGAGGTGGGGCGATCGGATGGGTGTTCCGACCTGAGTTCTTTGCGCATTGGGTGATCTAAATTTGATCGAATAAAGTGCTTAGGCAGTTTTATTAGTTTGTCCTTTAGATTAATTGTTAACAGAAGTAAGCTTTATGTGAAAGATGAGATAAATCAACAGAAATAAATGATTGAATCATAGCATAAAACAGAGAGAAGAATAATCAAACAGTCTAATGACGGATTTTGTCCCTCCTGGACTACGTCTCCATGTCTGCATTTAAGTGGGCGTTTGTTTTTATTAGGATTGATCTTGAAGAATATTTACACTGAAATGGAACAGAATGAATGTGCTCACAGGCACTTCTAAACCCTATAAACATAAATTACTTTTCCTTGCCTTTCCAATGCTTGTCTCCGTGCTCAATTCCGAATCCCGACGGTCGAGCAATGCTACAAACAAAACTGACTCCAACCTGCTGAAACTGATCTCAAAAACTCAATGTCTTCAGAAAAACCAAAGATGAACTTCATGAGAATTGCCATGGCTTTTAAAGTCTGCTCTTGAACCTCTAAATTCCAATTTTAGCTTGCTATTTGAGCTAAATTTGTGATAAGGGATCGAATCCCTATCTTCCACATAAACCTAGGGATTAATCCCCAAACCTTAGCATTGAAATAAATTCATTAAACCCATATTTGGACCTTATATTAAAATCCTTAGCCGCAGCGCTAGCTAACCGAGTGGAGACTCGATATTTCGGCATGTGAACAGGTGATTTGCTTCTGGCAGTTACAGTGACATCCGACAGTCTAGGTCTTAACCTTATCCGC
This sequence comes from Pinus albicaulis, assembly GCA_034641835.2. NCBI lineage: Eukaryota > Viridiplantae > Streptophyta > Pinopsida > Pinales > Pinaceae > Pinus > Pinus albicaulis. The sequence goes on along the minus strand of CM076578.1, from coordinate 1,970,365,133 downwards.
CGCGGTTTATTCTCCGCTCACATGTCCACCATTCTCGCTGCGGTTTTATTTAACTGTGCGGTTAACATTTTTAAAACCCGACAACTGCTAACCATCACATTTATCCGCTATGGTCTTAATTTAAAGTCCATTCACATGGTATGAAAAATCTGACATGGTTTCCACACAGTCAGGATAGCTCTGTGGGTTTTTAAACTTTAATATACAGTTTTACATTTAAAGCCAACACTCGAACCTTAGAATTAAGGTTTTACACCATAGGATTATGACATAGACTTAGGAAATTTGTGCTTATGGTTTAGGAGTTAAGGTTTTAATAACATATATCTTTTGCGCTAGGATTTTAGACTTAGGATTAGGTCTATGACATATGGTTTAGAGTTTTAGGAATAGGACTTAGGTATTTTACCATAATGCTTAGATCCTTAGTACTAGGATTAGACCTTAGGATTTAAGTCTTAGTACTTAGGAGTATTACATCATCATTTTAACCTAAAAATTCACCTTCTCATCCACATGAAAACCATAAGATTGAAGGACCAAACTGAACCATGACTAATTTGAGAATGAAACTGACAAAACTGGCGGATTGGAGACTGAACTGGACGTCGCTTGTAATTGGAACTTTTTCAAACTTGTACTGATCAATATCCTCCTGGATCAATCCTCTCCACTTAAAAATCTTTTTGACCACAAAAGCTTAATTTTAAACTGACAATAAGTGAGAATACAACTCTCTCACTTTCATCTTGACTTTGATGACATACAACCATACCTGCTCATTGACCTGAAACTGATACTTATCATGGCGCAATCTGAACCTGACTCATCTCAATGCTTGTTGTGGCGTAAAAGAATGTAAAGCCTGATTGTAAGCTTGATGCACATAAGTTAAAAACTCGATATTTTTATTACAATTTCCTCGAAGAATATGTATCCCGGTTCTCTTCACCATATATGTCTGTCCTTAAACCAAATCCATACTGCCCCATGGTTGAAAAGGAACTGGAAGTGGCATGTGCAAACCAATATTTCGATTGCATGGCTTGCTTGTTGAACACATTACACATCCCTTTATGTACTTCACAATTGTTTCATACATATGACACCAATAATAATACTTTTGACTTTGTGCCCTAATCTTGCTTACGCTCTTCTAGATGCGGATGATGTTTAAGGTAGATGGGACGTTCGTTCCTGTGAGGTTCCCAATGTCAGGTGCTTGGTGTGGCCATATGGCCACCCACAGGCGCATTAATCCTCCATTTAATGCTGCCAGCCTGCATAGCACTTGTGACATTAACTCATTCCACCGCCAAAATTTGCTACTACTCTGGCTTATAATGGCTCCGCTGCACCGAAATTTTGTTCATGCCTTCCCTGACTATTGGTCTCCTGCTCCGTAGAGGTGCCTCTATCCTCCTACTTGTGCCGATCCAAGTGCTCGAACGCACACATGAAGACGATGCTTGTTGCTTAGCTACATTGAAACTTCGTTGGAATTTCACTATACAAAGAGTGCACTCTGTTGCAAGAATTCTCGGCCCCCTACAACGCAAGCCTCGCCATTTCTGTCTGAGCATTTTCATTCCCGTCCTGAGCATAGCCACTATCACTCGAGATCCACTATCAAAATTCCGCGCCTTAGACAGAGGATGAGAAGCCGACGCGGCAGTAGCCGGGGCAGAGCAATTCGGTCTCGGTCCACCTCCAGTTCTGATTCTTCCTCTAAGGACTTCTCTCATGGCCATTAACATGAAACCCGGAGCAAACGGGGAAGAGCCAACCTTGTTGGGTAGGCACATCCTATCCATGGCTCCCGGTTTCATGGTGTTGCGTCTCCTTCACAACCAGTCACTCAGCATTTTGTTACCCCTGCCTCCACTCCACCCGCCCAAATTTCTCTCTGCCAAACCTCCCATAGAGCCGAGTTCCAATTTTCTTGCACCATGGACCAACCCGTAATTACTGCTTTCATCACTGCCACCCTTTGGGAGGAAGCAGTTGGTAAAGAGGACAAAGATGATTCCAAGGAAAAGAGCACACTGCTGGGGATGGAAAGTGTTGGTAAGGAAAAGGAATCGATGAATGAGGCAGTTGGTAAAGCCACTTATGCAACCACTAAAGATGAAGATGGTAGTAGCAATGAATACAGATGACGCATTGAGGAGGAACCTCCCTCTCATGAAAATGACAAGTAAACACGGTAACCTCTGCTGGAACACTGATCTGAAGCCCAGGTTTCATGGGTCGTTTTTTGTGTTTTTTTTAATCTCTCCTTTGCCGAGAGTGAAAAATGTTGTTTTCATGGGTCCATTTTCTGAACTTAATGTCAGTTTCCCCTGTGAGGGTGGCAAGAAAATTATCTAAGGGACTGGTTTCCCCTCCTGGGGCAGTCCAGAATTATGTATTTTTTGACAATCATACCCAACTCTCAGGCTCACTTAGTTGAGGCTGTGGTCGCCATGTATTTTTATGTTATATAATAGAAATAGACTTATTTAGAGAAAAAAAAAAAAAAAAACTTGCTTACACTCAAATATCCTGCAATCCAAGCAAGATGAACTTTTCGAATAACCTGCACTCTTTCTATCTGAGCATCATGAGTTAGTGATTCATCATCATCCTTGAAATCATAATCAGTTCTATACTGTTCCACATAGCTTTCATAAACCAATGAACTTTTATGCAGTACTACTGAAGTATTCAAAGACATCATATCAACTACTTTACTTTTTCTACCTTCCTTGTCTTTAATTACTAAGTGAATTTGCTGAAGAAATCCCATCCAACTGTAGTGAGATTGTTGCAACTTAGTATATGACTGAAAATATTGAAGCAGTTGATAATCTATGTGAATCACTGTTTCCATTGCATAACCCTTAGCATCTGTTTTAACTTCATATGGTTGTTGATGATCTATCAATCCTGTAAAAATTTTCTACTTAAATGAATCAACTTTAAAATCGAAACTTATTCCCCATGTCTCGTTTTTCTTATGAGCCAAAATTATGGGTGAACTGTACGGAGATAAACTGTGTCACATGGATTCCATCCATGAAATTTGTTGCTTTATTTCTTTACACTCTATAACTGACTTGTGACGCATTCCATTATTAGAGGCATCAGACATCAACTGCATCTCATGTGATATTTCCTTATTATGAAGTAGATGTTTTGATTCTTTAACTAGATCTTGAAATGAATCTAACTTTTTAACCAAATTACCTTCATAAAGAAATTCACAACTTGAACAAGTATCCTTAAGATCCTTATGTTTCTCTTTTATCGACATGAGTATGTATCTCTTACTCAAACTAATTAAGTGCTTCATCTGATTAGCATTAATCAAATTCAAATGATTTTGAGTTTTATGTGCCCGAACGATGTATTTAATCCCATATTTTATGAGACGATACATATGTTCCTTTCTATAAAATACTGCATCATGGTCATAGAGATAAGGGCTACCTAAGACAATTCCACAAATGTCTAACGGTATCACATCTAGATCCACTTCATCGATATAGTTAGATATAATTACAAATTTTAACCAACACTGTTTGGTAACATGAATTTGAGATTTTTCCTTTAACCACCCTAAAGGATATGGCTTTGGATGATTATTTGTTTTCAAACCCAATTGTTTAACCAATGACTCAAAATCAAATTTTCCTGTGATCCCATATCGAACAATGTATATATCTTAGTATGCTTTGAAGTTACCCTTATATGAAATAACTCGATTCTTTTTCCTTCATTCAACTATATGATATTAGAAGAAGCAGAAGTACTAGCTTCAGACATTTTACCTGTTGTAGCCATAACAGTGATTTTACCTTCATCACCTGAATCGGATCCCAAATCCAAGTGTTGCTAGATTGTTGTTTCAGCCTTCTTTTCACCCTTTCTCATTTGGAACTTCTTTGGCTTTAGTTCCGGATGAAGTTTCCAACACCTCTCTTCATTGTGGCCGATCCTTTGACAATGTGTACAAGTAGGTCTATCATCTTCCTTCTGAGTTGTGGTAGTCTTCTTTCCCTTTGACTTGCCCTTCTTTTTTATGTCTTCAGTTTCCATCTGCTTAGATGCCTTTGGTGTAAACTTGAATGGTCTACCACTTGACTCGACATGAATAGCTTGAACACAAAATTCATCAAAATCATCAGGATTTAACATTAATAATTTATTCTACAAATATGAATTCAAACTTCCAATATACTTCAACAAAGTTTCTTTTGTGTCCAAAGAAATACCAAGTGCTATTGCCTTCTTTCTGAATTCCTATGTGAACTCTTGAACACTTTGTCCCTTACCTTGTCGCAAGCGCTGCCAATCCATTATAGCTTGTTGTGTGTGACCCAATGGATAGAATTGTTTCTTTAGAGCACTTATAAACTTAGTCCATGAGGTGATAACTTTTCCTTTACGCTTTAAATCTATCTAGGTCTTAATCTCCCACCAGATCAAAGCAGTACCCCCCATTCCAAGAGTATTTAATTGGATCTTTGTCTTATCATCAATAATATTTTGAATACGACAATAGACTTCTAACTTTTTTACCCAATTATCTAGCTTCCCAGGGTTCATTTCTCCATCATACACCGGTAATTCGAACTTAACATCAAGTTTCAAAAGTGGACTCTTAAGTTTCTTTTCTTTATCTGATTTAGAACTAGAAGTAGAAGAAGAAGATGATGATGATGATGGAGATGATGGAGGAGAAGGAGATTTATCTGCCTTGCCTTTACCCTTGTCCTTCTTTGTGTTGAACCTTTAGTTAAACTGAGAGGGAGGGGTGAATCAGTTTAACACATTCCTTAACTTTTAAAAATTTTCATTAAACTTATTTACACTTTCATTTCATATCTAATTTAATATGTGAGTAATCTTCGAATGTAAGCAACAAGTATAATATAACAGTAGACTTAATATGAGAGCAGCAGGTATTAAGCAGATGATATAAATCAGATCAACACATAAATATCATGCACATAGACATCAGATATAAGTGGAAACCCATAAAGGGAGAAAACCACATCTTATTATTGTTGTGATGCAAAGGCAAGCTCCAACTCCCTCTCACCACTGTTTTTCTGCAGGCACCAACCTACAGGAGGCTCCTACCTATATTCTGCAAGCTACAACTTGCAAGGAAGCACCAACTTCCTTCAGGTTTTTGCAGGAACCAACCTACAGGAGGCTTCAACCTCAGTCAGCTACTACTGACAGCTATCAAGCTGCAACTTGACAGGGAAGCTCCAACTTCCTGAATTTATCAAACTAAATGTTTGCTGATTTACTTCAGATATCAGCTCTGTTCTATAGCTTCTCTTTCTGCTCTTCTTCTCTTAATCTTCTCTGCTTTATTCTTCTATATTTTGCATTCTCTATATTTGATCTCTCTCTCTCTCCCACGAGCTTATCAAAATTGGTATTATATATAGAAATTCTCACATGACTGTTTGTATTTCTCAAGGAATTTGAAGTGAACAGTCCTGACTCTTTGGCTTTTGTCTTCTTATTCATTTTTCCAACTCATTTTTAGAATTACTACAATATGTACAAATTTCCATGCTACAGTGGGATTTTGTCTTTACCTTAGGATACTTGCCTTTGCATCACAAACAATAAAAATAATTACAACATTTACATTTTTCAGTTATACATCAATTTCACTCAACTCCTTTTCTGGATTTTTCCTTTATTGGATTTGTCTTTTCTGCTGCTGTTGAGTGACTGTTCTGCCTTCTTCTACTCACTGTCTCCTGCACATTCTCCAGTTTTCTGAGCTTTTCACTTGTCCAATTCACTTTTGAATCCCTGGAATTTTCTTATTCACGAACTTTCATCTCTACACGATCTCCTCTTCTTTTCTTTTCCTTACACATTCATCCAACCTTACTCTCTTTTTCGTTTTCTCCTGTATGCAGTTCCCTGTTCATTGTAGTTATATAATAGTTGATTTTAAATTTGAGCAAGCTTGAATTAATCCGGAAACGTTATACCAGAGTCCAGCAATACTCGGCGTTCTTTTATTAACTCACAACCTTAATATATATCAATATATGGTCACACCTTCGTCCTTATTAATTCATAAACCTTAATATATATTTGATTTGGGCCCACACACCCACAACACATTGCCAACGTGGGGTCAACACGGTCGAATTGTACCTTTGCTAACCTCCGCACACCTTCGTTAAACTCCGGGCATGTTCAACGCGTGATCGCCGTCCGATGGCCCATTTCCAAATCAACGGCTCCTGTCCATTTCGCGCGGCTTCCAACGCAGAACGTTAATGCGCGATGGCACAGTTTAACAAGCGGTTTTGGAATGGGTCCACAGGCCATGTGTCGATTCCTGTATGGAATCGCTCCTCCTCCGGGAAATACCACTTATGGTCGATAGGTGGTGCGATGAATTCTACTTACGGCCCTTACTGTTAATTCTAAACCACGTCACTGTTCCTCTCGCAAGGTTCTGTTCTCCACTCCAGGTTTCGGTCCAACACTTTTACTCCGGGTTCCGGTCTTTTATAAGTGGCCCTACGATATGTATAACACATAGCTCCATTACCACTACACATCTAATTCTGGTTCCACCTCTATTTAGTTTAGCATCGTCGTGTTTTTGCTCCGTTAGTGTTATGGATAACTTCACTGTACTATCGCCAAACATCAACACAGTTCACAGACTTTTTTTATATATATATAAATAACGCCCGGCTTGGAATTTTATAACGGCTCTGCCCTGGCACTGTCTCTGCTGCTTCTGTCGTTCTGCCTCTGCCTCTACCTCTGATAACGGTTTTGTCTCTTATTATATTCGCTTCCTTTGCCTCTGCATGTCTTCTTTGTTGTCTTTATTTCCATGATAACAACTCTGTCTCTGTAGCTATTTTTCTTACGCTCTCTCTTTAATTTCATCTGCTCCTTGACTGATGCTACTCCTTAATTCTCCTTTTGTTGCCTCTGCTTCTTTAAATGAACCTATCTCTACTGCTCAACCCTCTCTACATCTTACTGCTTTGCTGCTTTCTTTGCCTTGTTGCTGCCTTAGGTGTTCCTCCTTTGCCATCTCTTTTTCCATCAATGACAACATTTCCAACACTTTGATGCCTTCGACAATGAGGCTTCGTCTATCTTCTTTTTTTCTTCATATGATTCTGCCAAAATTTTCCGCATGTTCAGAAACATCTGATGGATTTGATTCTCATACATGCGTTTCGTTTCAGTAGCTTCAGGAGGATCAACGGTCTTAGTCACTGTCATCATTGATTGATGAACAACTTTCCACTTTCCGATCTCTGGATTGAATTCCTCAAGCTCGCCTTTTCCATGTTGCAATCCCAACCTGGTTAACATCCACTGACAAACAAACTAAAAAGCACAACCTGCTCTGATACCAATATGATCTGAAATTGATCGAATAAATTTCTTAGGCAGTTTGATTAGTTTTTCCTTTAGATTGATTTTTAATTGAAGTAAGCTTTATGTGAAATATGACATAAATCAGCAGCAATAAATGACTAAATCACAGCATAAAACAGAGAGAAGAAGAAGCAAACAGTTTGATGACAGATTTTGTCCCTCTTGGACTACATCTCTGAGTCCGCTTTTAAGTGGGCGTCTGTTTTTATTAGGATTGATCTTGAAGAATATTTACACTTAAATGGAATAGAATGAATGTGCTCACGGGCACTTTTGAACCCTGTAAACAAAATTTACTCTTCCTCGCCTTTCCGACGCCTCTCTCCATGCTCAATTCTGACTCCCGACAGTCGAGCAATGCTGCAAACAAAACTAACTCCACCCTACTAAAACTTATCTCAAAATCTCAATGTCTTCAAAAAAACAAAAGATGAACTTCGAGAGAATTTCCATGGCTTTTAAAGTCTACTCTCGAACCTCTAAATTCCAATTTTAGCTTGTTAGTTGAGCTAAATTTGTGATAAGGGATCAAATCCCTATCTTCCATATAAACCTAGGGATTAATCCCCAAACCTTAGCACTAAAAGAAATTCATTAAACCCATATTTGGACCTTATCCTAAAATCCTTAGCCACAGCACTAGCTAACCGGGCAGAGACTCGATCTTTCGGCATGTGAACAGGTGGTTTGCTTCCGGCGGTTATGGTGACATATGACGGTCTACGTCTTAACCTTATCCGCCGCGGTTTATTCTCCGCTCACATGTCCACCATTCCCGTTGCGGTTTTATTTAATTGTGCGGTTAACATTTTTAAAACCCGACAGCTTCTAACCATCACATTTATCTGCTGCGGTCTTAATTTAAGGTCCGTTCACATGGTATGAAAACTCCGACACAGTTTCCATGCAGTCAGGATAGCTCTGTGGGTTTTTAAACTTTAATATACAGTTTAATATTTAAAGCCAACACCCGAACCTTAGAATTAAGGTTTTACACCATAGGATTATGACATAGACTTAGGAAATTTGTGCTTATGGTTTAGTACTTAAGGTTTTAATGACATATGTCTTTTGCGCTAGGATTTTAGACTTAGGATTAGGTCTTTGACATATGGGTTAGAGTTTTAGGAATAGGACTTAGGTATTTTACATAATTTTTAGATCCTTAGTACTAGGATTAGACCTTAGGATTTAGGTATTAGTACTTAGGAGTATTACATCATCATTTTAACCTAAAAATTCACTTTCTCATCCACATGACAATGATAAGATTGAAGGACCAAATTGAACCATGACTAATTTGAGGACGACACTGACGAAACTGGCGGATTGGAGACTGAACTGGACGTCGCTTGTACTTGGAAATTTTTCGAACTTGTACTGATCAAGATCCTCCTAGATCATTGGGATCAGATGACGTTGTACATAAACAACTATCCCTATAGTGGGATGAGTTATTGTGGGGACCCGGACTTTCCATTGCCGCCTGTTTGAGTATGGGGGCCCGATGGTAAGTGACAAGTTGATAATATTTTATGTGCATTTTAAAGTTTCAGAATATTGTATATGGTACTGATTCTTTCACTTTTGGTATGCAGATACGGCACTGATGAAACCGGCCGGGTATATGGGACGGCCTGCAGTATCAGGAGCTACAGGACCTAGTGAGTCGAGAGTGCCGCAAAATGAGGATGCAGCAGCCCTCCTGGAGGATGTCCGTTGTAGATGTGAGAATCTTCTGACCGGTGTTTCAGATGGCGGCTGGAAAGACTTAGATGACCAGTACGTAGAGCCATGTATTGTTCTACACTCGGAGTGGCGAGGGGTCATGCGGCGCATGGCGATGCACGGACAAGGGATGCATGATCTACAGGCTACAGGAGCAAAGCCATTGGCTCGGGATCCTATAGATAGTGATTAGGTGTAGGGGCAGGTGGTGCCCCCAGTTTTGAGTTTGTGTAACATGCTATGGGCATGTCATATGTATCAAAGTTAATGGATCTAAAACATTTTATACAACACATATTATGGATATGAATCGTTTTGATGGTTTAATGTTATTGTCTTGTGTGAAATGTGTGTGATAAATGCCAATCTAGAATATGGTTTGCAATGTTATCTACATAGTGATTTTTTTCTCTGGTACATGACTGAATGTAATGATTTCAAATTCACACATCAAAATTTTCACTTGTAAATAACATCTAAAAAGGATAGGATTATGCACACTATAGACACCATTTAATTGCATGAAAAGAAATAGGGAATCTAAATGAACATGAAGGTGGAGGATGTGATGGGAAAGAGCATCGGCTAATAAACCGCACACTGCATCATATTCGGCCTGATTATTGGTGGCAATAACAATGCATACACCATTCGAGAGAAAAAGTGAATGCAAGGGGGTAAATATGGCCCAACCTACCGAGGCTAGATTCCGAGAGTAGCGACTTGCACCATCGATGTAACCGATATAAGGTGTGGATGGGAGGTCCATCGGAAAGGTGCCACAAGACAAAAAATGGGAGGATGATGAAAAATGTTGGCAACCTGAATGCAAAGTAGAAATCAAACGAATACTACTAGAGGGAGTGGTCTGGGTAAGATGTCTACTACTCGCACACCAACAGGAAAGTGGTGTGTGGGAGCTACTGGAGGTGTATCTTGTGCTTAGGCTGTGAAATTCACCACAGACATGGATGGTGCCATCCTCTTATGGGTGGGAAAGATGAGGTCATGGGTGGAAAAGGCTTCAATGATGTCATCATCACAGTAGAAGATGGAATGATGGGAGGAAGGGAGACCACATGACGTGGCAAAGCTACCTGACTCATACTCATGAGAAGAAAGGTTCACATATGTATCGTCACGGGGGATGATAGAAGAACAAGTAGATAAATGGTCAATCGATGTTGAGCCCAGGGTAGTCGCTGAAGGAAGGTCGAGCAAAACAACAGGGGAGGATTCAGAGGGAGTGTTCCCCGAGGGTCTCATGGATGATGATAGGTAAAGGATGGTGGCCGCAGTCTCCGTCATATCGACGTCAGGAGGGGTAATTTCAATGGGAGCAGGTAAATCCTCAAGCTGGACCGAAGCATACCGCGCAAGTATTAGAGAGGCAGATTGATTTTGTTCAACCTCGTACTTTCGAACTACCTCTAAAGAGGCGCGGTAATGCGTAAGGTGGGGAAAATGGTGGGAATAATGGCCATGAAGATCACACAAATCACAAGTTTAATTGTTTCGAATAGTCTTAGGGTTCTTGGCTATAGTTGAGGAAGAAACACAGGCTTCAGGGACCATAGACTCAGGGAACGCAACTTTAACCATGGGTTTGATACGGGGCAATTCGAGACAATTATGGGTGGCATGACCGATGACATCACACAAGGCACAAGGCTTTGTGGGTGGAGGAGGAGCAGGTTCAGTCAGGGCAGCCTTGTCCTTTGATGCCTCCTTGCGAGCTTTGCCCTTTTTACCTGAAGCTATCGCAACAGGGGAAGGCTCCTGTTGAGGGGGCTGAGGCACTGTAGCAGCGACAGAAGTAATGGGGACTGGTTGAACCAATGTCAAAGCTATATAAGGTTTGGGTTGACCAGGCGCGGTAGCGGCTGGAGGATCAAGGTACCAGACGGGGATTCCCAGGTTCAGGTTAGGAAGAGAAAGGGTAGCCATGACAGGTACCGAGTATACTCCATGAGGGGGAGCGAGGAACGGTATCTGACAGGAGGGTTAATGGCCAGGAAGGACGGCTCCAAGATGGTTAAGGCTTGGAGGAACCATACCAGGAGGATAAAGAGGCTCATGGGTACCAGTTGTAGGTGAAGGGCCAAAAGGAGGGGGTCCAGAAGGCTGAAACGAAGTGCTAGAAGTAGGTTGCGGAGGGCGTTGTTGCTGACTAACCGAAGCAGGCCACTTGAGAGTAGCCCAAGACGATTGCATCATGCAAACATTCGATGAGTTCGGATGAGAGACAGGAGGAGGAAGACCAGGGAAAGTTCCAAGCAAAGAGGAGTCTTTGTAGACTTCGGGAGAGACACTGGTCAAAGAATCTATGGTTTTCTTATTGGCCACTGAAGAGATGATGGACTCAAGTGAGGTCTGAGATTTTGGCTCATGATATGTCAACTATTCGATGGTGATTATCTTTCCATTATGAGGGAAGGACATCTTGCGGTGGACCGCAGATGGGATAGCAGACATGGCATAGGTGTAGCTACACCCCAATAGATTGTTTTAATCTAGGGGGGCATCGATGACTTCAACGTCAATGCAAACAACCTTTCCCGCAAGAGTAATAGGACAATTGCGGAATAGGCCAATGGGCTGGGAGGCATGGCTGTCCCATGCTCGAAGATTGATCCTGGAAGCGGCCAACTCAGGGGATCCGAGTTGTTTCCAAACCGAAGTGGACATCACATAGGTTGATTCCCCCTCATCAATGATACACCAAGAAATGTTGGCGTTCCAGATTTTGACTGGGATTTGAAAAGCTATGGAAGCAGGAAGAGGAGGATGTTCTGACTAGTCAGCGTCGAAAACGATCAAGTGATCATCTGAGGGATATACAACACCCATGGCGGATAGTACAGATTTTATTTCAGAGGGGAACGACTGGAGGAGTTCTAGCGTTGAGATGGCAACGGGAGATTGTGCCAAATCATCTACTATATTATACGAATGAGCAGCTTTTCTAGAAGCAGCATTTCGGCATAACGGTCCCTTAGGGATCTTGGTATGAACCTCTGCCTTAGGCTGAAGGATCTGCAAGGGGCCATTGGTTGTCGAAAGAGGCTCTATAGAACCTGAAGAAGGGGACTCGAGGACAGACGGAGTAGAAGGCTTGGTGTACTGACGGGACCGAGTTTGAAGGTTGAGGTCAACAGTTATAGGTTGATCAGAATTCATCATGAGAATCTGGTAATCGGAGGTACTAGATGGAGAAGGTTTGGTGGCCACCTATCCTTCAGGTGGTTGGGTAGCCACGAATCCTTGCTGAGGGAAAGGATTAGTAAACACAGCTGGTTAACTAGGTGCAATATTGGGAGGGACGGGAGTGGAGGCATGTTGTCCTCGCAATGTGGCTTGAGACTCCCACATCTGCCGCATTTGTGGAAAAAGAGGACAATCGTGAGTGTAATTTCCACAGACACTGCAACAAGAACAAGGCTTATTCATGCGAACAGGCTTGTCTGGCTTGGGTTGAGTACCCTGTTGCTGGTTGGTAGTGTTAGGAGCATTACCTTGAGGATTAGGTCCAGGATTACCGGGGACAGATTGATTTTGAGTGCCTTTCCTCTTCCTTTGAGATGGAGGAGGATTATTCGCACCCTACTATGCAAATATTTTCCCCTGGGGGGTGGTAGCTGTTGTTACGAGGGTTGAGAAGGCAAGGGAGGTGGAGGTGCTAATGCTGGAGGAGCTAGAGCACCAGGCTGCAGATACTAATAATAGGCAGGTTCGGAAAAAATTTGGTAAACGGGAGGTTGGGAAAAAGGAGGAGGCATGCCGTATCCTGGATACATGCTACCGGGAGGGGGGAAAGTGCTGGAGGTGTTTTCCCCTCCCTGAGGGAAGCCATAGCCCATAGGAGGTTGAGCATATGGATGAGAAAGAGCTCCAATGATACCGTCAGCAGAGTGAGATGCCCCTGGTGCGTTAGCGCCACTGGGTCTAGGAAGACCAGGTAGAACGGTATAAAAATAACCTGACTGAGCGTAGATCAAGTCATATTTTAAGGCAATCTGGAGAGAGGCTTCTTCGGTTTGAGGGAAATGTGATGCGACATATTTTCAGATAGCAGGTAAGAGAGATCTAAGGAACCAGTCCATGTAGACACGGTCTTCGAAGGTAGGGGCTCGACATAGGCTCTTTCTTCTCCGCCATTCCTAAACATGATCGAATAGGCGGGTCGCAAACGATTGACGAAAAGAAGTAAAGAGTTCGGTACCAGTATCATATCGAAGAGGGAGCTGGAAATAAGACAAAAAGGCCTGGGCAATAGTCGCAAAGGTGGTATGAGAAGAGGAGGTCTGATCAACATACCACTTAGAAGCTTCGACAGTAACTGTACGTTGGAACAACCGAAGATGGACAGAGCCATCGATAATGGAGTTAGATGAACACCACATGTGGAAAGATCTAACATGGTTAGTAGGATCTTCTCCAACAAGGCCTTCAAATTTGGGAATGTCAGAAGAGAGCTTGGTTGGCATAACAGGCCAACCAACATCATGGTGTATAGGGTCATTGATCAACTGGTTAAAATTGGGAAGACTGAGGCCTGCCATATAGGGGAGCAAGGGAGAAACCAGGGTAGTTCCTGTTACGGTCCCACAAGTAGTATTCCCAGCATTAGGGTTGGGGTTACCACTAGCGTTAGGTCCTGAACCAAACATAATGAAGGTGACAGGGGGAGAACTGAGGGCAGAAGGGGAACCCAATGAACCAGAAGAGGAGTCAGAGTGTGGACTCGGTGGAGGAATAACTCGAATCCTACGTGGAGGAGTAAGTCTACCGACTGGAAACTAAGGGTGAAGGCCAAGAATTCTCTGGGATAAACGCCTATGGGGCGCAATGATGACAACACAAACAGGGCACAAAGGGAATAGCGACCAAACAAGGGCAAGGAGGTGCAGTATCACCTGATTACAATGTCGAAACAAGGGCGAAGAGGTGCAGTGTCAATTGATTTTTTAAATTATTTTTCTGGAGGTGTTAACCAGGCTCTTCTTTGCTTAGGGTGTGTGTGTTATGTGTGTAAATTTTAATTTTTAAGCCCAGACATTTGTAGAGAAAAATAAAAAGTGTGTTGTATAACTGTAAATAAACCTGCAGATAACAGTATATGAAACTGAAATAACAGAAAATAAACAGCTAATTATGCATTAATCTAAACCCAAGGAGGTGGGCCTCTTAACAACTAGTCTATAGGTGGGTAAAAATCTAGTCAAAACACACTAAAATAGCCAATATATATAAGTTCGGGAGGGACAGGGATCTAAAGGTTAGATCTACTGGAAATTGGTGTAGAAAACAGCAAAAAATCAGAGGAAATATTGTTGTAAATGAGGTGGAAAAAGGCTATATCCTGGAGGTAAGCGGCTGTGACCCTAAAGGAAAACCAAAAAAAAACTAAATGAGGTGATTTGGATGGATAAATAGCCAATCTGAAAATCATATGAAGGTAAGGTATCAGATTTGAAAAAAGGGTTGAACACTCTGAAAATTCAGACAACCTGCAGCAGCTAAAACTCTTCCACAAAAAGTGGAGGGTACTAAAGCCCTAGGGGGCTATATTCCCACTTAGGTGATTAAAACAGAACAAGTACAGGTCCAAACGGGTGGAGAAGGAGGTCAAACAACCCTGAACAGAGGCCCAGAAAAACCCAGAAAAAATTCTGAAAAATTCCCGCAAAAACAGGGAGGTCGCAGTTTCTGACCTATTTCTCGCTTAGGTCGCGGTTTTTGGGCATATTTCCACTTCCCAAAGCTCTAGGTTGCAGGCTTAGGGCCAAAAAGTGTGACCTTCACTTCTGGTTCTCTCGAGAGTAGGTTTCAGCATAATGTGTCGTCTCAGCTGCGGCTGATGTCTGTCACCTACGCAATAGGTCCGGAAACACACGGAAGTTATAATTTTTAATGTTTTAGGGTTTTATAGATTAAAAACAACATCAAGAAAAGAAAAAAAAAATATGGAGAGAAACTTTGGGGTTTGAAGCAGCTAGATATGTAGGGATCTGAAAATCGACAACAGTTGTAATTGTAAACCTGTGTGGAATCGCCAGTTGTTAGTATGAATCTTAATTGCAAGAGTATGAAAAAAGACCACTTTAGCTGTGCATAACAAACATCCCTAACAGCAAAATATGGCTGCCAATATCCTTAGATCTGCAATTAGTTGATGAAGATAAATGCTGCAAAAATCTAGATCTATGCATTAAAAGACATTAAACAGTAAATAAAAGTAAGGTTTTGCTCCATGCATCCAATAGACAAGATAAGATTGTTTTAAAGAATTTTTTGTATTAATGGCACCTGGGAGGAAAACATAGAAGGATATTACTAGTTCCCCTCAATGGGATGGGTTCTTGTAAGTCCTCAGCACTTCAGATCTAAAATATCTCTCCCTTGATGGTGTAGAAAACCCAGACAAATATGGAACTCAAAGGGAGCTCACAAGAAAAATGGTAGCAAAATATGACAATGATGGTGGCTCAAAGTCAGACCAAAAGTATAGATCCAGAGTGATATCAAGGCAAAAAAAGGTATTGAATGGAAGAAAAAACCCATCTATTTATAACAAAATATTGAGTTAGTCTAGATATTGGTGCATAATTAAAACATTATTAACCAAATCTAGATCCAACTTTTATGGAATATTTTATTATATTTGTTGGAGGGAAAAATAATTTGACTTGGGTAAAATCATTTTATTTGTAAATAATAAATAAATAAATGATTTATTTATTATTTTAAGGATGTAGTTGAATAATAATTAAATAAATAATGATTTATTTAACTATCTATAAATGATTTAGTCAAATTTAACAAGGAATATTATTTAAATAAGGTTTAAATAATTATTCCTAGAAAATAATAAGATAAATAAAGGTTCATCTAATTAATTTCTCTATTTTTGGTTAAATATGACCAAGAATAATAATTAAACTGTTGTTTAACTAATTATTCCTTGAGGAAAACCAAACAAATGTAGATTTGTTTAATATTTCCCTATGGGGTTTCCTGTTTAGACCATAAACAACTTTTTTTTTTTTCTAAATCTGACTAATTCTATTTATGTATGTATAATGATACAAAACTGCCTCAGCTCAGCTGGACTAGCCTGAGACTGGGCTTGAAAGCCAAGCATAGTTCTGGTTCGAAGCTTCCCATACAGGGAAACCAGCTTGAGAGCAATATTTACACCGCCCATGTGCAGGGAAACCGGTGGAGTACAAGTGTTTGTTATATCACAGTAGCAAAAAACTAACATTGACATGAACAAAAACCAGAGAACTGTAATGTGCTGTAAAAAACCAACATTGCTAACAGGAAAACCAGGTTGAACGAGCCTACTGCGTCCAGACATAGCAATTTCAGATGGAGTTGGAAGGCGATGGCTGCTCTTCCACTATCGGGCAGCTGTAGGCAGCTCCAGGATCTTCGTCATCGCTCTGCTTGTTGCGCTCATCCGCAGCTTGTTCTGCTTCAGTATTGACCTGCGACGGAGAGGGAAAGGCTGCACCGGAGGGTGGTGTGGCAAAGTTTGCAGGATCAGGTGAGGCTGCATTATGGGAGGGAGCCGGGGAGGGGCGAGGCTCGCCAGGAGGGGGGGCACAAGGGGACAGAGGAGCATCTGGCCAGGAGGGCGGGTTGGGGGTGGCATCCTCACACAAAGTGATGGTGATGTATGCAGTGATAGTTGGCCGATTGAAGGCGCTATCGAACTTCAATTCTGCTCTTTGAGTGGTTTGCCGAATTAGGCGGTTGCTGGCAGATGGAGGAGCAGGGGAGGTGGTGGGATGAGGAGCAATGGGCGTGTGAGAGACAAAGGGAGAGCCATAGTCACAAGCCGGGGGAGAATCAGAAAAGAGCCTGCTGGAGGAGAGGTTATCGTTCGTCGATCTTCCTCTGGAGCTTCCGCGCCTCGCAGTCATGCGTGGCCTCAGTCGAGGCATTGCGATGTCGTGAGGCTGGGAGAGCGGGAGTGAGTCGACAGCAGTGGTAAAACCCGGGCCAATCTGCACAAGAGCGCGTGGAGGGTGCTGTGTAGCACTGTGGACACCCGAACAATGAACACTGTGGGAGAAATGAGCGCCCGATTCAAACTCAATGCAACTGTAAATAGGACATCGCCTGCCCGTGCTTGTGCGAACGTTCGGCTCCGCGCAGTGGGGCGGGCATGCACTATTCAAAGGCACCATACAGACCCTCAGATTACAGAGCAGGGCCACCATGCGGGCTTGACGAGAGACAGTGGTCTCGGTTAACCAGAGAGGGAGAGTTATAATGTGCGAGCCAGGCAGAACAGAAGCCTTGTAATGCCGGCGCTGGATTGAGTAAATGCTGCCTGCAGCCATAGTAAATGCGGGTGTGGTGGCGCCGTGGAGGCCCATGTGGCTACCACGCGCCGGATGCCTTGGGAGTTGGCCATAGCCAATGAGCCCCATTGTCTTACTATTCATCCGCATCCGGATAGACCATAAACAACTTAATAAATGTGTTTTACTAAGTTATTTTACATAGTGAAAGAAATTTTACTTAGGGTAAAATTGGTCTTACATGGTGTACTTGGGTCCATCTAATAGTAACAGGTTAGATGACCAAAAAATTGTGTAACATCGACGACCTCCCATGGCGGAAGAAAAGAAAGATGAGGGAGCAGGAGATCCTATCAAAATATTGCTCAAGGAGGCCCTCGAGAAACAAAGGAACACGATGATGGATAAATTTTCTCAGATCCTTCAACGGCTGCCCACCTATGGTGCATCTACATCCAACAGCCACTTTGGAGGCGCCACTCCCTTCATGGTACAGGTAAACTTTTACATTCCTGTATTTGAAGGCTAGATAGATGCAGATGCCATAGATAGATGGTTTAATTTTCTAGAAGGGTATTTCTTGGTCCATGATTTCTCCGACCGAAAAAAGATTAATTTTTCACTCCTCAAAGCCACCCCCTATGTCAAAGACTAGTGGGAAACCTACTGTGAGAAAAAGGACGGGATGAAACCCTCTCTATTCTCGGTCGTACCCACTTGGAATTTGTTCTGAGATGCCATCAAGGAACAATACTACCCTGTGAGGAGCTATGAGGACAAGTACATCCAATGGACCATGTTGTGGCAGCAAAGGGATCAAGATGTTCGTGAACTGACGAATTTGTTCCATACCCTACACACAAAGTTGGGTATTAAAGATTCAGAGAGAAATTTTTTGCTCAAATACCGCAACTGCCTTCACAGACACATTCAGGAGGAAATGGAGTTCCTCGACATTACATCACTTGGCACGACATATCGTTATGCCGCCAAGATCGAGCATAAATTGAAGCAGAACAAACGATACTTTGAATCCGCGAATATGAAGCCAGAGAAAGGCACCCTCGACCATAGAACAAGGGGCAAGGCCAAAGAGGGGTGACTCAGAACAACACCACAAATCCAAATAAGGACATGCAGAAATGGTGTGAATTTCATAACAACCCCACTCACAGCGCAAACGAGTGTCGGGCCAAACAGTCGTTGGTGGCCGAACTAAAGGCACCCGAATTAGATGCATGTTCTGATCCTGAGTCTGAACCAGATAAAGGCAATGAAAAAGGGAAGCAGATCATTGATGCAGATCCCAGTACCATTTTTTCCACCACCAAGATCCATAGGGAGGATCCCGAGGATCCAGAGGAGGGGAGCGCTTCTACCATTCGCAGATGTGGGTCAAGGGTTCTCCACCCTAATTCCTTGTTGGCGGAAGCCAAAAGAACCTCATTTCAACAAAGGTCGTGAAGCGGCTCATCCTACCAACCATAGCACACCCGCAGCTGTATACCATTAGGTGGTTTCACCCAGGGAGAGATCTCCATGTCCGCCAGTAGTGTCACCTTCCGTACAGTATCAAGCCATTCACGGATGAGGTATTTTGTGATGTTGCTCCTCTTGATGTAGCTGATGTATTTTTGGGCCAACCATACTTGTGGAGGTGACATGTTGTGTATGACTCTAGGCCTCATGTTGTTATTATTACTCTGGGAATACCTTGTACAGGATACTGGAGGTAGTACCGCCTCCTTTCATCTCTTTGACTATGGCAAAACAACACAGTAAGATTGTTTTCCAAACCAGGAAATTTATTTTCCTTACACTTCTCTCACAGGAAAGAATAATATTGTGGCCACAACCTTGAAACAGGGCTCCCCTGCATGGGTGCAGCAGATGGACAAAGTCACAGAGGAATGCGAGGACATTTTCTCCTCACTCACCTAGGTTCCTCTACACTGTCACGACAAGCACTCCATTGATCTGACCCCCAATGCACCGCCACCTGATCTTTCCATACCTCATGCGAATACACAGACACATAATCCACACATGTACTGTATGAGTCTGATAAGGAAACCAAATTTACTAAATGCGTCCAGCATGTCTGCCCTCAGGTCCATGATATCTTCGAAAAATCTAATACCCAGTTCAACAGAACTTGCCTCATCTCATGGAGGATCTCAACGCAATGGGGACCATTGCTTCCTTAGGAGGGAGGAATGATCTAGGTGGATATTGGTGGCCACCCACCTATTCCATTTGGACCCGCACCATCAATTCTTTCAACTTTTCACTTTCAGCACAACTTACTATTTCTAGCAGGTTTTCGGGTACTGCACTCCCGGAGCTTTTTTGGGGCCCTAATGATCCAGGTGGATATTGGTGTCCGCCCACCTATTCCATTTGAAAAACCACCATCATTTCTTTTCTTTTTTTCAGTTTCAACACAACCTACTATTTTTAGCAATTCTTCGGGTCCTTAACTTCCGGAGCTATTTTGAGGCCCTAAACGACATTTTTTGGGAAACCGGGGAGCAACATGGGTACATAGAATGATTTTTCTCACACCAAAAATTGTACTCCTTAGATAGATATTTCTAACGAGGTATGATGCGTGTCAAATGGAGATATTATGCCAAAGTTACGTCCCCGGGAAGTTGAAACACCAATTTATCCAAACAGGCCCCATAGTTTTGGCACTTCATCTCCTACAGTTAGGTTTTTGGATGTTTAGGGTTTTTCATTGTTTCTCATCAATAAATAGGCCTTTGATCCTCATTGTAACACAGTTCATAGGCATGTAGCTGCCACATCTCTTCTCAGAGATAAGCTACTGGCGTCCTAGCTATTTTATTTCCATTATGTCTGTAAGCATATTTATGTTATTTGATATTAATCAAATGAAGCATTATTTCCACTACATCTCTGTGTTTATGTCTATTTATGTATTTTATTGCGTTCCTACATAAAACCGGATCAGGCCATGCCATAATGGCTCAAATTTCCATGTACCAATTGCATCAGCTTCCTGATCATAAAGAAGGACCAGGTCACCCTCTGAGAAGATGTGAGGCTGGACATGCTTGTTTTATTGTGCCTTTATACCTCTCTTATGCACTTTGTTATCCAATTGGGCTTCACAGCGTGTTTCATCAAGATGGATGAGGTTAAAAAGACACGCTTCTTCAACAGAGGTGTCAGGTAACAAGTCGATTTCAATTTTTAACGACGGTATTTCACATTGGATTGGCAAGATAGCTTCTAGACCGTACACCAATTGAAAGGGGGTAAATTCGGTTGCGTTTCTCACTGAGGTTTAGTACACCCACAAAGCCAAGTACAGGATTAAATTCCAATTTCGTTTATGAACTACTATCATTCGTTGAAGCATTATTTTAAGAATCTTGTTAATAGCCTCAACTTGTCCATTTGATTGTGGATAATAAGGAGTAGAAATATCATGCGAAAATCCTAATTTGGAAGTCAACTCATTCATTATATGATTGTGAAAATGCAAACCATGATCTATGACTATAGCTTGTGGAAACCCAAATTGTGAAATGACATGATTAAAGAAAATAAATGCAGTTGTTTGTCCTGTGTTGTTGAATGTAGGCATCACTTCGGCCCACTTGGTAAAGTAGTCTACTGCGAAAATAATACAACCATTCCCCCCAGACAAACGAGGGTTATAGGTCATGAAGTCAATGCCCCATTTTAAAAATGGTCCCATAGAGACAACAGGATGCATTGGCGCTGGAAGTTTGTGGATTTTACAATCAAATATCTAGCACGCATGACAACTTCTGACCACGAGGATGCAATCGCGAAATATGGTAGGCCAAAAGTAACCGGCATGGAGTATCTTCTGCATGGTAGTGTATCCAAACAAGTTTCCACCACAAGCCCCATCATGACAATCATTTAAAACCTTTTCAGCCTCCTCATGAGTGAGGCACCTCCTTAAAATTGTATCGACACCAGACGATAAAGTGTATCACCGACGATCAGATAATCTTTAGCTTGGTATCAAATACATCTATGGTCAGAGCGAGAGGTATCAGGCCGAAAAGTATGGGTCTAGAGATAAATGATAAAATCCCCATACCAAGGATCAAATGATCCAATCAGAAACAAAGACTCATCAAGAATATATGGTTCCAATGTAGTAGTAGTACTATCAGAGGGAAGGTCGCATAGAATCTCAACCAAAACTAAAGACTTATTTGACTTGGATTTGATGAATTCCAAATAAAACTGTTACAAAATGACAATCCATTTGGAATACTTGCCCCCCAGAAATTTATGTGATAATATATAATTCATGGGGTTGCAATAATAAATGACAATGGTCTTCCGAAACAAGATATAGTGGTGAAATATTTGGACAGCTTGAACAGTCGCCAAGGAAATATTTTCTACGTATGAGTACTTCACTTCCGTATCATTGAGATTACAACTCAAATAATAGATTAGATGTTCTATCCCATTTTATACTTGGACCAATACCATAGCAATGGTCGTATCAGCCGCGGCGATATATAAGAAATAATCACTCTGATAATTGGGGGTATACATTAATGACGTTTGGACAAGTGTATCCTTGACATAATCAAAAAAATCTTGCGCAACCTTATCCCAATGGAAGGGAATCCCCTTTTTCAAGAGCCAAGTAAATCCTTTAGCCATTTCGGCGTAGTTGGGAATGAACCTCCTTAAGAAGTTATCCTTTCCCTGAAGTTTTTATAACTGAGGCAAATTTGATGACGCGGGAAAATCAAGAATGGCCTGAACCTTCAGTGGGTCTATTCGAATTCCTTCTTTTGAGATGATGAATCCTAGAAAATGACCAGAACCAACACAAAACACACATTTATGTGGATTGAGGCGTATTTTGTAGTGTCGGAAGCGTAAAAAGATAGCTCTCAAATGCATTGGGTGATCACTTTCGTTTCATGACTGCGCTGGTAAATCATCTAGATAGGGTTGAAAAATGTGCTTGATGTCGTTGAAAGCATAATCCATTTCTCTCTGAAAATTTGCCCCAACATTCTTTAAACCAAACAAGAGTTTCTGATAAGTGAATGTGCCCCAGGGACAGATGAATGTTGTCTTATATTGGTCCTCTAGGCAGATATTTATTTTATTGTAGCTGTAAATTCCATCCATGAAAGAAAATATTTCACATCCAGCACAATCGTTAATAATCTGGTCGATAAAGGGAGTTGGATAGTTGTCTTTTGGACAAGCAGGATTTACATCCCGATAATCGACGAACAATCTGATGGTCCCTTGTTTTTTCATAATAGGAACAATGTTGGAAACCCACTCAATTAGCAAAACAAGTTAAATGAAACCAACATGATAAAGTTTTTCAACTTCTGCTTTAATGGCAGCAGCCTTCTTCGGATGAACAGGACGAAGGCGTTGATGTATCGGTTTGACATCAAGGTACATATTAATAGTGTGTTCAACGATACTAGTATCTATGCCTGGCATCTACTCATAAGACCAAGCAAATACATCACGAAATTCATGAAAGAGAAAGCGATATGTTTCGAGTTCTGATGGAGAACAAGACACTCTGACATGAATGTTTTCTACAATGCCAGGATTGGTCGTAATATCAATAGAAATGTTTTCTTCAATATTGATAAATTTCACTCGGATTTGATTGCATTAATAGGAAAATAATTCGAAGATAATGTTTTGATCGATGGGTGATATAGTTCAATAAGATTATCTTCTTTCTAATCCTGAAGATGGGAGCGATGATGATGATCTTCCCATGGTTCTCCTTCTGGCATCATGGATTCCACAATATTCTCATCTGTCAAGAAAGTTGAGGAAAAAGGATCAGATGGAGTACCAAAATCTAATAATATATCAACCCAAATAACCGACGATGATGATTTCAGATTCGCGACCCAAACCATATAGACTGCTTCCTATGCTAGCTCAATTGGACTAGGCGACAGAAATTCATCCAATGTAACAACATCAGAATCACCCGTAATATTCCTTAAGCCAGATGGAGTGGAAGATATCATGTAGCAGGTCTCTATGCTTTCAATTTCCACCGACGTCGTAGGAGGCGGTAATGCAAAGTTTCCCATAAGGGTGGAATCCTTTAAGAGTTTGACACCAATGTTTTGAAGTGTGAGTTGGGGTGCATGAACTAATGGAACGCTTCCAGTTACCTGGGAACTGGAGGTAAAAAAGGATATTTGATTGATGACTGTGATGACTGTGATGACACCTTTATGTGGAAAGGCGATCATTTTAAAATATGTAAAGATGATCGCAGTCATAGAATATACCCATGGCCTTCCGAGTAAAATGTTGTAATCAAGGGGTCCGTCAGCAACCTCAACTTCAACATTCATTGTTTTCCCCCTAGTTCTACATGTAGGTTATTGATGATACTGCAAGGCTTATATGTACTTCCGTCAAAAGCTTTCAATGTCGTAGGCGATTGAGATAAGTGTGGCGAGCCAAGTGACTTCCAACAGTTTAGAGACATAATGCACGTAGATGCTCCCTCATCAATAATAGTATGATGAACAAGGTGATTGAGAAAATTTACTTGGATGGAGAATTCCAATTCTGCTGGTAATTGCGGCACATAGCCCGTATGATTAAATACTACAAGATTGCAATCTGTCGGATCAATTCCACCAATTACAAACAACAAAGCCTACTTCTGGGAGGGACAATTTTGAAGCACCTCAAGCGTTGACATATCTGAAGGGGATCGAACTAAATCTTCAACTATATTATAATTTTGAGCAGCTCGGTCTCGAGGATTAAATTTCAATTTATGAACAACTCCCTTTGGTGGCTTTATTGTCCATTCAGGAATAGCAGTTGGCGGCATCGATTTCGTAGACTGATTCTTGATCGAGGTAGTAGGTTAATCAGTAGCCTGACAACCGTAATATTTTTTACACATTGACACAAAAACATCAGTCGATGGCTTCATGACAAACAACATAAGCACTTGGGAACTAGAAGCTAGATCCGTAGCAACCAAATTTGTGTTCGGATTCAAAAATGGATCTGTCAACACTGCAGATGCATGTGAGGTCTTAACCAATTTTGAGACTTTGGTGTGGTGAGGACAGTCGCGAACAAAGTGTTCCTCCCTACAGATTATTCAAGGCTAACGATTTTTCTGATTTCCAAACGATTGATCAGATGATCTTTCCTGTGGGGTAGAAGTTTTTTTTTCTTTGATTTCCCCTTTTTCTTACTTTCGGGTTGCTTGTCACTTTTTCCCTTGTCAAATGACACGGCATGGATTTAGTAAGAAGGCGCAGGATCAGATGCAATAGAGTGATGTGTGCTTGCAGTACTGATCATACCATCTTCAGCATGAGAGTCCTTAGATGGAGGAGGAACGGTAAAATAGATCGCGGTGCATTGGGAATTTTCTCGTAGAGCATGCCATACTGAGTTTAAATCAAGTCTAAATATTGGGCACGAGAAATGACCTAATATCTAGTGACGATGCCACCCTTAGCCACATCCTCAGTTATAGATCGTAACAGGGAATTAATGAACCACTCAGCAAGGCGTTGATCAGGAACAAATGTCGTAACCATTCTACGACAACGACGCCACCCATGAATATGATCAGAAATTTGAGTAGCATTAGTCTATTTAAAATTAGTCAAGAGTTTTGTTCTAGATTCATATCATATGGGCAACTGGAAGAGGGTTAAAAAGACAGTATCTAGGTGTTGAAGCCTCGAAAATCATTGCTTCAAACATTGGGGGATAATCACCCGGTCGGAACCATAGGACAGCTCCTTTTCTGTTTGGTGTGCTGGCTCCGACTGGATTGATAGGACCAGTTTCCTAATAACTTAAATGGGTTGGTCATGGAATGATTGGATGAATGGAAAATGGGACTAAAATGACTTAAATAATCTATTCTAATTTAATCTATAACTTATAAATAATTCTAAAACTAACCCAGGTATCAAATATGAATGCAACTTTTAAATTGTTTCAATTAAACCAATAACCATGAAAATGTACTATAATTTAATTGAAATATGCAGTAACAAATAAAGATAACTCTGTTTAAGAAATTAAACAGAGTTATAATAACACATTGCATTCATCATTTTATATATCATTTGCATATACTGTGAAAGATAAATATTTCTACACACTTAGAAATGATATGTATAAAGAAATATTGTAAAAAAAATACATAAAAATGATAGCAAGTTTAAAGAGAATATCTCATAACATAAGAAAATTAACAGTGAATAGATAGAAATACCATATCCATCTTGATACTTTTCTGATCCAATTAGATATCCAAATCCAGCAACTTCAATGTAAAACAAACTCCAAGATACAGAAATGAAATTCTTAAAGGCAATTTTGCATAGAACCACCAGATATGATCCTTTATAAAAATATAAGAGTTAATGGAGCACAGAAATGTAATCTCCAAGTCAAAATATTACAAATTCAGGACCCCTTTCTAAATGCATGAAAGGGGTTTAAATAGATACTTAATAAAACAAAATAACTAAAACTATTCCTACAATCTATCTAATAGGAAATCTAGAAACAGAACTGCAATCTTAAAGTCAACCTGATTCATTGATTGTCTCCTGTGTTTGATGTGCCCAGATGGCAGATCTTGAGAATATCTTGGACTTATGTTGGACAACTCATTTTTTAATGTAACTGCCCAGTGTACGTAGCATCAGAGAATTCAGGAATGATACAATGAATAGCATTCGAAAGGAATTTTATGGCCATCTGTTGGTTGTGGCTTGATCAGATAAGTCCACATAATATCCCATGAAATTCCTTGAAGTTTTCTAATCTGTTGATTTTTATTGATTATCTCTTCCTTCCACCTGGAATCGGCTTCTTTTACTTTTGGTAATTTTCCTGGGGTACAATCTGAGATCAAATTAGTGGCGTACAAGTTGTCATTAACCAATTGTGTTGTATTATTCATCAAAATTTTAGCTCTTGATATGGCTCTTTCTGATTTCATCAACTACTGTTCCCATTCCACAAATAAAATTTCCTTGTGTCTCTCCTCAATTTTGGGAAGACTAGATTTTCTTCCCTGCTCTGTATCCTGCCATGAAAGGAACTCAGAAATTTTATCATCACCATCATCAATTTCTTGCCTCAGAGTGACTAATTCATTTATCAAAGATGATGTTATTTCACAAAAAGGCTCAACTTGTGCCAACTTTAGACAAAATTCATTTAACTGTTGAGACAATAGTTTGTTTATTTCAAAAGCTTCAGTTTTGAATTGAGCTAACTTAGGATAATCCTTGAACTTGTCCAATGTTGATTGGAACGTTTTCTCTTGTTCAATCTTTGCATTTTTCTCATTTTGCATAATATTTTGTAACTTTTCTACCTCTTGACTCAACTGTTGTTGTGTTTTCAAGCCTTGTTCATCAATCTTCTTCTTTTCAATGCTAAGCTGCTCTTCTAGTTGTTTAGATCTGAGCTCTTGATCTTGCAATTTTTTTTCCAGCTGAACAATCCTTTGTTGGTTCTCTGTGGCCTATTCTTCCAACATAGCTATCTTTAAGTCTTTTTGTTTCATCATCTGGGAGACTTCAGAAGCTTTTTCTATAGTTGCAGCACTATAGGCACCTGCATATTGAGATAATTTAGTGATATCCTCAGATGGATTCACCTCAGCATCTTTATAAACAATATTCATAAACTCCACCTGTGATGTTGAAAGTGCATCCTAATCAGTTCTCCTCCTTTTCCTCTGCTTTCTCACAACAGCCCTATGCTTGGGACTGTAAAATACATCCAGAGGAGAAATTTCTTCTATTTTCAACATAATTTCACCTATGGGATGTTCAGGAATAACTTCCATATCTTGGTCTTCCAGAACATTAACTTGGGGATTATTCTATTGTCCTATTTGCTGAGAAAATTGCTCATATTGGCTCAGCAAATGGGGAGAAATTATAAGTTCAGAAGATTCTACTACTTTTTCAGCAGTTTCCTCTCTTCCAAGTTGAGAATCTGGATTATTTCTCATATCTCCTTTCGTTGCTTGTACAATAGGCTTACTGCCTGTGCCTTCTTTCTCAGTATGCAAATTGGTATCAGTACCTGTACTTTCCTTTCTTGTTTGAGCTGTATATTGTTGATCAATATGTACATTGAGTTTAACAGCTATTTCTTTCTTCTCAGTATCAGCTTTGCTGCTAATATCTTCTTTCTGTACAACAAGATTAGTTCTTGTTACTTCTTTGCCAGATGTATCCTCTTTTTCTTTCTGTTGTGACTCAACCTCTTGCATAAGAACTCTTAATTGATCCAGAGGAGCTTTGAGTAACCTCTGGCTTCTAAATAACATAAACGTATTCATCTCTTCATTATGAAATTTAGACTTGGATGTGTTATAGACTTGAGACAAATTATTAGAAGAAACAAACAAATAATCAAACACATCTGGTTCGTGTTCAAATTGAGCAATTGAAACTGAAGTAGTAAAATCAAATGCCACCTTCCTTGGGTCATATTTCCTGCCTTGGACTATAGAGAGTTTAAGATTTATGATTTTTATAACCTCTTTTTCAGCATGTGTGAAGTTATTAAGAGTAAAATCTCTACAATTAAATGGAAAGGTAGGCCACATCAATTTCTTGTTATTTTTCAAAGACCTAGACATACCTTCTATTGTTAACTGATAGGAAATTTCTTGTGCCAACAGTTTATCGGGAATATACAATGGTAAAATATGTGGTTCTACAGTGCTCCCAAAAATTCTAACATATGTAAACTTCTCTTCCCCAAACCAGTCACCAATCTGGGATAAATTAGACTTAGCGTTTTCAGAAATTCTAGGAGGAAATCGGCCAAAATAGTTTGATAAACTGGGATGAGGAAACCGTGACAAAATCTGTAAACATGGTTTTTAAAATGCCCCTTCCATAAGAACTTTTGATATATATGAATAGGAGCAGGGTCTTTAGGGGTCCATTTCCATCCTAGCATGGGAAATTCAGAATTGAAACATAGGGCGTCTAGAATATAGGCACAGAAGTAAAAAGGTGTAGTATTTACTGTGTTTTTGTCCTTCCTATATTCAAGAATCCTATTGGCTATCTTATTAGAAGGAATGACAGCCCAGTCCATTATTTCAGAATTTACAGCAGAGTGTATTAAAGGCACCATTTGTATAGAGAACCTAGATGAATTATCATTTCCGAATAATCTACACATCATTGCTGCAGCGTAATAGTATGGAGGCGAAAGGGATTCTACTGAGTACATACCTTATGCCTCATTTTTGTGCTTTTCGGGAGCCCTTCTCCATTCTCTAATCGGCTCTGATTGATTTTCATTATTTTCAGCAAATTCCTTGATGAAGGCTTTGTTGTAGATTTTCTGCGGGTCCGGAAGGTGGTGCATTGCTTTAATGTCTTCTGCTTTAAATGACCTAAATGTTGCTCCAGAAGCTGAAACAAAAGTCTTGTTTTGGATGGCCACATTTTCAATCACCCACCAAATCAGATCATAATATGGAAAAATGTTCGCCCGAGCTGCAATTCGGTGCAGGAACGAATTTGCGAGTGCTTGAAGAGAAGTTTCTGAATCAGACTCTGAATCATCCTCGTCAGGAACAGTTGCCTTTGGCACAGTGACCTTAGGCTTTTCCCTTTCAATGAGGTTATATACCTCTTCCCAAGATAATTTACCAAGACCTTGGCACGATGTGTCTGTGACCAGCTTAATTTTAGCTGGTTTCTCTTTAGGTGCCATGGTGAAAACAGGGGCTTTTGCAACGACAGCAGCTTTTACTTTCCTGGATCTCTTTGGCATTTCAGTATCCGGTAACGTTTCCCTCACTCTGCGAATGAAAGGGTTGGCTGTTCTTTGATTCTGCAAAGAAGAAAAAGCTCAATCGTAGTGAAAACGCAATTGAGAAGAACAACTGTATAAACAGTCTATTCATTGATTTACATTTATTATCTCCGTGTTTAAAACTTAAATTCCCTCTAAAGAGTCACACTCACGCATTCATAATAGAATAAATCATCATTATTCGTTTGATTTTATATTTAATAGTAAAAGTACAATTGGATATCGGCGATTTTAAAATGGGACATAAAACTTTCCCTTTGAATTATGAAATTGCGATTAATACATAATATATGCACAATGTAAAATATAAATATTAAACATTAATCACATCGGGCATTTTCAAAAGGGACAACAAACAAGATTTTGCGATCTCCGCCAATTTCCGATTGCGATGATGGTGTATCGCATCGGGATTTTAGTATCATGAGTGAATGTAATATTTGTTCCTCCGACATGTGATTTTGATTGATCTTATCGCATTGGAGTTGCACCATTGATCAAATAAAGAGATTGCATTTGCGATTTGTGATGGTGGTGGGGCCCATCGCATCGGAGATTTATAAAACAAGTGAATTCTATAATGCACTTCCGAAATGCGATTGTGATCAATCGCATCGCATCCAAACAAATATAAAAGTTTAAAACCTTTTCGATTTTCGATTGTGATTGGTTCAATCGCATCGGATTTTATGAAAAAAAAATATACAACTTATGAAATCTCCGATGTGCGATTTCGATTACTGTACGTCAAAATCTTTTCATTTAAATACTTTTATGTGATAAAGTCTTTATATTCAATCGGATCGGAAATTCTTTCAATGTTTCATTTTTTTATACACACTTGTTAATAAAGGTATGAAATATGTCTTTCTAACAATGAACTCTTATTTCTAATTCAAAAATGATCGGATTGCTTCTAAATCTTTTATTTCTATCTAAAAAGAAAGATAAAAAGGGGACCTATTTCTAAATCAAATTTATTTCTAAAAATTTTATAAATGGGGAGGGTTTTTGTACAGTACAACAATTGGCAATTCACTGGAAGAAACAGTTATCTTTGAAAAAATAAAATGAACACTATATTTCTAGTAAGTAAAAATTTTTAAAGATAATGAAAACTATCTTAGAGAAATTTTAAATAAAATCTAACTCTGAAGAAGAGTAAAAATCACTTACAATTTCTTTCTAATTCCTCAAAGATAAAAACATTTTTGGGTTATCTCAAGCTTTGATTGGTTGATAATAATGAAGTAGGGGGCTTTTCCAAATTTAGTTTTTGTAATATACTCTATTGTCATAGGCATTGCCACTGCTGCCAGCAAACGTTCATAGTCTCGACAGGGTTACCTTTTAACCATTAACCATTTCATTGTCCCATCCAACTAAGATTATGACTCTTTAAAAATAAATTCATAAGACATATCATCTCATGTTTTTTGTCTTTTATTTATTTTTTAATTCAAGAACCATTATTCTGGTTTGGTAGCCAGTTAGTAACAATGCCATTCACTAGTTGTAATTAAACTGAAAAAGCTGGCTCGTGATGAGACCCCTTGTCATACTTTTATAAGCCATTACCCTGCTTTGGTATGCAGTGTTGGTAATGCCAGTTTTATTACTTCTTATGATCATGGTAAGCAGGCTCGTGATGAGACCCCTTATCTCTTAAATTTTTCCATATAATTTCTTAGAATTACATTCTAAAAAATCACAACCTAAATGGATGGGGTGAAATAGTTTTATCCTTAAGAATCAATGGATGACAATTTTCAGAGTTTTTTGATTGCCAAAGCTTGAAAAATTATTTACTTTTTAAAGATAACCTTTCTCTGCTCAATAAACTTATAATGATTTACATTTTCCTCAAAGATTCAAAATATCATGCAAATGTTTTTAACAAATTTTCAAAGTTTAACATTTTATTTTAAACTATCCAAAATTGTAATAATTTCCCTAAAAATTCTTATTTACACAAAATAAGTATTTATAATATTCTTCCTAAGACATTTTCTAATAGTAAAAAGTCAATTAGAGACTATTAACAACCTTTATTTGCAAAAAAAATAAAAATTGCAGAAAGGAATATGTACAAGTAAGAAGGGTTACCTCATGAAAATAATTTCTTTAAGACAAGCCCATTTACAGGAAGAGATTCTCTCTTTCTTGTTAAATATTGGAGTATGAATGTATATGAGCCTATATTTTCAGCAATCTGAAATGGTCCAAGCCACATTGTCTGAAATTTGGTATGCTTACCTTTTTCTTCATGTGCTTTATCTCACTTCAAAACAAGATCATCAATTGACAAATTTTTTGAGCCGGTAGAACTTGAATCAAAAGAAGATTTTACAAGCTATTGATGTTTTTCATGAATACCTTTTGCTTTCTCTCTATCTTCTTCTAATTTAAGGATTTGATCAAATCTTAATTGAATGGATGAGGAATGATTTTCTTCAATAAATTGCACTAGAAGTAATGATGGGAGAGCTAGATTTGATGGTATCACAGCTTATTTTCCATAAACTAAATTGAAAGGTGAAGTTCCTATTGAAGCTTTAAGAGTAATACGATCAACCCATAGTGCAAAAATTAAGGACTTGTGCCAATTCTTTTGATTTTGATCAATGGTCCTTTTAATGATTTTGATGAGATTTTTGTTGGTGGATTCAGCTAAACCATTACCTTGTGGATAATAATTTGTTTAATATTTCAATTTAAAACCTCTTTTGATTACAAATTCCATTATACTATTTCCAGAAAAATAAGATGCATTGTCGAAGACAAGAGCGTTAGGTACACCAAACCTGGTAATGATGAATTGATCGATAAAATAAATAATTGCATCAGAATTAGCTACCTTTAGAGGAATTTCTTCTACCCACTTTGTGAAGTAATCTATTGCTGTGAGGATGTATTTGTGCTGTTTGGAAGAGTGAAGAGTGTTTGGCTTCCACTTGCTTTTTAATCTCAACCATCTCATGAGACATGTTTTTAAGAAATTTCTGTAAGCCTTCCATGTCATATGGATCTCTTGGTGTCTTTTTCTTTGAATCATCCTTAAAAGTGACTTTCTTTGATTTTCTTTCCTCAATAGCATTTTTCTTATCCAGAGCAATCATTCGTTTTTCAACTGAAATAGCTTCTTTCATATTTTCAGCCAAACTAGGCTTTGCAGCTCTATCTACAAAAATTGCTATGTTTGAGGGCAAAGCATTAATATACCATTCACTTCTAACTTGCTCACTAGGTTTAGATGTTGTAGGGATATTATTCAAGAGTTTATTGAATCGAGAATTAAAATCTTTGATGGGTTCTTTGGGTTGTGTCTTTAAATTGGAGAGATCAATGATTAGGGTAGCTATTGATCTATCATCTCCATATTTGGTTAAAAATTGCTCTTCGAACATATCCAACTTGTAATAGAATCTGAAGGTAAGGAAAAGTACCAGGATCCTGTTGTCCCTTGTAAATTATAGGGGAATAACCTGAATACAACATCTTCATGCTCTACTGCATTCAAATTTATAGCAAGCATAAAGTTATTGATGTGTTCTTCCGCTTGTATACCAATATCTGGACTAAATTTTGGCAGCCATTTTTTAGGATGATCAGGTAAATCATGTAAAGGTGCAGCCATATTTACAACTCCCAGTCTAGTCCATGGTCTCTGTGCCATTTTTTTGATGATGATCGAAGAACTAGAAGTGACAACTGGTGTATGAGTAGTAACAGTTGAAGTACTAGAAGAGACAATCGATGTTTGGACAGATGTTGTTTGAGCAGATGATGATGATGAGACAACTGCACTTTTCTGATCTGGGGCTTGGGAAAAAGATGATTGAATTTGCGATGAAGAACTAATATCACTTTCTATTTCCGATGGGGTTCTTCTTGTTTTAACTCTACTAGGTAAAGAAATTTCCTTTGGATGAATACCAAGTTTTTCACTTTGTGACCTAGTGAGAGGTCTGGAAGAAACAAATTTTGAGGTAACATTACCTTCAGATATATCAGATTCTTCTAATGATAATGAGAATCCTTCAATTTTTTGAACTAAAGCTTCGACTTCAGGAGACTCAGGAGCTTGATTATCTAATTGAATTGAGACTTTGGTAGTGGGTTTTTGAATACTCTTATCAATTTCTTCTCTGGTAATTTGGGATGTGGAATAAATTGAAGATGATGAGGGTGAGTCGCTCTTATAATGGCCTGTAGATTTTGATTTATCTTCCATTCATAGTGTGGGCCCTCCTTCTAGCACCAAAAATGTTGAAGCCTCGAAAATCGCTGCTTCAAACATTGGGGGATAACCACCCGGTTGGGACCTTAGGATAGCTCCTTTTCCATTTGGTGTGGTGGCTCCGACTGGATTGATAGGACCAGTTTCCTAATAACTTAAATGGGTTGGTCATGGAATGATTGGATGAATGGAAAATGGGACTAAAATTACTGAAATAATCTATTCTAATTTAATATAGAAATGATAAATAATTCTAAAACTAACCCGGGTATCAAATATGAATACAACTTTAAAATTGTTTCAATTAAAACAATAACCATGAAAATGTATTATAATTTAATTGAAATATGCAGTAACAAATAAAGATAACTCTGTTTAAGAAATTAAACAGAGTTATAATAACACATTGCATTCATCATTTTATATATCATTTTCATATACTGTTAAAGACAAATATTTCTACACACTCAGAAATGATGTGTATAAAGAAATATTGTAAAAAAAGTACATATAAATGATAGAAATTTTAAAGAGAATATCTCATAACATTATAAAATCAATAGTTAATAGATAGAAATACCATATCCATCTTGATACTTTTCCGATGCAATTAGATATCCAAATCCAGCGACTTCAATGTAAAACAGACTCCAAGATACAGAAATGCAATTCTTAAAGGCAAATTTGCATAGAACCACCAGATGTGATCCTTTATAAAAATATAAGAGTCAATGGAGTATAGAAATGTAATCTCCAAGTCAAAATATTACAAATTCAGGACCCCTTTCTAAATGCATGAAAGGGGTTTAAATAGATACTTAATAAAACAAAATAACTAAAACTATTCCTATAATCTATCTAATAGGAAATCTAGAAACAGAATTGTGATCTTCAAGTGAACCCGATTCATTGATTTTCTCCTATGTTTAATGCACCCAGATGGCATATCTTGAGCATATCTTGGACTTCTGTTGGACGACTCATTTTTTAATGTAACTGCCCAGTGTACATAGCATCAGAGAATTCAGGAATGATACAATGAATAGCATTCGAAAGGAATTTGATGGCCATCTGTTGGCTGTGTGGATTGATCAGATAATTCCACATAATATCCCATGAAATTCCTTGAAGTTTTCTAATCTGTTGATTTTTATTGATTATCTCTTCCTTCCACCTGGAATCGGCTTTTTTTACTTCTGGTAATTTGTCTGGGGTACAATCTGAGATCAAATTAGCGGCGTACAAGCTGTCATTAACCAATTTTGTTGTATTATTCATCAAACTTTTAGCTCTTGATATGGCTCTTTCTGATTTCATCAACTGCTGTCCCATTCCACAAATAAAATTTCCTTGTGTCTTTCCTCAATTCTGGGAAGACTAGCTTTTCTTCCCTGCTCTGTATCCTGCCATGAAAGGAACTCATAAATTTTATCATCAGCATCATCAATTTCTTGCCTGAGAGTGACTGATTCATCTATCAAAAATGATGTTATTTCACACAAAGGCTCAACTTGTGCCAACTTTAGACAAAATTCATTTAACTACTGAGACAACAGTTTGTTTATTTCAAGAGCTTCAGTTTTGAATTGAGCTAACTTAGGATAATCCTTGAACTTGTCCAATGTTGATTGGAACGTTTTCTCTTGTTCAATCTTTGCATTTTTCTCATTTTGCAGAAGATTTTGTAATTTTTCTACCTCTTGACTCAACTGTTGTTGTGTTTTCAAGGCTCGTTCATCAATATTTTTCTTTTCAATGCTAAGTTGCTCTTCTAACTGTTTAGATCTTAGCTCTTGATCTTGCAATTTTTTTTCCAGCTGAACAATCCTTTGTTCGTTCTCTGTGGCCTGTTCTTCCAACATAGCTATCTTTAAGTCTTTTTGTTTCATCGGCTGGGAGACTTCAGAAGCTTTTTCTATAGTTGCAGAACTATAGGCACCTACATATTGAGATAATTTAGTGAGATCCTCAGATGGATTCACCTCAGCATCTTTATAAACAATATTCAAAAACTCCACCTGTGATGTTGAAAGTGCATCCTGGTCAGTTCTCCTCCTTTTCCTCTGCTTTCTCACAACAGCCCTATGCTTGGGAATGTAAAATACATCCAGAGGAGTAATTTCTTCTATTTTCAACATAATTTTACCTGTGGGATGTTCAGGAATAACTTCCATATCTTGGTCTTCCAGAACATTAACTTGGGGATTATTCTGTTGTCCTATTTGCTGAGAAAATTGCTCATATTGGCTCAGAAAATGGGGATAAACTATAATTTCAACAGATGCCACTACTTTTTCAGCAGTTTCCTCTCTTCCAAGTTGAGAATCTAGATTATTTCTCATATCTCCTTTCGCTGCTTGTACAATAAGCTTACTTCCTGTGCCTTCTTTCTTAGTATGCAAATTGGTATCAGTACATGTACTTTCCTTTCCTCTCTAAGCTGTATATTTCTGATCAATATGTACATTGATTTTATCAGTTGTTTCTTTCTTCTCAGTATCAGCTTTGCTGCTAATATCTTCTTTCTGTACAACAGGATTAGTTCTTGTTACTTCTTTGCCAGATGTATCCTCTTTTTCTTTTTGTTGTGACTCAGCCTCTTGAATAGGAACTCTTAATTGATCCAGAGGAGCTTTGAGTAACCTCTAGCTTCTAAATAACATAAAATTATTCATCTCTTCATCCTGAAATTTAGACTTGGTTGTGTTATAGACTTGAGACAAATTATCAGCAGAAACAAACAAATCATCGAACACATCTAGTTTGTGTTCAAATCGAGCAATTGAAACTGAAGTAGTAAAATCAAATGCCACCTTCCTTGGGTCATATTTCCTTCCTTGGACTGTAGAGAGCTTAAGATCTCTGATTTTGATAACCTCTTTTTCAGCATGTGTGAAGTTATTAAGAGTAAAATCTCCACAAATAAATGGAAAGGTAGGCCACTTCAATTTCTTGTTATTTTTCAAAGACCTAGGCATACCTTCTACTGTTAACTGATAGGAAATTTCTTGTGCCAAAATTTTATCAGGAATATAAAATGGTAAAATATGTGGTTCTACAATGCTCCCAAAAATTCTGACATATGGTAACTTCTCTTCCCCAAACCAGTCACCAATCTGGGATAAACTAGACTTAGCTTTTTCAGAAAGTCTAGGAGGAAATCGGCCAAAAATAGTTTGATAAACTGGGATGAGGAAACCATGACAAACTCTGTAAACATGGATTTTAAAATACCCCTTCCATACGAACTTGTGATATATATGAATAGGAGCAGGGTCTTTAGGGGTCCATTTCCATCCTAGCATGGGAAATTCAGAATTGAAGCATAGGGCGTCTAAAATATAGGCACAGAAGTAAAAAGGAGTAGTATTTCCTATGTTTTTGTCCTTCCTATATTCAAGAATCCTATTGGCTATCTTATCAGAAAGAATGACAGCCCAGTCCATTATTTTAGAATTTACAGCAGAGTGTATTAAAGGCACCATTTGTATAGAGAACCTAGATGAATTATCATTTCTGAATAATCTACACATCATTGCTGCAGCATAACAGTATGGAGGCGAAAGGGATTCTACTGAGTACATACCTGATGCCTTGTTTTTGTGCTTTTCAGGAGCCCTTCTCCATTCTCTAATCGGCTCTGATTGATTTTCATTATTTGCAGCAAATTCCTTGATGAAGGCTTTGTTGTAGATTTTCTGCGAGTCCGGAAGGTGGTACATTGCTTTAATGGCTTCTTCTTTAAATGACCCGAATTTTGCTCCAGAAGCTGAAACAAACGTCCAGTTTTGGATGGCCACATTATCAATCACCCACCAAATCACATCATAATATGGAAAAATGTCCGCCCGAGCTGAAATTCGATGCAGGAACGAATTTGCGAGTGCTTGAAGAGAAGTTTCTGAATCAGACTCTGAATCATCCTCGTCGGGAACTGTTGTCTTTGGCACAATGACCTTAGGCTTTTCCCTTTCAATGAGGTTATATACCTCTTCCCACGATAATTTACCAAGACTTTGGAACGACGTGTCTGTGACCAGCTTAATTTTAGTTGGTTTCTCTTTAGGTGCCATGGTGAAAACAGGGGCTTTTGCAATGACATCGGCTTTTGCTTTCCTAGATCTCTTTGACATTTCAATTTCTGGTAACGTTTCCCTCGCTATGTGAATTAAAGGGTTGGGTGTTCTTTGGTTCTGCAAAGAAGAAAAATCTCAGTCGTAGTGAAAACACAATTGATGAGAACAACTCTATAAACAATCTATTCATTCATTTACATTTATTATATCCGTGTTTAAAACTTAAATTCCCTCTAAAGAGTCACTCTCACGCATTCAGAATAGAATAAATCGTCATTATTTGTTTGATTTTCTATTTAACAGTAAAAGTACAATCGGAGATAGGTGATTTTAAAATGAGACATAAAACTTTCCATTTGAATTATGTGATTGTGATTAATACATAATATATGCGCAATGTAAAATATAAAGATTAAACATTAATCGCATCGGGCATTTTCAAAAGGGAAAACAAACAAGATTTTGTGATCTCTGCCGATTTTCGATTGCGACAATGGTGTATTGCATCGGGATTTTAGTATCATGAGTGAATGTAATATTTGTTCCTCCGAAATGCGATTGCGATTGATCACATCGCATTGGAGTTGCACCATTGATCAAATAAAGAGATTGCATTTGCGATTTGCGATTGCGATTGCGATTGGTTCAATCGCATCGGAGTTTTTGAAAAACAAATATACAACTTATGAAATCTCCAATGTGCGATTGTGATTACTGTACGTTGGACTTTTTCCATTTAAATAATTTTATGTGATAAAGTCTTTATATTCCATCGGATCGGAAATTTTTTCAATGTTTCATTTGTTTATACACACTTGTTAATAAAGGTATGCAATATGTCTTTCTAACAATGAACTCTTATTTCCAATTCAAAAATGATCGGATTGCTTCTAAATATTTTATTTCTATCTAAAAAGAAAGATAAAAAGGGGACATATTCCTAAATGAAATTTATTTCTAAAAATTTTAGAAATGGGGAGGGTTGTTGTACAGTACAACACTAGGGCAGTGAAATTTTCGATTGAAGCTCTTGGTAACTCAATGTACCATTTCGCAGTCGGACAAGTAAGTGTACACTAGAAAAGACGTAGTCGAACGGATTCATCATTTAGGGAGTTAGATGAACACCACAAATGATAAGTCATAACATGCATCGACGGGTCTTCCCCAGGGTTTCCATTGAACTTAGGAATACCCGAGGGTAATTTATGAGGTATCACTGTGTAATATTCCCAAATGGGAAAGCAGCAATATATGAACACAAAACTGGAGCAGTGTAAATCAACATGTCAATATTGGAGACCAATATGGAGCCATAAAATTATGTAAAATAATAGCAAATCAGTACAAAATAGTGAGACATAAATCATATAAAACTAGGAAACAAGCCTCCCTTAAGCAATCACTCCCAAATATGAGTTGTTGTCATAATATAAAATGTTGGAGAGATGCTACAGCGCAGTCATACTAAGCATAACTACAGTTGGAGATCATAAAATGATATAAAAATACTGATATAGGCCACAATAGATACTACACATACAGATATGGGCACTAGATCATCTTTCCAAGACAACCCAATAGGGCTTCCGGAAAATGCACACAATGTGCCAATGTAAGTTGCAGGCCTAGGGTTGAAGGTATGATGCAACAACAGAAATGAGAAGATATGGCTAAAGCTGATGTAGAAACCTATAGCCCTTCTCCAATAGATCCTTCGGATGAAAGAATGGCTCCTCCGCTGAAGAAATCACCTCCCAAAACAACCACTGCAACCACCCCTGCAACTCCTCCCTAAAATAACGCAGATCTGGACTGAAACTGTGTTGTAGGGGATAAATACTCCTTGGCCAGATGCCAAATATATCAATAAATCCAAAGGGGCTTCTTTACAGGCCTTCCAATGGATGGAAAACTTCCTCCACTACAAAACTAGCTCTGAAGACACCCAATATAATTCTCCACTCCTGCACCCTGCAACACAGCACAATATTCTGCAGAACTGCGCTGATGAAGAAAGTTGTAGCTTGGCCTTAAGCCTGAGTGTGGAAATGAAGTGAAATACTCCTCCAAGAGGACCCTCAAGGAAAGAGATTGGATTCCCACTCGGGAACACCCTATGCTAAACAACACTGCAAGCTCAACTAAGCAGCTGAAGAATGCAAATAGTCATGCGGACCATAAAAAAATAATATCATAAAACATGCCTTCCTATGGCAGCCATCCTCTTCCTTATAAAAAATGTGAGCCTTCTCACCTTGGGTCCCACTCATTACGGTTTCCACCATCATCCAATCAATCTCCCTCCAAAAGTGTGTTGTCCCACCATTAATGCCACTCTTCCATAATAGCATTGTTTGATTTGGTAAAAGTTGACCTAATAAACATGCTCCATCCTCCTGTTCACACTCAAGGTGCTTAATTTAGCTGCTTAGATGGTTTCATTTCACACTTGAAGTGTTTTTGTTGTTGCTAAGGATATTTATGGGCCTCCCTACCCACTTATTCACCTACCTATTGATATAAAAATATATAATGTTCCATTTAGCTAAAAGCTAAATTTTAGGAATATTACAGTCCTCCCCTCCAAAATGTTGCTTGTCCTCAAGAAACTATAAGGGTTGAGAAAAATGCTCCCCTCCTCCTCTTGTGGCCTCCTCATCAAATAGTCTCCACCACTGCTTCAGATATTCTACAACAATTTTTCATCCCAATGATCCTTCCCATATGTGCAAGTTGGCCTTTGGTGGATAAACCAAATGGCTCTCATCATGAGAAAATGGAAGGTCTATGTGGAAACCTTCTTACTATCCAATGGCCTCTTCAAATTAGGAGTGATGAAAAGCATAGGGGATCTCATTCCCAATGAGAGACTCCCATCTCCATGCTATCATAAAAATGAAATGAATCACCTTCCATCATGGTAATTCATAGAAAAGTGCCTCCCAAATGTTTATGAGATGCATCTTCCAAGTGCTCCAAACAATCATATGGCTCACCTCATAAATGAATAAGTGATCTATTGTAGTGGCCATATCGTCTTCCATACTTCCCTTGAAGCATGAAGCATAAAAGGTGTGGGAAATTCCATTCCCCATGGACACATCCAACCAATGTGCCTTCCCTCCAATCATGTTCCCAACCAAGATAAGAACATCATAATCATATGGAATCACAATCAAAGTCATGCTAGCTGCCATGTGTATTAAAGGAGAAGGAAAATGGTGCCTCATGTGAAACCAGCGCAGTTTTTCTCCTCAATGCCATAGAATATGATATAAAAAGTGTTTCCCCCACCACTTTTTTGTTGCCCCATTCTTCTTGCATGCTTAGAGAAGGTGTATAATTGTGGGTGTCAATGAAGCACACCATGAAGAATACATCATCTCCCAAAAATATTCTAGGGAGTGGCCAACATCATCACTACTTATGGCCCCAAGTAGCCCATGAAGCCAATAAGAAAGAGTGCCCCCTCTTGGAGCAATTCCCTACAAGTATATATTAAATATATCATGATGCTCAGAAATACAATCCTTACCATACACTGGGACCAAACTAGTGAGGTAGCTCATGGATGAGCTCCATCTCACACCCAATGAGTAAGGAGGTGGTGATGATAATTCTTCCCAAGAATTATGTTTCTCCCCACCCTTCAAAAAATCCATGCACTTCCTCATATGATACTGCATCTCTTATTTGAAGTCTTCCCACATGAATCCCTCCAAAATAGTATGGCATGCTCTAATGAAATTAGTGGGGTTGGAAAGAAAGATCTCATAGGCTGCATGTAGTAATTTTTCCTTGAGCTTTGAGGCTCTAGCCAAGAAGATATTACCCTGATAAAATATGACCCCATCTCTCACTATATATCCTCCATCTGGAAATTGGTCATCAAGTATCCTACATGTAAATATATCCTTGGAGTATTCCACCAATATTTGTGATCTCCAATAAGGATCCATTCTCTCTAATGGCAGCGTTGTTGATCTATACCCTGTAGCCCCTGTCATATGGTTTCCTTCTTCCTTGACATCCCTTATGCCAAAGTCAAGCATCGGTATGCTACTAACATGTTCCTGCTACTCCTCCTGTAGTTTCTCATGCTCAAGTGAAGGTTGAAGCTTTTGGAGGCTAGTCTTCCATAGGAAGCTATCACCTCTCCAAAATATCCTAAGTCTGGCCAATGCATGCATGAGTGGCCACCCTCCTCTACCAAATGGGGAATATTCCTTACTATGTGGAAGTATCCTCCTGTCCTCCAATACCATGGAGTGGTCTCATTTCCCCATGATGGTGCCATTCTCCATCCCAGAAACATCTTCTCCCAATTCAGAATAGCTGATGAGAGTGGGTAATGATGATATTGGGAGAATTTCTCCCCCCTCCTTGAGACTACCCAAGACTCTCTACGTTGTGCCAAATCCTCCCAAGGCTCTCACCCCTCCTGGATCAATGAGTGGTGAGGTGTCTCTCATCTCCTGATCTGGTGGCCTCCTGGGTGGAATGCCTCCATGTAATGAGACATAAAGTCTGAAGTAGACTATATAGGTGAGTGGATTGATTTGTCCCTCCTTTCAGTGATCAAACCAGTCTCCTTCTTCTATGTATAAACCCTTTGAAATAAAGAAGGATGCATGCTCCCAATCCTTTGATGTTGATCCACCTTTTCTTCTCCTCTTTCCATCAAGGTCTCACTTCCCATCATTACTGTCACATGCTACTCCTTGGGAACCTTTTGCAAAGATACAAAAGCTCCTTTAATTGAAGAAATAGCCTCATGCCCATCCCCATGTGGTGATGGTTCTCCTCCTTAAGTGACAGTGATGTTACTTCCTTTCTTCACTTCCTCCTCATTAATATTTGAGAATACCACATCAACAATGAGAGACCCTAGATCTTGGTCTTCCCGTGAAGGAGGAATCTCCATTTTTTTCTTTTGAGAAGAATGTTCTTCCTACAATGGGGATCTTGCCCTTGGAAAGGTATTATACAAATATTTATCCCCCTCAGTAGAAATTTGGAGTGGATTTGGTGTAATATATCTTTCCAACTCATGCAAAGGTTTTGAATGTTTTGGTTTAGTTAGCTCAATCAAAGATGTTT
Organism: Pinus albicaulis; assembly: GCA_034641835.2. Taxonomy (NCBI): domain Eukaryota; kingdom Viridiplantae; phylum Streptophyta; class Pinopsida; order Pinales; family Pinaceae; genus Pinus; species Pinus albicaulis. Next base: position 1,970,322,354 of record CM076578.1, on the reverse strand, counting down.
CAATTTTTTTTCCATCAAATCTCTTCACTAATATCTTAGTGAATCTTGCATAAGTAGCTATATTTTCATGATTAAATGAAGAATATTCATAAAACCACCAAGTATAAACCTTACCTTTAAGATGCAGCGCTGCTATCCTAAGGGCTTCATTTCCTGAAACTTGATGTAGCTGCAAGTATGAGTCTATCTGCTCTATCCAATCCTTGGCTGTGCATTTAGATGACCCATCAAAATTTGGAAAAAAGAATTTACCTCTTCTGCTTCTATTGTGAGTGTTGGGCCTTCTATTCTCTTTGATATGGCAAAACCCTTGGAAGTTCAAGTGATCTTTGAACTTCTGAGATTGAGATTCATACTCTTGAATATAGTCACCGAGAGTCTCCTCCTTTAGTACATCTCCTTCTTCCATCTCTCTTACCATGAACATAGGCATGGTAGAGCATTGTAGATATGATTGTGTGGCCGAATTCTTGCACCCATAATATGAAGAACTGGAGCTTTCTTCATGTGAAAATTTTCTTGAGGGATCTATATGTCTTTCCCTACTCATTCCATTGATTTCTCTGTTAAGCTCATGCACAGCTTGGAGAAGAAGTTCTGAAAACTTCTTTCTCTCCATTTCTCCAAATAATGGAGACTTGCCTTTGTCTCTTCTGTAAGCTTTCTCTTTTCTATGATAAGCTTCTTCTTCTGATAACATAGATGCAATGTCTTCACAGGCTAAGCCAAGATTTTGCTCTGATACCACTGTAATATTCCCAAATGGGGAAGCAGCAATATATGAACACAAAACTAGAAATAGAAGTGTAAATAAGCACATCAATATTGGATACCAAAATGGAGCCATAACATTACGTAAAATAACAGCAAATCAGTACAAAATAGTGAGGCATAAATCATATAAAATGAGGAAACAAGCCTCCCATAAGCAATCACTCCCAAACATGATTTGTTGTCATAATACAAAATTCTGGAGAGTTGATAAAATTCATTCATACTAAGAATAAATACAGCTGGAGATCATAAAATGACATAAAAATATTTATATAGGCCACAATAGATACTACACATACATATCTGGGCACTAGATCATCTTTCCAAGACAGCCCAAGAGGGTTTTCAGAAAATGCACACAATGTGCCAATGTAAGTTGTAGCCCTAGGGCTGAAGGTATGTTGCAACAACAGAAATGAGAAGATATGGCTGAAGCTGATGTAGAAACCTACAGCCCTTCTCCAATAGATTTTCTGGATGAGATAATGGCTCCTCCAATGAATAAATCACCTCCCAAAAGAACCACTGCAACCACCCCTGCAACTCCTCTCTAAAATAACGCAAATATGGAATGAAACTATGTTTTAGGGGATAAATACTCCTTGTCCTGATGCCAAATATATCAATAAATCCCAAGGGGATTATTTACAGGCCCTCCAATGAATGGAAACCTTCCTCTAGTGAAAAACTAGCTTTGAAGACACCCAATATAATTCTCCACTGCTGCACCCTGCAACACAGCACAATATTCTGCAGAAGTTACACTGATGAAGAAAGTTGTAGCTTGGCCTTAAGCTTGAGTGTGGAAATGAAGTGAAATACTCCTCCAAGAGGCCCCTCAAGGAAAGAGATGGGATTCCCGCTCGAGAACACCTTGTGCTAAACATCACTGCAAGCTCAACTAAATAGCTGAAGAATGCAAATAGTCATGAAGACCATAAACAAAAAAATATCATAAAACATGCATTCCTATGGTTTCCATCCTCTTCCTTATAAACAATGTGAGACTTCTCACCTTGGGTCCCACTCATTAGGGTTTGCACCATCATGCAATCAATCTCCCTCCAAAACTATGATGTCCCACCATTAATTCCACTCATCCATAACAACGTTGCTTGATTTGGTCAAAATTGACCTAATAAACATGCTCCATCCTCTTGTTCACACTTAAGATGCTTAATTTAGCTACTTAGATGGTTTCCTTTCACACTTGAAGTGTTTGTATTGTTGTTAAGGAGATTTATGGGCCTCCCTACCCACTTATTCACCTACCTAGTGATATAATAATCTATAATATTCCATTTAGCTAAAAGCTAAATTTGAGGAATATTACACATTGGCCACCAAGGAGCGTAATTGATTGGATCATTGGTGAGCCAGTTTAAATTGGGTAACTCTAAAGTTGCAACAAATGGAAACTGTCGATTTAATTTGGGTTGAGCTTATCCAAGGTATGATGGAATTGCTTTGGAAATACAACTTTGAGCACCAGCATAAGGAATATTTTGTTGGTAACCCAGATAGGGGTTGTTTTGATAAGCAAAAGCTTGAGGATTGTGTTGACCAAAACTTGGGTACGCTACTTGTTGAAATCAAGGTTGTGGAATTTGCGCTTGTGCTTACTAAGGGGTTTATCCACCAATATTATAACCCAAACTAGGATAGGTTGGATTCAGTTGTGAATAGGTATAACCTGGTTGTAGCTATGACATCCCATAATATGGTAATCTAGCTTGTGAATAAATGATTCTGGATACAGGTGGTTGTTGTAAACCAGCCGAAGGAGTTGGAGTCTAAGGGCCCAATGCTTGAGGGTATTGGGTTGAAGGACCCACCTGAGATGGTTGAGGTACAATAGTTTGAGCCTGTAACAAGGGTAAGGATGTATTAATAGGGGGATTGGATGTGGGTGCAATAGGTTGAACTGGTTGATACGAGTGCGCAAACATTTGTGGTTGGATGGGTAGAGTGGGCTGCCACTAACAAACATTCATCCCTACATTAGGATGAAAAAACAACGACGGAGTACTATCAAAATGGGTGACCATAGGTTGCCCCTCAGGATGAGGAGTATAATAAGATGGAAAATTTTGTTCTCCAAATGCAGGGATTCCAGTGGAAATTGTATTGGATGGAATATACCCAGATGGACTAGCTTGATATTTCCTTGATGATGTATATAAAGGATCAAGTCATTCAGTACTCACTATAGATTTACCAGTTAGAATACCATATGATGACATTGATTAATTCCATGGTTTGAGGATGCACTAAAGAAGGTTCCAGATAAATATTGGTAACCAGATGGGATGGAAGGGCCACCATATAAATGTGACTCTCGTGAAGTTGTGAACGTCGACGGGGTAGCAAGAGCAAGTTTTGTCGCAACTGGAACAGATGGTCCAGCCGAATATGTTGGCTCAAGCATGGTTATTCAACCAAATGTATACCCTATTGGATCTACAAGAACTCCAATAGACATAGGATCAACAAAAGAATAGGAAGGTGATTGAGGAAAAGACTCCTACAGGTAAAGTTTCGCCCCAAAATGAGTTGGATTTGAAGGTGTTTCGTCTTGTGGTATTTCTTCAATCAAAATTAAACCAAGTGGAAGTATTTCACCTTCAGACCCAAAGTATATTTTCGGAGGTTTATTGTGTGATATTGGAGACTTAATGGCTACAATATATTGTGGGGCGACCAATACAGGAACAAATTCCCGTCGTTCGACTTTGGGATTCATATGTTCTGGTAAAAAACTGACGGGATCCAGATCAACTTCCAGTTGAACAACGTCGGGTTCGGGAGGTATGGTCTCACTGATTGGATGAATCATGACCACAGGTAGCTATGAGGACTCCATCTCGAAAAAAATTAATGAACCAGGATTTGCATAAACAAATTGAGCCAACTCTGGTATATGTGAGTATGATGTCGCACCGGAGGTACTAATAGTACTAGTTTCGATAGAGCGATGTTGCCTTCACCGACCAAATATGGCTTCCAGTGGTAAAGGTGGTTCCAGTGCTATTCTACGCAAACGACGGGGAAAGGGATGTTATTCTTCCACGGTGACTGATTTATTTTATGACCAAAAAAAAATAAACAAAATAAAAGGGTAATTCTAGGGGAAAAGGTCTACCAAGTAATTGTGAACTGCAGAATACCTCCTCACGAACCAAGAAGTATGGGCATGCAATCCCCCTGAATGTTGTGTTCAGTGTATCACAAGTTACAAGGCGGATAACTTAGTTCACTATGGATGGATAGCAACCTAAATTTTTCCTCCCAAATATACCTGAAGGTAAGTGGAGGCCCAAGTCCGTATTAGTGATGTCTAATGTGAAACCGCACAATGAGAGCACCCCCTTATACTTTTCGTACTAGAACATTGTCCGATATACTCGAAGGTACATGGACGAGCTTCGATATACTTACGTACGTGGAGTGAGGTATCACACTCAGAATGTATCACAGACCAGTTAGCAACAACTGCTAACGAAGTCGAAACACGTCTCTAGCCTAGACCTTATAAATGTTATCGTTTCCAATGCTTTCTTAGGTAAATTGATGTAAATTTTAAGTTGATCTTGTTTAAAAAAATTTCTTTGAGGTTCACCATGTGATGTGATGGAAATTCCTAAAAACTAAAACTAAAATGATAAGAAAAATTTTCAATTTAACTTTTTCAATGAAAATCCCAGCTACTAAGAGAAAGAGCAATCAGTTTTTAGAGCAAACAACAAAGAGCACAAAATAAAATGCAGCTTTCCTAACTTGTTCCTATGCAACACACATAATTCACTATATGCACATGCATGTTTTTATTTTCAACTCCTTTAATGTGAATGAAATAAAGGAAACTATATAAATAAAATCAATAAAACAAGTGTTTTCTTCTTTGAGAAACGAGGAATTTAACAACAATTTCTCTATTAGGAAAAATGGAGAATGGAACTACAATTTTTCCTACATGAAACGAAGAATTTAACGATAATTTCCTTTACAAAAACAAATGGATCTAATGCAAAAATAAATTACTTTGAATTTGATTTTCCAATGATAAATAAAAACACTAAAGAGACATTGAACAAATTTACTTTTCAAAGGAGAAAGAATCAGGTAAGTTCACTGGTCTCTAAGAGGTATCAGACAGTTGAGAATACAACAAACAAATCTCTGAGAATGATAGCAATGACAAATTTGAATGCAATTTGTTTGGCTAAGGGGGAAACGCAGTCTCTAAGGGGAGATAGTGTGTTGCAATGCACCCCTAAGTGGGAGACAGTGCATTGCAGTGCATTGTGTCTTAACCAACAGTGTGTTGGGTGCAGCAGTGATTGAAAATGAAAGCTACAGAACACACTTCTAATGCAATTCTTTCATTCAAAAATCTAATAACTGAAATTAGATGCTACTGATGAGGATTAGAAGAGGCAAAAACACCATGAATGATAGGAAACTCCCCAGTGGAGTCGCCAATTTTTTATGCATAATTGTGATCTATGGATAAATCAAATTCCCTAAGTGTGGTGCTAGGAACTTAGAACAATAGATGAAAGACTTTGCTATCACTTTCTCTAAAGTAAATAGACACGCATAATGATATAAGAACCTACTTTCAATCCAAGAACTTCTCCTTCTCCTTCTGTCGCTTTCGTTGTTGCCTTCAACCCAACTCAAATCGCCAAATTGATTCTTGCAAGCATAAATATAGAACAGAAAACAGATTGCAATATACAGATGCCTACTTATCTTAATCATTCAAATTGATTATATGTGAAACATATATATCATTCAAGAGTCAATTTCTTGAGAAATAAAAACATAAATAGATACATATATGGGAAAATGAACATCAATCTTTATTAAAGAATAGAAGGGGGAGGTTACAACCAATGATTGATTTGATGCCACCAGCTCTAGCTTCATCCCAGCCTCATCACATCCAACATCACACCAGCATCATATCAGTACTTTCACTCTCTCAAATGAGAATCCAACAACATTTCTTCACCAAAATTCTTCCTTACACTAGCACTAGGATCTGTGCTCAATTTATAGGGCAATTGATGGTAGTTTCTCAATGAATGACTATCTAAGAATAGGAAATGCATGTTCCCAAGTTTAGAGGTGTTAGATGGAAACTTGGATTCGAATTTTGACACATATGGAATCTTCTAGAAGGCATTGGCCATGTGGATATTCCGAAACAATAAGAATTTCGCTCCCAATTGACCAACGCACTCTTGAATGTCGGTAAGTGTATTGCAGTGCACCCTTGAATGGAGGATGTTGCATATGAAACATAGTTATTCCCTTTAGAGTCAGCATTGGTGAGTTCATAAGTGATATAACATATACTTCAAACCTTGGAAATCTCACAATAGAATCCATGAATGAATTGTTCTTCTCTTAGGCATATAGCAGTTGAAATGTAAGGGGATGATAGACCCTATTTCATTGGTCCTGGGGATGATGTCCAGTTTGACCAGGTCATGTGGAATGATTCCCAAATTGACCTATAATAGGTTGAGATGGATCAGACTGGTGAGGTGCTAAAAATAGCATGACAGTGCATGAATTCCTTTTAAACTGAAGAAAATGAACAAACTATGGTGATTCTCCCAAAACATAGCATAAGATGTATTATGCCTATCAAACTTGAGAAATAATCATATCATAGAGCTGAAATGAACGTGAAAGATACAAAAAATTCATACATATGAAACTGAAGAAGAAACTATGCCAAAGTACAGTACCACATGAATCCCAAAAGAATAGTTACAACTTCTATCAATAAATTTCTACCAAAAGACTAATACAATAGTGTCTCTCATAAATACAACAACATCCAACCAGTTAAATGGGTCAAGAAGTGAAATATATAGACATGAAACAACTTCTCCCAACCTCAAGGGTCAAATCCTTGAGTTGTGGAGCTGATCCACCAAAGTCTGAACTGAAACCTAGAGTGTAGGGTGTTCAAACTGACTCATCCCTAACTTTAGTGAAACTAATTCATTCATCCTCTCAAAGAGTTTTACCTAATGTATTTACCCCTAGGTAACTCAAAAACATCAATATTACATTTACATCCATGAATTACATCAGTAAAAACTCAAATATTCGATCACAATCTCAGAAAATTTTGAAAAACTGGAAAATATCATAGAATTGACATATGTGCATCGCCTGAAGCAGACGCGCAATGCCTGAAGTAGATGTGCAATGCCAACTTCAAGGTAATTTTTGGAGGCCTTCCTGAAGTCCAAATTTAACTCGGCATAACTCATTAGAAAGCCTATCCTGTCTAGTTTCCAAATCTATGCTTAGTTTCCAAAATTTATCTGATTTGACCCTCCAAAAAGGCAATCTCCAAAGACTTGTCAAATTCACAGCGCCAGGCTCAAAAAGAGGGCAGAAACATGATTTTTTGGATGATTTTGGCTTTTTCTCCCTGTCATAATGTCAAATTTTGGTGTGCCAATAGTAAAAAATTTGTGTAGAGGGCCTTTTGAATCTAATTGTGGTGGTAATTTTTCATTTGGAGGCTCACCGAATAAGCGCAACACCCTAGGCATTGCGCATTTGACAGTGGACTGTTTTGAAAACTAGTCAAACTTTGTCAAAATGCCAAAAACTTTAAAAACTCACCCAAAAACCTTCAAAATTGGTGGATAGAGTGTTGATGATGTGTGTTAAGAATGGAGGGAGGCCTCAGCAATAATTTCAAGTTTGTCTAGTTCCTTTTTCTTGGCTAGGGTTTGCTTGTGTTTCTCCTGCAATTGCTTAAGTTTGATGCTACAAACCTTGTTTCTTGTGATGTACCTATTTGACAAGTTTCTGAGCATCTTGTTGTCCTTGTTTTCCTTGTGGGGTAGTTTTCCAATATGGATGTTGACCCTATCAAGCCATGTCTCTCTGTCATCCTCGACCTCCTTGGCAATCCTTTCCTCAAAAGTTAGTTTTTCATATTCAATTCTCTGATGTTGTAAAGCCCTCTTAAGACCTCTTATTTTTGGTCTCTTTCTGCTGCTTTGGATGTCATCATTGTCAGGGTCATTAGGTGGCATCATAGATTTCTCTTTCTTTGTTTTAAGTAGCTCTAGCTCCATGAGAATTTGCTTATCCTTCAGCTTCTTATTCTCCTACTCAAGAAAATAAATGACAAACTTAGATCTCTCTAAGTTAGTCTGAATTCTCTAATTTGGGCATCCTTCTCCTTGACAATAAAACTAGAGGCCTCATGATCATCCTACTCATCCAATTCAACTAGCTCAAATTTTTTCTCTGTCTCATGGAGGTCTTCGTCCTCATGCCTGACTACCTCATGAACATATGTCTCTATCATCTTTTTATTTTTTTTATGTACCCGCTTTGCTGATGAAGAAGGAAAGGTCCCTTCCACAATATTTGTAGCAAACACCTGCATGTACCCTCTCTAATATGTTCTATCCAATGTGCTCATTTCAACCCTTTTAGGCTTGCTGAAAATAACCCTGCTAGGTGACCTAATCTGACTCTAAGATGGTGATGATGGTGATGAAATGGGTCTAGTAGGATGAGTTGATGAAGAAGTAGGTGTTGTGGGCTGATATGTAGGAATAGATGTAGTAGGATGAGATGGGGGAGGAACATCTTCAACATGTTGAGCTTGTGGAGAAGTGAACATGTCATTAGCATTGAAAGGGTCTCATGAGATGTTCAACTAATTAATATGATGGAGGAAAATTATCTTGATGAGACAGTGGTGAGAGAGGATGTTCATCCTCTGGTCATGATCTCTCTTCTGTGCAATGTATGTCATTTTATCAATGCTCCTGAATGTAAATATGGAATATTGAGCATCTTAACCCTTGTGAAGTGCATGAGCAGTCTAATATGGTAGATGTAAATTCTGGAGAACCTTCCTTCACAAGAGAAGTACTTCATGATGATTTTCATCATGGATGCATACCTATCAAGGAGGTGACTGAAAGGAAAATCTTTATTTACTTCATTTATGTACCTTGGCTTGATGTATGGCTCATAATAGTGATCATCCAAATATTTGGACTTGAACCATTTCTCACCTAAATTTTGAATTCCAGTGGCAGCTGCAATGATGGTTGATGATATGGTGAAAGTCACACTAGTAAGGGTCACTTGATTATCCTGAAGATTTGATATGAAAATTCTGCTCAAAATAGGGTGGTGTTGGAATCTTTGTATCATTTCACAAAATTAAAATCATACGACATGCTTGAAATAGTTTACAGTCATGGGAGATTCCATTAGTTCACTGGTGTTGGTGGGCTCAAGTCTAAGAATCCTTCCTCACTTTTGTGGCCTTCTTTCTTTCATCTTTTATTCGTCTGTGTAGTCTATGTTTTCCTCCTCCATGGTATTTTGGTCTAGAAACCCTAGGGATGAGGAAATGGGAGTGGGGATAGGTTTAGGGAGTGGGGAATGGGGTGAAAAATTTAGGAAGATAGAGGAAGGGGTTAGTAAACTTAGGGAGGTGATGGGGGGTTAAAATGTTTAGGGAAGTTGGAGTAGTAATTTTATTACAGGTTTGATGGTAATGGGTGCCTAGGAAATAGAGATGCCTAGGATTTAGGGTTTAGGGGAAAATGGATTTAGGGAGAAAAATATAGTAATGTAGGGGTAGGTATGGGTTTCACTGTGATGTGGGAAGGCAATGTGGGGTCTTAGGAAACCAAAATGGGAATAAGGGAATGAAATTATGGTTTTCAACTAGAAAAAATCCAATTTTGGCATGAAAACTCAAACACCATGAAAATTCTCTTGAAGAATGCAAGGAGGAGGAAAATGTGTCTTACTTACTTGTTAAGAGGTGGTAAGAAACTTTGCTGGAGTTTAGGTGCAATTTTCATGAGTTTTGGAGCTTGCTGAGAAAAAATCCCAAATTTTCATGAGTTTTGGAGCTTGCTGTGAAAAAATCCCAAATGTGCAGCGCCTTTGAGAGATGCACAGCGCCCTTAGCAAATGTGCAGCACCACTATAAAAATCAAACTTTCGCCCTCCAAACTGGAAATTCAAGTTGTGGAAGTCGTAGCTCAATGTTTTAAGAGACAAATGAGAGTGAATTTGATGTTTTGATGTGATTTATACTTGTTGGATTTGATGTTTTGGCCCTTGGGACCCACTTTACCTTCTTTACATTCACCTTTAAACTTTAAAACTTTACCCTTTCACTATGATCTCATTCTTTTACAATTGATCATTTGATTGGATTGAGACACTTTGAACTTTGACATTTTGGTGCTTTGGCATATGGATGCTTTGAGTTGGCAACTTTGGAGCCATGAACTTGTTACAAATTGAATGGCATAAAAGTACATAATAAAAAATAAAAATTACATTTTGAAATAAAATTTACATCTTACAAATCATCTTTGCATGGTAAAGAAAAGTTTATTTGATCACTCTCTTACTTTCTGGTCTTATGCAATGGAAATGGTGTGTTATTGGACCTTGAAACCCCTAAAACCTAATGGGAACCTTGAATGACTAGAATTCATGATGACATGACTAAATAGACTATGTAATCTCATGAAATAATGGACTCTCAGTAAGTGAAAAATTGAGCCAGCAAGTGATGAAATGACATTTATGAAAAGAGTGAGATTTGATCAAAATCTGTACCAAGTGACCAAATTTTTGCATGACCTAGTGGAATGATAAAAAAATTTCTAAGTGGGACCCCTAAAATGACATGAAAGAGTTAATTTTGATCACTAGCGGAAGGATGCAAATACTGACACTAACAGCTGGTATATACTTGAGTCTAAGTAGGTGATAGTTGTAGTATAATGTATTATGACCGATGAATGAGAGTTGATTCTTGATTATGTCATGGTTGTTAGTCTTGGTAAAATTTGATTTCGAATTGATAGATATGTTGTCTTGATGTTGATACATATGGCTCACACGTGTGAATTCTTGGCACAACAAAGTAAGGTAACTAGTTTGTTGTTATGTTTATTTATGCACTGAAAGTTATGTGTTTATGGCAGTATGATGCAGGGGATTGCATGGCAAAAGAGACTGCCATGAAATCTTGAAGAAGGCTCAGGTTGATATTTCATTTGGAAGTGTTGGGAAACCATGGGGGATTGAGTCACGGTGTTTTTTGCTAGTATTGTGCTCTCCGTCTTTTATGAACTGTTTACGCTTGATTTGCAGTTTTTTTTATGTCTGGTGTGAGACCTTGCCACCTTGGTCATTGTGTCGTATTGCTATGGGTTTTCATGGTTTTCCTCTTGTTTGTTTCTTGTCTTTTGTTTTATTTTTTGATACTTTGGAATTGGCCTGGGAAAGAGGAAATTTGATGGATCGCGGGAGAGATTTGTGGTACCCAACAGGTAATTTAAGACACAGATGAAGCTCATTGCATGAGTAAGCGCAGTGGAAGGTAATACTATGACAATCGGTTGGATCTGAGGTATTAGATGCCTTGGCTATGTCGGAAATTGTTGTTCTCAATGTTGTGCATGGATAAAGGAAGTTCTCTTAACCTAAACCTTTTTCTATCTGGTAATTATGATGTGATCATGATTACATTGGTGTTTATATATGTATACATGTATGTATGTATGTATGTATGTATGTCGTGTCTGACAAGGTCATCATGGATCATGGTTGTTTGATGCTAAATGTTTATATGTATATATCAATATATGTTTGTTGTTACCTGATAGGATTATGATTGTTTTATGCTGATATATATGTATGTATCTATGTATCTATGTCATTTTTTGACAGGGTTATATGGGATCATTCTTGTGGAGGTGAATGGCATGAAAAGGTTCCTGGCTATGAGGAATCATGTGGCATAGTAGCATTGACATATCTATGAGGTCAATATCATGTGGGTATGATTTGATATTATATGTGTTTACTATTCCTATGCTTATGTTATGGACAGGTAACGCTGCGAGGTACATCGGTGAAGTGAAAAGCAGTGTAATCTGTGGCATACTAGGATAAGCATGGATAGTGGAAAGACACTAGATGCAAGGTTTCATTTGGGGTCGGTTTGTGGTCTATTTCTGTGCAATACTATTGTTGTGTATATGTTGCGCATGTTGTATATTCAGTGATTATACCTATGGTGATGTGTACATGTAACATATGTAGTATTGTGTACATATGATGTTGTATGTTTGTTGTATATATGGTGTTGAGCGTATATTACATATGCAGTGCTAGGTATAGATGGTGTTATGTACATGTTGGGTATGCGGTGTTGTGTACTTATCGTATTATGTGCATGTTGGATATGCGGTGTTGTGTGCATATGGTGTTGTACGCATGTTGGATATGTGGTGTTGTGTATGTATGGTGCTATGTATATGTTGTATATGCAGTGCTATGTACATATGGTGCTATATACATATGTGGTGTGTGCATGATTGTACATGTGGTGATGCATGCATGTGGTGTTTTGTACATGTTATACATATGGTGTTGTGTGTAGGTGGTGTCGTGTACATGTCGTGCATGTGGTGTTTGTTAGTATGAATTATAATCGCAAGTGTACGAAAAAATTCCACTTTAGTTGTGCATAACATACAACCCTAACATCAAATATGGCTGCCAATTTCTTTAGATATGCAATTAGTTGACCAAGATAAATGCTGGAAAATATAGATCTATGCAGTAAAAGACATTAAGCAGTAAATAAAAGCAAGAGTTGCTCCATGCATCCAATAGAAAAGACAAAAATATTTTTAAAGATTTTTTTGTATTTTTAACACCTGAGAAGGGAACATAGAAAGATGTTACCAGTCCCCCTCAATGGGATGGGTTCTTGTAAGTCCTCAGCACTTCAGATCTAACATCTCTCTCTCTTGATGGTGTAGAAAACGCAGAAAAGAATGGAACTCAAAGGGAGCTCACAAGAAAAATGGTAGCAAAATATGACAATGATGGAGGGTTAAAGTCAGACCAAAAGTATAGATCCAGAGTGATATTTTGGCAACAAAAGGTAGTGACTGAATGGAAAAACCCTTATATTTATAACAAAATATTGAGTTAGTCTAGATATTGGTGCATAAATAAAATATTATTAACCAAATCAAGATCCAACTTTTATGGAATGTTTTATTATATTTGTTGGAGGGAAAAAGAATTTGATTTTGGTCAAATCCCTTTATTTGTAAATAATAAATAAATAAATAATTTATTTATAATATTAAGGATGTGGTTCAGTAATAATTAAATAAATAATTATTTATTTAATTATTTATAAATGATTTAGTCAAATTTAACAAGGAATATTATTTAAATAAGGTTTAAATAATTATTCCTAGAAAAGGATAAGATAAATAATGATTTATCTAAATAATTTTCCTGTTTTGGGTTAAATATGACTAGGAAGATTAATTAAACTGTTGTTTAAATAATTATTTCTTGAGGAAAATCAAACAAATGTGGATATATTCAATATTTCCTCATGGGTTTTCCTGTTTAGACCATAAACGACTTAATAAATGTGGTTTACTAAGTTATTTTCATAGTGAAATCAATTTTACTTAGGGTAAAATTGGTCTTACATGGTGTACTTTGGTCCATCTAATAGTAATAGGTTAGATGACCAAAAATTGGTGTTACAGATTCCCCCCCAGAGTGTGAGCATTAGGAGCTAATCGTATGACCGAAGTACGTTGTAAGAACTCAATCACTAGACACCGAAGGGGAAGTCAGAGAGAGAGAAATATAAGGTAGATCAAAGTGCTAGAGAACGACCCTCAGGAGGCGATACTTACAGGTGTGACAAGTCTCTTTTGTGAGTGAGTACCTGTGCTATAGGAAGTGGGGGAGGCATACCTATGCCCACCGAGACAAAGTAGAAAGAATAATGCGTCCAGTAAACAAGGTACTAAACTATATAGTACATGATGGCATAAACATGAGCCAGATAAAAACATGATAATGAATCCCACATACATATTGTGCCTGGGATAACAGCCAGGACATGTACAATAATATCTGCGTACATGAGATATAATTACATCTGAAATGCCCCTGTAAATAGGAAAGGGCTCTAAAAATCTAATTGATACATGCAAACTAAAAGGCGCTGCAAGCGGTTGAGGCCGACATCATCAAATCTCAGGAGCTGCATCGAAGGTTGTAATGAAGAGGTCATTCGGGCATGTGGGGGGCTACCTGAAGGGCCACCCCCTCATGAGGTCTGAAACATCTCATACACACCCGGGAATCACCGGTACAATCTGTTGCATCACTAAACCATCAAGTATACAGATCTCTATCATGCTGTTAGTATGAATCCTTTGTCAAAGTGTACGAAAAAGGACCACTTTAGCTACTCATAACTAATAGCCCTAACAACAAAGGTGGCTGCCAATATCTTCGTATCCGGGGAAGAGCAGACACAAGCATTTAAAAAACAATCTATACAGTATTATTATGTCTTTTTCCAGTCCATACCAACAAGGGTGTTATTTATTGAAAGAATTATATCAATACAAATTCAGATAAAACAAGAAAATAGATTCAATTCCTCCCACAGAATAATTTTAATGCCCTCAAGACTTGATATTCAAGATTTTCCTTGTTAAAAGAAATCCACATAAAAGATTGAATCAGTGAAGTCTCATATTGGCGGCCTTAAACACTGGAAGTAAATAGACCTGTATAGTCTAATAGGCAACAAAAGGTGAAGAATGGTAGGAAAAACCCTCCTATTTATAACAAAATATTGGGTCATTCTAGATCTTGGTGCATGGGTTAACCACATCTAGATCCACTTTTTATGGAATATTTTATTATATTTGTTGGAGGGAAAAGGTATTTGACTTGGGTCAAATCCCTTAATTTGTCAAAAATAAATAAATAAATGATTTATTTATCTTTTAAGGAAGAGGTTAGAAGATAATCAAATAAATAATGATTTATTTAATTATTTAAGGAAGTGGTTGAAAGATAATTAAATAAATAGTGATTTATTTAATTATTTGTGGGTGATTTGGTCATATTTAACAAGGAATACCATTTAAATAAGGTTTAAATAATTATTCCTAGAAAATAATAAGATAAATAAAGGTTTATCTAATTAATTTCTTTGATTTTGGGTTAAACATGACTGAGAATAATAATTAAATTATGGTTTAATTAATTATTCCATGAGGAAAATCAAACAAATATAGGTTTGTTTAATATTTCCTTTTGGGGTTTCCTGTTTAGACCATAAACAACCTAATAAATGTGGTTTATTAAGTTATTTTACATAGTGAAAGCAATTTTACTTAGGGTAAAATTGGTTTTACATGGTGTACTTGGGTCCATCTAATGATAATAGGTTAAATGACCAAAAAAAGGTGTAACACATGCGGTAAGGAGTTGCAATTGAGAAACAATCAAGTCAAAGGGCAGTAAGGAGTCCCTTTGCCTGATCCAAGGCACCGAACAAGAGTGGAAGCTGGAACCAAGGTATATTGCCCTCTAGACCTGTCTTCTGGAATGAATGAACTAATGTCGACAGAAGGAGGTCCACCATAGGTGAGGCAATAAGGGGTCCTCAACTAAGGCACGAAAGAAAATAGTAGAGCGACTGATAGACTGATACCAGGGATGATAATGGGGGGTACTGAGTAGCAGGCTAACGACTTCACTTTTTAGAGCATGAAGGGCATGGATGACCTAGCAGCGACTGACACAACATCAAAGGGGACAGGGGACAGTAAGACTGAAGGCCATAGTGTGCGACACGAGAGAGGAACCAAGCAATAAAATATGGAGGACTATAGCGGGAGACAAAGGGACTCGGGATAGACTCCATGAATGTGATGATGACTCAACTCGGATGCTCTAAACAAGGGTGACTCAATGACACTACCGCACAAAAAAGGTCCAATGGGGACCATAAAGACATGAGTACAAGATGGTTACTCATGACGAAAATCGACACGAGAATGGACAAGTATGGAGGCAAGATAGTGCCCCAAGTACAAGTGTTGCAAGTGAAGAAATTCGATTTTGAGGAATGGTGAAGTGGCCCTTCTTGGAAAAAAATTCCCTGGTGAAGTATCAAATCACAAAAAACTAACAGATACCCATTTGAGAGCTCGGTGAGAGCTTTCCAACGATGTAGATTGTTTGTCAAACTGAGCTATGGTTTGGTCGTAGCAAGCAAAAGAAAAATCAGGGGTTTCTCTTTTAATAAGGCATTTTCCCTCCAAATTCACTCATTTGCAAGTGTAGTTGTTGTGAATGTAGAGAGGAGAGAAGGCCCTAAATCTTGCGGCAAGCGTAGCAGACAAATCGACCATTGGAATCGAGATCTGTCAGTTACAGGTAAGAGGCATAACTCTACTCTTTCATTTTAGTGGATTGAAAGCTCAATTTAGGTGCCCAGAGCTCAGGAACAGACCCATGCTCCTCTTCATGGTTAGGTCACACTTTTTGTGGCAATATCTGTGACCTAGGTAGCAGGTTTTGGGCAAAAAAGTGTGACCTATACCAGGATATTGCCTAAAATGTGCGATCGGACACAGAGGGGTTTTTTTGTGTTTTTTTTTGGCTGAGAGTTGGGTTTTTATGTTTGAATGTAGTATTTCCTTTCTGTACACTAAAAAAGATGATGGTTTTGTGTAGATATGGCTGAATTATGGATCAACTGGAGAGAGAGAGACCTGGACACATTACGGTTGGAGATCCAGGAGGATCATGGTGTCTGCAGTGCATTGGCCAGGTTTGGGGTTCAGAGGTTTGTAAAGAACTTTTTGATGAGAGATGGGGAGCCCTTGTTGGCCCAAATTTTCAGGTATTTGGATCTAGACCATGAGGTCTTTATAGTGCAAGGGCACCAGATCAAATTGATGGTCCAGGATATATATTTTCTAACTGGTCTCCCACCACTTGGGATGGTGGGGAATACTCACCCAGTGTTACCGTGAGGGCAGAACATCATGGAGTTTGTAGAGCGCCATTTTCAACCAGGTCTCCATGTCAAGGGGACATGGATACCCATCCGGGATCTAAAGAGGTTAGGGACTCGTGTTGTGGCCGCAGTCGTGCTGTGAATCTTGGGAAACCAGGCACTCCACCACATCATTGGAGGGTAGATGATGCTTGTTGAGAGTGTGTTGAGTGGGACCTAATATGGGTGGGCCCAGATAATGCTGTCGTCGTTGAAATGACATTTTTCACTATGCAAGCGGAAAGTGAACTATGACTGTTCATATTGTACAATTTTGTACTCGCTCTTCTTTGAGAAGATCCTGACATTTCGACCTCGCATATAGCTCCAAGATGGGGGCTCGAGGGAGCCCAGGATGCGCTGGTGGGGGTGACTACTGTGTAGAGGGGGATGTGGGGCAGTTGGATGGGTATTCAAACCTGAGGTCTTTTCTCATTGGGACCAAATGTCATTGTACATAGACGACTATCCCTATAGTGGGATGAGTTATCGTGGGGAATCTAACTTTCCACTACTGCCTGGTCGAGTATGGGGGCCTGATGGTAAGTGACAAGTTGCTAATCTTTTATGTGTATTTTAAAGTTTCAAAATATTTTATATGGTACTGATTATTTCACTTTTGGTATACAGATACGGCACCAGTAAAACCGACCAGGTACATGGGACGGCCTGCAGTAGTAGGGGCTGCAGGACCTAGTGGTTTGAGAGCATCGCAAAATAAGGATGCAGCAGCCCTCCTGGAGGACATTCGTCATAGATGTGAGAGGATTCTAACCAGTGTTTCAAAGCGTGGCTAGAAATACTTGGATGACCAGTACATAGAGCCATGTATTGGTTTACCCTCAGAGTGGCGAGGGGTCATGCAGTGCATGGCGATGGCCGGACAGGGAATGCATGATCTAGGAGATGCAAGAGCAAAGCCATTGGCTCGAGATCCTCTATATAGTGATTAGGTGTAGGGGCATGTGGTGCCCCCAGTTTTGAGTTTTTTTAACATGCCATGGGCATGTCATATGTATCAGAGTTAATGGACTCTAAAACATTTTATACTACACATATAATGGATATGCATCATTTTGATGGTTTTATGTTATTATCTTGTGTTAAATGCGTGTGATAAGTGTCAATATAGAATGTTGTTAGAAATGATATCTACATAGTGATTTTGTGCTCTAGGTACATGAATGAATGTAATGATTTCAAATTCACACATCAAAAGCTTCACTCCTAAATATCTTCTAAAAAGGATAGGATTATACATACGATAGACACCATTCAACTGTATGACAAGAAGTAGAGAATATAAGCTAACATGAAGGTGAAGGACACGATGGGAAAGGGCGTCGGCTAATAAACCTCGCACTGCATCATATTCGGTCTGTTTATTGGTGGAAATACCAATGCATACACCATTCGAGAGAATAAGCGAATGTAAGGGGGTAAAAATGGCTCAACCTACCGAGCTAGATTCCGAGAGCAGCGACTTGCACCATCGACATAACCAATATAAGGTGTGGATGGGGGTTCCATATGAAAGGTACCACAAGACAACAAATGGGAGGATGATGACACTAGTAAAAAATAATGAAATTAATGACCAGGTGACTAAAAAAGTTAGTCACCTCAATTATTTCAAGTGAATTACTACTAAATTTGAGCAATTTTAAGTGACCGAAGTAAAAATGACTAACTTAAATGACTAATTTAGTCTAGGAATAAACTATACGAATAGATAATAAGTGACTAAACTAAAATTGACTAACTTAAATGACTAATTTAGTATAGGGATAAAATATATCACTAGATAATAAGTGACTAAACTAAAAGCGACTAACTTAAATGGGTAATTTATTCTAGGATTAAAATATATGACTAGATAATAAGTGACAAAATTAATAATGATTAATGTAAATGACTATTATAGTCCAAGAATAAAAATATGACCAAATAACAAGTACAACAAGTATATGAATTAGTCATCTATGTCAGTACTTTTTAATTGTGTCACTCCATAAATGGAAAATTGCAATTTTGATATCAAAGTGTTACATTTCACTACAGGGGTCTTTGAATCCATCTACAGTTTTACAATTATCTCAGTTGTGTCCAATCTTTCCATTAGATTGTTGATAAGTTCATGATAGTTCTCCAAGCAACAATGTTGGATACCTTGCCCCTCATTTACCTAAGAGCGATCAAACCCATGATTATCCTTTCCACCACGGGCTCCTCCTCCCTGACAACTCTCCTTTTGAACCCTTGAACCCCCACCCCTGCTAGCCCCCTGCTTACCTCCTCCACGACCCCCACACGCACAGGCACTAGCGAGCCACACATGCCCCATAGTCTTGCCACCCCCGCATGGAGCCTCCATGGTTATTTCCATGTCCACCACCCCCACAGGGCCATGGACAACAGTGGAGGGAGAATGCACACACTCCATCGAGGGCTTCATAATTCGTCAAGGTTGAGGAGCCCCACTGCGTGCAGATTCCACAGACCAGACCCCCCACCAGATAAAACAACCAACACCATAAAAGGAGCCAAATTTCATCGCCCACCACCGCAGGGAAGCACAAAGCCACCTCCCACTACCAAAGAAATACCGCCACCACCAGGAAAACCAAATACCACCACCCACCAAACCAACACAAGAAATTGAACAACAAATGACGACAAAGTAGTCGATACCTTAGCATAACTTCCCCCAAGGTAGCGACCAACCTCCAAATTATTTGCACAAAGACCAAATGTCAATCCACCAAACACCTCGCACCCATGCCGAAGGGCACTAAATTGGGAAAAGAAACTATTTTTCTACCACCACCCTCAAGGTTTCTTAGACTGTAGATTTCAGCTTCCTCTATAAGCTCTAGAAGGATGAGCCCGTTGAAGATCTAGAGGAGGGGATCACTTCTTCCATTCCCAAATGTGGGTGAAGGGTTCTTCACTGCAGTTAATTTTCAACAGTGGAAGCCAAAAGAACCTCATGTCATAAGAGGTCATGAAGCAGATGAGCTTACCGACCACAACACACCCACAATTGTATACCATCGAGTGGCTTCACAAAGGACGAGATCTTTGTGTCAGCTAGTAGTGTCGCCTTCGCTATAGCATCAATCCCTTCACAGATGAATTACAGTGTCATGTTTCCCCTCTTGAAGTATGTGATTTATCATTAGGCCAACCATACTTGTGGAAGCGACATGTTATTTATGAGTCTAAGCATCACTCTGTTATTATTAATTTTTGCAATCAGTTGTACAGGATACCGGAGGTAGCACCGCCTACCATCATATATTTGATTACTGTGAAGAAATGTAGTAAGATCATTTCCCAAACCAGGAAATTTTTTTCCTTATGATTCACCCTCAGGGAAAGAAGAATATTCTAGCCATGACCTCTAGACAGGGCTCCCCTGCACGACAACAATAGATGGAAAATGTCACGGAGTAATACAAGGACATCTTCACTTCACCCACAGGGGTACCTCTACACTATCAGGTCAAGCACTTCATCAATATGACCCCAATCACGCCGCTACCCAATGGGTTGATCTATCGATGCTCTGTTCTGGAGAACAATAAAATCAAGAGGCAGATCCAAGAGTTATTGCAGAAAGGGAACATCATGCCAAGATCCTCACCCTGTGGGAGCCTGAACGTGTTGGTACAAAAGAAGGATGACACATGGAGACTCTGTATTGAGTATCGGGCACTGAACAAGATCATTGTTTGAAATAGGTAGCCAATCCCACAAATCGATGACCTTTTAGACCAGCTCAGGGGGGGGGGGGGGAATATTTCAATAAGATTGACTTGAAGACTAGATATCACTAGGCACCAATCGAACCCTCTGATGTATGGAAGTCTGCCTTCAAATCCAAGGAGGGCCTTTTTGAATGGTTGGTCATGCCTTTCAGGTTGAAGAATGCCCACATAACCTTCATGAGGCTGATGGATGATATCTTGTGAACATTCACCAACTCATTCGTGGTTGTGTACTTGGATGGCATCTTGATATTCATCCAAAGTTAGGAAGAGCACCTCCACCATATTCGACAGGTCCTCCAAACCTTGCGACAATACAAGTTGTGTGCCAATTTGGATAAATTCACTTTTGGTATGGCCTAGGTTCAATACCTGGGGTACATAATTGATGAGTAGGGTGTGTATGTGGACCAAACCAAGATATAATTAATTCGATATTATACAGCCCCAACCACTCTAACAGAGCTCCGCAGATTTCTGGGACTTTCCATCTTCTACTGCAAGTTCATGTTGGGATTCTCTCATATCACTTAGCATCTGAGTCAAGTCACCGAGGGAATTTTATGGTATAATACACCCTAGGTTCTGGTTTGGAAACCAAAATAGAGCAAAGGTTATTCAGCAACAAGAAGCATGAAAACAAGTAGTCCTAATGCTTAAACTAATAAAATGGGATGAAGGAATAATACCCATAGGTCCTATGTTTGAAGGTGATCCCGCAAGGTTCAAACCCTCAGCTTCTTCCAATGCTTCAAAACCTGCAACTCATTCAAGAAAATCATATATACTAGCATTAGTTCAAATCATGTTCAATATATTAGCATTAGATCATATAAGACTATAGGTATAAAACATGAAATCATTCATAATAGGATCATAACATGAGTTAAAGCAATAATATCATAACTATCAAGAACACAATAGAGATTCTGTATTTATGTTTTCAAATAAATGTGGAGGAATACCACCTGATTCAGCCACGGATCCAAGCGAAACCACCCCCCAATCCGTCCAGCCCAAACCTCAAAAATCCTCTTCCAAATGCATACACATAGATTTCATATAAAGGGGATGATCATCTTTGTGAGGAAACAAGGGTTTCCACAATTTGGCAGTGCAAGAGGCACATGAATAAATTAGACTTGATCGGGGACTAGTTGGCTATAATATTAATATCCTATGTTTCTCTCCCTTTAAGCCTTCCCATGAGGTTTATTTATACCACCCAAAAATAATTCTTTTAGTTGGGATATAGTTAGGTCACGGGCTCCTGTAGGTATGCTTCCAATGTAACTCTTAAGACTCGCCCAAAAGATAGAGATTTTTATATTCTTTCATCTTTCAAATTATATACGCAAGATGGGTATAGAAGGACCCGCGTGTGTACTCACTTTTGAGAGGGCATAGTCGCATATGGCATTTAAAATAATATTTTTTGGATAAAGGACCAATTCTAGAGGGAAAGGGTTGCCCAAGGCCATAACTCAAAGCATCAAGTATACAAAGGTGGAAAATGATGCTATAACAGGGAGGAGAAAAAGAAAAGTTCTTCTTGTCTAAATCCCAACATAAGGCATTTGCCGATTTTAAGTGTCGCCTCTACTCTACACCATTTCTCACATCACCAAACCTGCAACAACCATTTGAGATTGAGATAGATGCCTCCGACTATGAGATTGGTGCAGTTCTTATTGAACATAGTCATCCAGTAGCATATCACAGTGAGACACTTTGATACACAGTATGAAAGTATCCCAACTACGACAAAGAGATGTATTCCATTGTGCACGTCCACTGATAGTGGAAGCATTACATTATAAAGAAGGAAACCATCATCAACACAGACCGTGGACCCCTGTAGTTCATACAAACACAAGGGAAGTTGTGGAATGATCACCATCAGAAATGGTACACATACCTACAAAAGTTCCATTTAAACATTTGGTATAATAAGGGCAACACCAACAATGTTACAGACTTCCTCAACCGGCCGTCAGTCATGGCACTGACCACTATGCTTGACTATAGTGTGAACGAAACTTCGAGATGTCTGACTCTTTACAATAGTGATCCAGACTTCGAAAACACATACCAAATGCTCCTGGAAGGAAAAAAAGTTCCAAATTATCACCTCCAAGATGCACTATTATGCCACCTGGGACACCATTGTGTTCCTTCAAGTGAGCTGTGGAGCGATAAAAAGGTGTCTTTGTAACTCCTAATTACCTCACATTAATTGTCAACCCAGGGACGACTTTTTGTTTCAAGCGTGTACTCAGTCTGAGGCGGCTATTTACTCAAGAGTAATGTTTTGCAGTATAGTGCTTAAAATGCAAAAGTAAATGAAAGCTGGAAATAAAATCTACTTACAGCAAAGCACTTTAAGACTTCAATCATGCATTTGGAAAAATAAGCAATGTATCAGTCAAGGGTCCAGTAATAATAACTCATCCCTTTGGAAACTGATGTAAAGGAAATTAGAGCATAGACCACGGGTCTGGGAGCTAAACAGTGAATGCCAAAGCTCACTACAGCCTTAGATCGTCTCTCACACCAAACAAAAAATGCGAGTAAATAGAACAGCAAATAAAGAATTGAACAGCAAATCTGGAATGGAACGGTAATTCTAAAATAGAATAGCAATAACTATTGATAAATTATAAACAACACTAGTAAATCATATACGCACACAACACGCTGAAATAGTAACCTGATCAATCTTAATTAACAGGGATACGACTGTGCTTCCAAATAAAACAGCATTATTTCTGAATCCAACAATCATGAAGAACATAACTCCCAAGATGAATTCCGTAAGATTAATGAACAAGTGCACAGCACAGAGGCTCTGTAATTAAACAGCAATAGCATTATGTAGAGAACAGCAATGTTACATTAACAATTTTAAAGGAATAGCAATACGTTAGAATGCACACTACGACTTTCTTGTTGCAGAGAACAAAATATGAAATATAACAGAGCTGTAATAAAACACACCAGATTACTGATTCAAGCTGATAAGCAAAACCACGCATAAACCAAAGAGATAATATACAGCAGCAAGTGTCCTCCGGGGCCGGGCCCTTAGCCTCCAAGGGGACACCGCCTTAAGTTAATCCAGACGTAGAGATGAGAGAATCACCAAGCTTATATTAATGCATCGGACAAAAGTACAATGAACCAGTTCTCAACGAGACTCAATAATCAGAACTGATGTTTAACAGAAAATTACATAAAAACGTATCTCCAAATCATCCCCCTCTCTGATCTCTGTTCTGATTTAAATAAAGAGAGATCAAGAGCAGTTACAATAAAGATAAGTACAACATGATTTCTATTGCAAAATTAGATTGTTTCCAACCAATTGATCAACAAGAAGAAGGCGAATTTGGCTTTGCAGCTGAGATTTGGAGGACGGCCGCAACAACAGAACTGAGAAAATCGTGCTTAAAGAACTCTGCGAATCTCTCAACACATGCCGAATTTGGGCAAACCGTTCTTTGTGAAAGTTAATTGGGTCTGTTCTGGACAAAACCCATGTTCCGGATTTTCCAGATTCGTCTTCATTTGCTCAGAATCTCAACCGCAAAACTGTCACTCCTTATTCCAGCGCATTTCTGAGTTGGCACTTTTAATGATCAAATCTTCAATCCGGAAATTATCTTGGAGGCTAAAAATGGTGAATAATGTTATAACCAACTTATTAAAACTATCATTGATAAAATAATTCATAATCATCAATTTATTAGAAATAAAGGAGAATAAATAACATTCATTCATAAGAGCATAAATCATTATAAAATGGGTTTATATAATAAATTATAATAAATGACATGATGAAGAATAGTAGAAATGGGTGGAATAAGTGTTCAAAAGTGATAATAATAATGGCATATTAACGGCCCAACATACCCCCACACTCAATATGTTGCATGTCCTCATGCAACGAAAACTGAATATATTGCATGTGCTCATGCAACCCAAAGACAAAAACCCATGTGTTAACCAAGCAAAAAAAATATGTTCATCTCAGCTCATGAAATGGATAGAACAAATGAATTCTTCCTTAATTAATGAATATTCACTTTTAGTAATCTTGATGAAGGCATAACAATTTTTATATTGACATTCAACTATATGTATATATGAAGTTGCAACAAAATATGATATAAGTAACAGCAAACTTCATTAACCATTTTCTCAAAAACTACAAACCAGATTTTGTTGAAATTTGGCAAGTAAATTTATAATATATGAATGCCTTTATGATCCAAAAATCAGACTGTTTTGATGCATGGATCATGAGATATAAAAAAAATGACTGTAGCTGAGAGTGCATGATTTCCGAAATTTTATGAACCAATATTTCTTGAAATTGTCTGGGTTTGTATTAATGATACGTCTGCATTTTCCAGAAATCACAAGAATTGAGTTCATGGTTTTTTTTTTTTTTTTTTTTTTAAATATTATGGAAATCAATTTCTGCATTGTGTAAAAATGAAATTGTATGCCTTAAATGAGAAAGAAAATTGAAAACATCCATCATGCGTAGCAATTCTTCCCCCTCTCTGAAAATTAGCATGCCCCCATGCGATGCTAGAAAAAAATTGAGGTGGTTGCTACCAGCTGTTGAATTCTATGCTTGGTGTAAAACAACATGGAATAATGGAGGTGTTGAGAATGAATAAGAATAGCAATGGATGATAAAAAATATGAATGGCATAGTCATAAGAAAGAAATGAATGAAAGCAACACTCCCCCAAACTGAAAGATGATATGCCACTGAAAAGGGGAAGTGGTAAAGATGTGGAATGAAGGATGATAAATAATGCTCAAAATGGATTTCAGTAAATTCTCCTAAATTCGTAATAAATCAGAAAATTATGCTATTTTACCTCAAGTTTTACCTCCAAAAAGAAAAATGTGGAATGACATATATGTACTGGCAGGTGTTGAAGCTGATGTAGGCAGATTTGGTGCTTAAAGTGATGCAAAAGGTAGAATCCAGGCAAGCACATCATGTCTGAAGAATTGTGCACGTTCGCGAGTTGCTCGAGCCTCTTCCGTTAGTTGCAATAGTGTGGTCATGCTGTGAATAGAATTCTGCCCATACTTGTTTTTCTCCTGTAAACAAAGCACTATTTTGCATACAATGTTCTTGAATCCATAGTGTTAGTTTTGAATAGAAATAGATAAGATGCATGCAAAACTTTCAGTCAGAAAAACTTTTGTGAAATCAACAAGTTATGGCAGAGTGTAGTAATCATATCGCATGCTATCCCATAATGCATACATTCCCCCTCCAATTGGAAAATGAATTCCATGACCATAAAGCGTATGAGAGGTGTTGTGCTGAGAGCAAGGCAAGGGAATGAACAATATAGCAGTGAATGAAGCAGAGTACACATATCAATGATAGGATAGCGGGAGTTATGGTTATAATGAGAGCAGAGTGTGTAAAGATAGTTATGAATAAGAGATAGGACGCTTTGGATTGATGATAAGTTACGAAAAAGAGAAAAAGAACAACAATATGCCAAAAGATGCTTTACTGATAGTATGCTAGCTGAAAATGATGCGATTGATCATAAAACAATTTCTCATGCATAAAGGTTCAAAACAGGGAAAAATTTAAGGAAATAACTTCTCTGATAAAAAGAAAAAATAAGAAAAGGGTATTATAATAATAATTGACGATAAGATATAACTTCAATACCATAAGCAGAGCCGCTGCTGTCAGCAGGCGTCCATAGCCTCGGCAGGGTTGCTTTTTAACCCATATGAGCCAGGATCCTCAATTTATAAATGGAGAGTTACATTGTTGTTCTACAGAAGAGATCAATGTGCTGGCGTGGTAACCAGATAACCACACTGCCATTCACTGGGATGTAGCAAAAGTGATCAGGCCGGCTCGTGATGAGACCTCCTGTTCCAAGGATAATTGGGCTATCCAATGGATCATAACCCCGGTGTGGTGGCCATAATGGGAATGTCACTTTGTTACAGCCTTATGAACATGGTAGGCTGGCTCGTAATGAGACCCCCTATCCTCCATCTGCGAACAAAATTTTGTTATTATTACACATTTTTATGATAAAAAGAGGGAGGCTCAGTACTCCTTAAGAGCATGGATGGTGGAAGAAGTTGAACATGTCAATAGAAAAATATACCCATAATCTCATTTATTACAGACAGAGAAGATTATAATCCAGAAGGGTGGAACCAACATGGTATTAAGATGATCAATCAATATCATGTTCAACAGAAAACAATGCAGTAAAGTAGTATATAAATAATTGTGTCCCTTTTTAAAAATAATCTATCATCAAGGAGCTGTCCTGTTAAAGATCATAACGTGAAGGATATTAACTTGCTTCAATAGAATCCATAATTCTTGTCCTCGTAAAAATAGTGTACTTCATGCCATGAAGGGGAATCAGTAAAATGTGGTTGAGATGAACTAGGAATAGTCCCACAAGAGGAAGGAAGGGTTGCTCTCGAAAATAATCCCAAAGTGTTGCTCTTTTGAATGAACAGCAAAAACACTCAAAAAGTGGTGTTCCTTAAAGGAAATGCACAAAAAAAAAAGAAAAATACACACAAAAAAGTGTGAAAATGCAAATGTCGTTCCTTTGGAAAAAGGAACAGCAAAAACTAAAAGTGTCGTTCCTTTGGAAAAGGAACAGCAGAAACGCAAGTGCCGTTCCTTTGAAAAAGGAACAGCAAAAACGCAAGTGTCGTTCCTTTGGAAAAGGAACAGCAAAAGCACACGTGTCGTTCCTTTGGAAAAGGAACAACAAAAATGAAAAGTGCAAAAGTGCTATTCCATTCGGAAGGGAACAACAAATCGTGAAAGTGCAGAAGTGTTGTTCCATTTGGAAAGGAACAACAAAACGTAAAAGTGCAAAAATGGTGTTCTATTCGAAAAGGAACAGCAAAAAGTGAAAATGCAGAAGTGTTGTTCCATTTGGAAAGGAATAGCAAAACGTGAAAATGTAGAAGTGTTGTTCCATTCGGAAAGGAACAGCAAAAAGTGGAAGTGCAGAAGTGTTGTTCCATTCGGAAAGGAACAACAAAACGTGAAAGTGCAGAAGTGATGTTCCATTCAGAAAGGAACAGCAAAAAGAGTCGTGGAAAAGGAATGGAAAAATGACCCGTGACAAAGGAACAACAAAATGAATTGCTAACCAAAAAGGTGTTGTTCCTTTGGAAAAGGAATAGTAAAACGAAATTGTTGTCCCTTTGAAAAAGGAACAGCAAAAACAACAAAAGTGCACACAAACGCACACAAAAGGTGTAATAAAAATGTGTAATAATAACAAAATAAACCCATTTTATAATGATTATAAAAAGGTGTAATGAAGAATAGTAGAAATGGGTGGAATAAGTGTTCAAAAGTGATAATAATAATGGCAT
Organism: Pinus albicaulis; assembly: GCA_034641835.2. Taxonomy (NCBI): domain Eukaryota; kingdom Viridiplantae; phylum Streptophyta; class Pinopsida; order Pinales; family Pinaceae; genus Pinus; species Pinus albicaulis. Next base: position 1,970,294,442 of record CM076578.1, on the reverse strand, counting down.
ATTAACGGCCCAACATGAGCAGGCCCAGATGATTTGGAAGCCACACTACAGTCGGGTCGCTCCATTTCATTTATTGGCCAAATCTTCGATAGGATGTTGGGAAATACATCCAGTCTTGAACTTCCTGTGCCATTTCAAAACCGACCATCAAGAAGCAAGGCCTATATACTCCTTTTCCTAACCCTATTCAACCTTGGGAATAAATCTCCATGGATTACTTGTCGGGCCTTCATTCTATTAATAATGGCAATAACTTTGTTTTCGTGGTCATCGACAAATTCTCTAATATGTCCATTCTAGCGGCTTGCAAGTAAAATATCACAACAGAAGCCACAACTAAGCTCTTCTTTGAATGAGTGTGGGTGCACTTTGGTATCCGATAGTCCATTATCTCATATCAGGACATCATGTTCCTGAGTACATTCTGGTCAAGTCTCTGGTTGATACTGGACACCAAGATCACTAATTCCATGACTTTCCACCCCCAAATTGATGGCCAAATAGAGGTCATCAATAGGATGATCGTACACATTATGTGGATGTACAACTGGAAGAATCCACACACGTGGGATTAAAGCCTCCCCTATTTCTAACATATGTACAACCAAGCTCTCCATAACTCAACTGGCCACAACCCCTTTCAAGTGGGGTTGGGATTCCAGCCACTATGTCCCATTGATGTGGCTATACAATTTACAGCTACTCTGATAGATGCAAATCATGTCCATACCAAAGCTAACAGGGCTAACAACTCCATTGAGTTCATTTATCACATTACTCAGTAGGTTCGTTGCATATTGGACAGAGCCAATGCTAAGTACAAGCAACGACATGATCAACATTGGGTATCGCACAAGTTCGAGGTGGGAAACAAATTTTGGCTACATTTACAGAAGGAGAACCTCTCTGGGCCCCACCGAAAGCCTCTCCTGCTCTGATATGGGCCATACACCATTACCAAGGTTGTAGGGGACAATGCCTTCAATCTCAACATTCCACCATTCCTTGTCCGGCACCCACTTTTCAACGTGGATCACCTTCGACCATAATTTCCACCATTACTGGACACATCCTACATTGTTTAACAACTCACACCAACATATTTAAATACATACTGCATGGAACATGATGCAACTGATTGGATCATGGAAACACATATTAATAACACTCGCTAATAAAGGATACAACTATATTGAGTGGTAAAAGTAGGGAAAGTGGTTCTCTAGGGACCATGTTCAACTCGAATTTCCTCACCTTATGGAGGCTCTGCATGCAATGGGGACCATTTATTCCTAAGGGGGTAGGACTAATCCAGGTGGATATTGGTGTCCACCCACCTAGATTTCCTAGACGTTTTCATTAATTTGCTTTTTTATAGGAGAATTTACTATTTTTAGCATTTTTTTAGTTCCTGAACATTCAAATCATTTTTTACCCCCTAAAAGACATTTTTTTTAGGTTTGTAGCAAGCTTGCAAAAATCCTATATTACTCATAACGATATTTCCAACAAGGTATCATACTCACCAAAAAAAGATAATATGACCAAGTTACAACCTTGGAAAGTTGGTTGCCCAACTAACCCCAATGAGGCCCACAAACTCTTGGTGTTACATCTCTTGGGGTTAGGGTTTTGGTTTTTTAAGGTTTTCTCTCATTGTTAAATAATAAAAAGGCCATTGAGACTCATTTTAACACAATTTAGAGGAATGTAGTTGCCACATATCTTCTCAAATATAAGCTACCATCACCCAAGCTAGTTTATTTCCATTCTTTCTGTAAGCATTTTTTATTTCTTTCATATTAATGAAATGAAGTATTATTTCTACCACAACTCTATATTTGTCGTTATATTTGTATTATGTTGTGTTCCTTTTTAAATTTTTATCATGAACTTGCCTTGATGTGCCCTTTCTGTAGCAACTCCTAAATATACCACTTGATTTCATCGTTCTCTATAATAGAGTGTTGATAGACCAGTCCATTGGGTAGCGGTATGCCTGGGGTCAGATAAATGCAATGCTTGATCTGACAGTGTAGAGGAACCCCTACAGCAGAGGTAAATATTTCCCTATACTCCTCCATGACCTTTTCCACCTACTGTTGTCATGCAGAGGAGCTTTGTATGGAGGTTGTCGCCACAATATTCTTCTTCCCTTGAGGGAGAATGATAAGGAAAACAAATTTCCTAGTTTGGGAAATGATATTACTGCATTTCTTCATAGTGATCAAAGATATGGCAGTAAGCCGTGCTACCTTCGGTATCCTATACAAGTTGTTTTCCAAAGTAATAATAACAATGTTAGGCATATATTCATACACATCCTGCCACTTCCACAAATATGGTTGGCCTAATAATACATCACAAATTTCAAGAGGAGAAACATCACATAATACCTAATCTATGAAGGGCTTGATGCTATAGGAGGGTGGAACTACTGGCTAATGCAAAGATCTCATCCTTGGTGAAGACACCTGATGGTGTACGACTGTAGGTGTGTTGTGGTTGGTAGGCCCATACGCTTCATGAACTCTACTAAAACTAGGTTATTGTGGCTTCTGTTTTCGACAACGAACTCCAACGAAGAACCTTTCACCCAGATCTGTGAGTGGAAGAGGCATTCCACATATTCTGGATCTTTGGGCTCATTATTCTATATATTGGTGACAGAAACGGTGCCACTAGGCTCTGCATCAATAATCTGCTTCCCTTTTTCATTCCCCTTGCCAGGTTCTGACTTAGATTTAGAACATGCATATGATTCAGAAGCCTTCAACTTGGCCACCACTGACTTCTTGGCTCAACACTTACTCGTGTTGTGAGTGGGGATCTTATGGAACTCACACCACTTTCCTGTGTCCTTATTTTTCTTCTTGGTGTTTTTCTTTGCTTGCAACTTCAACGAGTTGTCCTGGGTCACCCCGCCTTGGCTTTGTCCTTTGTTCTACAGTTTGGGGGCGCATTTCCCTTGCTTCAAATTTGGAGATCCAAAGTCACGCTTCTTCTGTTTAAACTTTTGCTCGATATTGACAACATATCGATAGGTGACACCAAGAGAGGAAATTTTGAGGAACTCCATTTCATCTTGGATGTACTTATGTAAATAATCGTAGTACATGAATAGGAAGTGTTGCTATTAATCCTTGATACCCAGCTTCGTGCGAAGGGGATGAAAACCATTTGTGAACTCTGACACATATTTTTCCCTTCCCTACTGCAACATAGTCCATTTTATGTATTTATATTCATAGCTCTCGACAAGGTAATATTTTTCCTTGATGGCATCTTGGAAAGAATTCCAAGATGGTGCGGCTAAAAATAGTCAGGTGATCAGGAGCTCAAGTCCGAGCCATGGAAAAAGCTCAAAATTGAAAGTGTTCAAAATCACTTGCAACCTAAATGACCGGATAGGCCTCGACGATACAATCCTAGCGCCGTAAACAACACTCAAATCCGTCACTGTATGTGAAAGTTATGCAAGTTTGAAGTTTTCAGTAAACTGAAAAAAAACTGAGTTTGACCAGCTTTGACTTTCAAATTTTGAAAAATTAAAAAAGGAATATTCTAAGGAATATTCCTTAGAATATTCCCTGGAATATTCCAACTGGGCCAATCGTATGGTGACAAGTGGCATTCTATGATTGGGTGGAGGATTGACTTTGTCTAATTTGAACCAATTAGCAGGCGCCACATGGCTCGCACGGAGGCCGCCACGTGGCCCCAGGCCTGTGAAAATTTCATTTATTAAAATTTTTATCATTCTATAGGTTTCGACCCTGGGTCGGGCGGCTGGCAACCCCAAGGCCTGACTGCCCAAGCTATGTAATGGTTCTTATTATGTATTGTGCAAACGCTTTATTTAAAGTTTGTAAAGAAATGCAATGGTGGTAATAAGGGATAGCCCCGTGAGCAACCGACTCCCCATAGAACCGTCACCCAAAACCATAGTCTAAGACCATTCACCGCCGAGGCAAACGGTTATGTAACTGTCTATTTTGTTTGAATTTATGTGACCGCACTTCACGGGATAATAATAAATGTTGTGGGTGGAGCGGAGTTAACCAATGGCTTAAACGGAGGCAATAATGTGACCACGTCCAGGCGCCAAACTAAAATTTTAATTTAATTGCTAGTGGGTTCCGCCAGAATTGGGCGCGTTTCGACAAATCTGGCCTTAGTGCCAATTTTTGTGCGGCTATCTGCAGTTAGCCCACATTTAGTGGGATTTTTACTTGACATTGGGCAAAATATTGTTTTGCTCATAACTTTCACAAGACAGAACCTTTTGGAGTGAAATTTTTTTTTTTTTTTTGGGTTTCTTCAACCTTCTAGACTCAATGGAGCAGGTTTGAGGTCGAACAGAGGTCATCTTCAGAGGTTTAAGCTTCGAGGAAGATGAGGGAGCCATCAGGACCTTGAAGGAGAAGGTTGTGTATTGGGCTGTGTTTCTATGTTTAAGGTAAATGAACAGGAATTTTTAGCTATTTCATACCTTTTGAATCTATTTAGATGGTTTTCACAGCTTGTTAAGAAAATTAGAAAGCCGAAAATCTTCATTTAAGTTCTAGAGGCCATTTTTGCCGATTTTGCCAGTAGCATTATAGGGCTTAGAAAGAGTTGTTTGAGACCATATGCAGTGAACCAGTGGTCATTATTGACTGAAAACATCATTTTGAATCTATTTACAGAGTTTTCAGCAAGTGTTAAAGACTTTTAGAGGTCGAAAACTTAGCAGAGAATTTTTCCTTGACCCTAGTGCCAGGGGGTGCCAATAGTTGAATGAGGCAAAACCGGAGCAGCCGGAGGCTATTTTTGATGAACCAAAACTCTATCTTGACTATTTCAGTAATTATGGAACCAATGGAAGTTCTTTGAGGACATTTTGATTACTTCTACAGCTCGAGAAGATGATGTGATGTCGTGGTCAGCCCTGGGCAAACCGTGGAGGATAGCCATTTTTAGGGATGTTGTGCTTGATATAAGCAATTTAAAAGTTGGTATTTGGTGTCTGATAATTATTGGATATAGAATTAGTGGTTTCAATGATTTAAATAGAATTCTGAGGGATTTTGTGCCATTTAGAAGCTCAGAGTAGCTTAGTGCACCAACAGAAGGAAATGTGTTAACAGGAGCCTAAAGTTGTTTTGCAGAATTTGGACAGCCATTAAAGGGATGTAAAATGGTATTCTCAACCCATTGAATCATTTTTTTATTCATTGTGGTTAAGTGTGGAGCTTGTAAAAGAATTAATTACCTTAATCCCAAAGAGTCGAGTCATGTTGACGAAGCTCAAAGGAGACGTAGCCCAAGAGTTGGGGTGAACTCCTATATTATATTGCTGTTGTGTTTTGATATTATATTGCTGAATTATGTTGCTGATATACATGTTAAGTTTCAGCACAAACAAATAAAATTAAGACACATAAACAGTAAAAAATACATACACCATTTTCAAGAAAAAATTCCACACAACGTCAAGCTCAAGCAAGATCATTTTAATTAGATCATGAGTGTTAACTTCTACAAGTTCTAAAGATAGATTTTGTAAGGGCCAAGTAGCCTCTGGATCTCATCCTTTTTTTAAAGGTGACATATCCAGTAAATGCCCCTACAGTCAATCTCTGGAACAGATCTAATAGAATTTTGCACACATGTAAATTAAATGGAAATGGATACCTTGCACAAATTTTCAAGTAGTTCCATTTTTCAAATCATCAGGTTGGTATCAGAGCACTTGGTTTGCTTGATTGACATAACAATAGCTTGATTGTATAGCTTGAAAGGTGTTTAAAACAGTGTAAAAGATTGACTGTCTTACTATTTTGAAAACTGCATGTTGTTTGAGTTTGTTGAAGTTTGGGGATAGTTGCTGATTAGCTAAGTCCTGGAGAGGACAAAAAGGAATAGAAGATATATTCCTTACCCCAAAGGACCTCAAAATCACTCCAAGATTTTCACTTGATTAGTGTTTGCTACAAAAGTTATTGGAGTTTGTTTGTTGTTGGCTACTTGAATAAGAGTATGGCTGTAAAGACATTTGGGTGAAAAAGCTTTGTCATTTGTTTTGAAAGGTTTAAGAACATTGTTGAAGTTAATTTGTTCATTGACATCATAATGAAAAATTCTACAAGTGATTTTTCCTCCTTCATAAGGTTCTCCGATGAAGATATGAAGCATGAATTCATTATATTGAAGGATATGGTGCAGATCCTGTTTGAGGATAGAAGAGAAAGCACGGAGCTTGGTGAGAAATTTTTGGCCATGAAGCAGGAGAAGGAAGAAATTCTTCAAATATTGCATGATATGGAGTTGTAGCTCCATCAAAACCAAGAGGCTTTGACCAAGAACATGCGTGAGGAAGAGGTAATCCATTCTAATTTGTCTTCAGTTTCCTCTTTAGAAAGATGTGTTGGTTCTTTCGAAAAGCATACAAGAGGATTAGGGTCCAAGTTAATGATTAAAATGGGTTATGAAGGCAAAGGATTAGGAAAGCATGCACAAGGCATGGTTGAACCCATTTTTGTTGAGGAACGGCCCAAGAATCTTGGTCTTGGTTATGTGCAATTTAATGGTAAAGATTCCAAAGCCATGAAGGCATGTGAGGCTACTTCAAAGAGAAATTTTGTTCCAAGTTCCATGATGCAAATATGTCAAATTTGTTTCAAAGATGATTGCCATTGCTTTAAGCCTTTGTTGCATCAAGAAGATGGTAGACATGCAGCTTATGGCAAGCATGCAATTTTAGGCAGATTTCAAGACAAGAACAATGATGTTAATCTGCAATTGAAACTTGGAGCCTCTACTAGTTCATCTCCTCATGGAGGCAAAAAATATGAACATGCAAAGCAGCACAAGAGGTATAAATCTTCTCATGATCAATTTGATTGTGTTTCTGCAAGGCATGATAATTTTACATGATTTAATGGAAGAAAGATTTGTTGTACATATTGAGGTCAATTTAATCATCATGTTTTGAGATGCTAGATGAGGAAGAAATCACACAAGAAGTAGATGAAGAAAATACTACCTTCAAAGAAGGTGCATAAGATTTGAACTTTTTTCCAAAAGAAGGGACATGTTGTCTCCCATTGTTGGACTTTGCATCCAACTCATCGTCCCATGCACATGCAGCAAGAGGACAAAAATATTGGCGAGGGTGGAACCACGGATTCCATTATTGATGTGGAAATGGAAGTTTCACATGAGGAAGAGTTGCAGCAGCAAAAGTCGCCATGGAAGTGGCTTGCTGAGAAGTGGATGGACTACTTGACACAGTAAGACGTACTCATTTTGTACATATGAAAATTTCGGATGTATGCATGTATTTTATGTTGTAATCTCTTGTTTGTTTTGAGCCACCTTGGATCATTGATCAAGGAAGCATTGTTCAGTTTCCTTCTATAAATTTCTCGCCATAAATTTGTGTGAGTGCAAGAAAGACAGTTGTGGACAGGAGGACAAGCGCATTGAGGAAGGGAAATGTCAATTTCTTTCCATTTGTGGTTCAAAGTCACTAGCCTTGCAAGGAAAGTGTTTGGAGGCTGAAGAGAAGAGGGTGATGAATTCTCTCATTTGTTGTACAGTTCAATTTCAGCATTTCAGTGAGCTTTTGGGGTCCAAAAGCTTCTCATTTCGGAGCTGTGATCGAGAGCTCAAGTCTGAGCTATGGAAAAAGCTAAAAATTGAAAGTCTTCAAAATCACTTGCAAGCTGAATGAATGGATAGGCCTCGACGATACGATCCTGGCACCATGAACAGTACTCAAATCCGTCACTGTATGTGAAAGTTATGCAAGTTTGAAGTTTTTAGTAAACTGCAAAAAACTGAGTTTGACCAGGTTTGACTTTCAAATTTTGAAAAATAAAAAAAGGAATATTTTAAGGAATATTCTTGAAATATTCCTCAAAATATTCCCTGTAATATTCCCTGGAATATTCCAACTGGGCCAATTGTATGGTGACAAGTGGCATTCTGTGATTGGGTGGACGATTAACTCTATTTAATTTGGACCAATCAGCAAGCGCCATGTGGCCTGCACGGAGGCCGCCACGTGGCCCCAGGCCTGTGAAAATTTCATTTATTAAAATTTTTGGCATTATATAGGTTTCGACCCCGGGTCGGGCGGCTGGCAGCCCCAAGGCCTAACCGCCCAAGCTGTGTAATGGTTCTTATTATGTATTGTGCAAATGCTTTATTTAAAGCTTGTATAGAAATACAATGGCGGTAATAAGGGCTAGCCCTGTGAACACCCAACTCCCCATAGAACTGTCACCCAGAATCATATTCTAAGACCATTCACCGCTGGGGCGAACGGTTATGTAACTATCCATTTTGTTTGAAGTTATGTGATCGCACTTCACGGGATAGTAATAAATGTTATGGGTGGAACGGAGTTAACCAATGGTTTAAATGGAGGCAGTAATGTGACCACGTCTAGGTGCCCAACTAAAAATTTAATTTAACTGCTAGTGGGTTCCACTAGAACTTAGCACATTCTGACGAATCCGGCCTTAGTGCCAAATTTAGTGCGGCTATCTGCAGTTAGCCCACATTTAGTGGGATTTTTACTTAACATTGGGCAAAATACTATTTTGCTCATAACTTTCACAAGACACAACCTTTTGGAGTGAATTGTTTTTTGATTTCAGGTTTCTTCGACCTTCTGGACTCAATGGAGCAAGTTTGAGGTTGAAAAAAGGTCATCTTTAGAGGTTTAAGCTTTGAGGAAGATGAGGGAGCCATTAGGGCCTTGAAGGAGAAGGCTATGTATTAGGCTTTGTTTCTCTATTTAAGGTAAATGAACAGGAATTTTTAGCTATTTTATACCTTTTGAATCTTTTTAGATGGTTTTCAGAGCCTTTTAAGAACATTAGAAAGCCTAAAAGCTTCATTTAAGTTCTAGAGGCCATTTTTTCCGATTTTTCCAGCAGCATTGCAGGGCTTAGAAAGAGCTGTTTGAGACCATATGCAGTGAAAAAATGGTCATTCATGACTGAAAACATCATTATAAATCTATTTACAGAGGTTTTAGCAAGTGTTAAAGACTTTTAGAGGTCGAAAACTCGGCAGAGAATTTTTCCTTGACCCTAGTGCCAAGGGGTGCCGATAGGTGAAGGAGGCAAAACCGGAGCAGCCGGAGGCTATTTTTTATGAACCAAAACTCTATATTGACTATTTCATTCATTTTGGAACCAATGGAAGTGGTTTCAAGACATTTTGATTACTTCTAAATCTCGATAATTTGATGTGAAGTCGTGGGCAAACCGTGGAGAATAGCCATTTTTGGGGATGTTGTGCTTGATATAAGAAATTTATTAGTTGGTATTTGGTGTCTGATAATTATTAGATGCAGAAGTAGTGGTTTCAATGATTTAAATAGAATTCTGAGGGATTTTGTGCCATTTAGAAGCTCATAGTAGCTAAGCGCACTGACAGAAGGAAATGTGTTAACAGGAGCCTAAAGTTGTTTTGCAGAATTTGGACAGCCATTAAAGGGATGTAAAATGGTATTCTCAGCCCTTTGAATAATTTTTTTATTCATTTTGGTTAAGTTTGGAGCTTGTAAAATAATTAATTACCTTAATCCCAAAGAGTCGAGTCATGTTGACGAAGCTCAAAGGAGACGTAGCCCAAGATTTCGGGTGAAATCCTATATTATATTGATGTTGTGTTTTGATATTCTATTGCTGAATTATGTTGCTGATATACATGTTAATTTTCAGCACAAAAAAATAAACTTAAGACACATAAACAGTAAAAAATACATACACCATTTTCAAGCAAAAATTTTGCATAACATCAAGCTCAAGCAAGATCATTTTAATTAGATCATGAGTGTTAACTTCTACAAGTTCTAAAGCCAAAGTCTGTAAAGGGCCAGGTAGCCTCTGGATCTCATCCTTTTTTTAAAGGTGACATATCCAGTAAATTCCCCTACAGTCAATCTTTGGAACAGATCTAAGTAGAATTTTGCACACATGTAAATTAAATGGAAATGGATACCTTGCACAAATTTTCAAGTAGTTCCATTTTTCAGATCATCAGGTTGGTATCAGAGCACTTGGTTTGCTTGATTGACATAACAATATCTTTATTGTATAGCTTGAAAGGTGTTTAAAACAATGTAAAAGATTGACTGTCTTACTATTTTGCAAACTGCATGTTGTTTGAGTTTGTTGAAGTTTGGGGATAGCTACTGATTAGCTAAGTCCTGGAGAGGACAAAAAGGAATAGAAGATATCTTCCTTACCCCAAAGGACCTCAAAATAACTCCAATATTTTCACTTGATTAATGTTTGCTACAAAAGCTATTCGATTTTGTGTGTTGTTGGTTGCTTGAATAAGAGTATGGCTATAAAAACATTTGGGTGAAAAAGCTTTGTCATTTGTTTTGAAAGCTTTAAGAACATTTTTGAAGTTAATTTTCTCATTCACATCATAATGAAAACTTCTACAAGTGAAGTTTCCTCCTTCATAATGTTCTTCAATGAAGATATGAAGCATGAATTCATTATATTGAAGGATATGGTGCAGATCCTGTTTGAGGATAGAAGAGAAAGCACGGAGCTTGGTGATAAATTTTTGGCCATGAAGCAGGAGAAGGAATAAATTCTTCAAATATTGCATGATATGGAGTTGTAGCTCAATTAAGCCCAAGAGGCTTTGACCAAGAACATGCGTGAGGAAGAGGTAATCCATTCTATTTTTTCTTCAATTTCCTCTTTAGAAAGATGTGTTGGTTCTTTCGAAGAGCATACAAGGGGAGTAGGGTCCAAGTTCAGGACTAAAATGCGTTATGAAGGAAAAGGATTAGGAAAGCATGCACAAGGCATGGTTGAACCCATTTTTGTTGACGAACAACCCAAGAATCTTGGTCTTGGTTATGTGCAATTTAATGGCAAAGATTCCAAAGCCATGAAGGCATGTGAGGCTAATTCAAAGAGAACTTTTGTTCCAAGTTCCATGATGAAAATATGTCAAATTTGTTTCAAATATGATTGCCATTGCTTTAAGCCTTTGTTGCAGCAAGAAGATGGTAGACATGTAGCTTATGGCAAGCATGCAATTTTAGGCAGTTTTCAAGACAAGAACAATGATGTTAGTCTGCAATTGAAAGCTGGAGCCTCTACTAGTTCATCTCCTCATGGAGGCAAAAAGGATGAATGTGCAAAGCAGCACAAGAGGTATAAATCTTTTCATGATCAATTTGATTGTGTTTCTGCAAGGCATGATAATTTTACATGCTTTAATGGAAGAAATATTTGTTGTACATATTGTGGTCCATTTAACCATCATGTTTCGAGATGTTGGATGAGGAAGAAAGCACACAGGAAGCAGATCAAGCAAAGACTACCTTCAAAAAAGGTGCATAAGATTTGCACTTTTTGCCAAAATAAGGGACATTTTGTCTCTCATTGTTGAACTTTGCATCCAACTCATCATCCCACGCACATGCAGCAAGAGGAAAAAATTATTGGCGAAGGTGGAACCAAGGATTCCATTATTGATGTGGAAATAGAAGTTTCACATGAGGAAGAGTTGCAGTAGTAAAAGTTGCCATGGAAGTGGCTTGGTGAGAAGTGGATGGACTTCTTAACACAGTAAGAAGTACTCATTTTGTACATATGAAAATTTCAGATGTATGCATGTATTTTATGTTGTAATCTCTTGTTTGTTTTGAGCCACCTTGGATCACTGATCAAGGAAGCATTGTTTAGTTTCCTTCTATAAATTTCTCACCATAAATTTCTGTGTGAGTGCAATAAAGAGAGTTGTGGACAGGAGGAAAAGCGCATTGAGGAAGGGAAATGTCAATTTCTTTCCATTTGTGGTTCAAAGTCACTAGCCTTGCAATGAAAGTGTCTGGAGGCTGAAGAGAAGAGGGTGTTGAATTCTCTCATTTGTTGTACAGTTCAGTTTCAGCATTTCAGTGAGCTTTTGGGGTCCAAAAGCTTCTCATTTTGGAGGTGTGATCAGGAGCTCAAGTCTGAGCTATGGAAAAAGATCAAAATTGAAAGTGTTCAAAATCACTTGCAAGATGAACGACTGGATAGGCCTCGACGATAAGATCCGGGCACCATGAACGTCACTCAAATTCGTCACTGTATGTGAAAGTAATGCAAGTTTGATGTTTTCAGTAAACTGCAAAAAACTGAGTTTGACCAGGTTTGACTTTAAAATTTTGAAAAATAAAAAAAGGAATATTCCTAAAATATTCCTCAAAATATTCCCTAGAACATTCCAACTGGGCCAATCATATGGTGACAAGTGGCATTCTGTGATTGGGTGGAGGATTGACTCTGTTTAATTTGGATAAATCAGCGGGCGCCATGTGGCCTGCCCAGAGGCTGCCACGTGGCCCCAGGCCTATGAAAATTTCATTTATCAAAAATTTTGGCATTTTACAGGTTTCGACCCCTGGTCAGGCGGCTGGCAGCCCCAAGGCCCGACCGCCCAAGCTGCGTAATTGTTCTTATTATGTATTGTGCAAACGCTTTATTTAAAATTTGTATAGAAATGCAATGGCAGTAATAAGGGCTAGCCCCGTGAGCACCCGGCTCCCCATATAACCATTGCCTAGAACCATAGTCTAAGACCATTCACTACTGGGGCAAACGGTTATGTAAGTGCCCTTTTTGTTTGAAGTTATGTGACCGCACTTCATGGGATAATAATAAATGTTATGGGTGGAGCGGAGTTAACCAATGGTTTAAACGGAGGCAGTAATGTGACCACGTCCAAGCGCCCAACTAAAAATTTAATTTAACTGCTAGTGGGTTCTACCAGAACTGGGCGCGTTCTGACAAATCCAGCCTTAGTGCCAATTTTAGTGCGGCTATCTGCAATTAGCCCACATTTAGTGGGATTTTTACTTGACATTGGGAAAAACATTGTTTTTCTCATAACTTTCACAAGACAGAACCTTTTGGAGCGAATTTTTTTTTTATTTCGGGTTTCTTCGACCTTCTAGACTCAATGGAGTAGTTTTGAGGTCAAATAGAAGTCATCTTCAGAGTTTTATGCTTCGAGGAAGATGAGGGAGCCATTAGGGCCTTGAAGGAGAACGCTGTGTATTGGGTTGTGTTTCTCTGTTTAAGGTAAATGAACACTAATTTTTAGCCATTTCATACCTTTTGAATATTTTTATATGGTTTTCAGATCCTGTTAAGAACATTAGAAATCCGAAAAGCTTCATTTAAGTTCTAGAGGCCATTTTTGTCGATTTTTCCAGCAACATTGCAGGGCTTAGAAGAGCTGTTTGAGACCATATGCAGTGAACCAGTGGTCATTATTGACTGAAAAAATCATTCTGAATCTATTTACAGAGGTTTCAGCAATTTTTAAATACTTTTAGAGGTCGAAAACTCAACAGAGAAGTTTTCCTTAACCCTAGTGCCAAGGGGTTCCGATAGGTGAATGAGGCGAAACCGGAGCAGCCAGAGGCTATTTTTGATCAACCAAAACTTTATATTGACTATTTTAGTCATTATGGAACCAATGGATGTGGTTTCAGGACATTTTGAGTACTTATATAGCTCTAGAAGTTGATGTGAAGTCGTGGGCAGCACTGGGCAAACCGTGGAGGATAGCCATTTTTGGGGATGATGTGCTTGATATAAAAAAATTATTAGTTGGTATTTGGTGTTTGATCATTAGTGGATATATAAGTAGTGTTTTCAGTGATTTAAACAGAATTATGAGGGATTTTGTGCCATTTAGAAGCTCATAGTAGCTTAGTGCACCGACAGAAGGAAACCTGTTAACATGAGCCTAAAGTTGTTTTGCAGAATTTGGACAGCCATTAAAGGGATGTAAAATGGTATTCTCAGCCCTTTGAATCATTTTTGTATTAATTTTGGTATAGTGTGGAGCTTGTAAAATAATTAATTACCTTAATCCCAAAGAGTCGAGTCATGTTGACGAAGCTCAAAGGAGACGTAGCCCAAGAGTTCGGGTGAACTCCTATATTATATTTTTGTTGTGTTTTGATATTCTATTTCTGAATTATGTTGCTGATATACATGTTAAGTTTCAGCATAAACAAATAAAATTAAGATACATAAACAGTAAAAAAGACATACACCATTTTCAAGCAAAAATTCCACATAACATCAAGCTCAAGCAAGATCATTTTAATTAGATCATGAGTGTTAACTTCTACAAGTTATAAAGCCAGAGTCTGTAAAGGGCCAGGTAGCCTCTAGATCTCATCCTTTTTTAAAGGTGACATATCCAGTAAATTCCCCTACAGTCAATCTTTGGAATAGATCTAAGTAGAATTTTGCATACATGTAAATTAAATGGAAATGGATACCTTGCACAAATTTTCAAGTAGTTCCATTTTTCAGATCATCAAGATTCCCTCTCGTCATTTTTGTCATAGTAGGTTCCCACCATTCCTTCACATGGGGGGCACCTTTGAGGAGTGAAAAAATAATATTTTCTCGATTGGAAAAGTCATGAACCTAAAGATATCCTTCCAACAGATTTAACCATCTAGCTAAAATGACTACATCTATCTCACACTCAAATATGGGAATGTTAAAATTAACTTGTACCTTAAAAGGAGTGGCACCTCCAGAGTGGTTGTTAGATGAAGATGTTTCACCTATGGATAGTTGTTAAAAGATCTAGGCAACGTTATCCATCATCGTGTTGCTATTTTTCTCGAGGGCCTCCTCAAGAAATATTTTGAAAGGATCTCCCACTCCCTCGTCTTTATTTTATTCCGTTATGGGAGTTCATCGAGGCTTCTGAGGCTGATCTTGCAAAGGTTCTACCAGATTGAGCCCTAACTCCTTATAACCTTATCTCGTTGGCGACATCCAAAGAAAAAAAAATAAAGAACAGACTTCTTTGATACCAATGATATAGACTTATGCAGGAACGCAATAGAATAAATATATAAACATAAACATAGAGATGCAGGAGAAAAAAATTTCATTTCCTTAATATCAAATAACTGAAATATGCTTACATACAAAATGGAAATAAACTAGATTGAGTGATGGTATCTTATCTCTGAGAAGAGATGTGATGACTACATGCCTCTGAACTATGTTACAAACAAAGAAAAATCATACATGACTTTCATCAAGCAAAGGTTTCCAAGGTTTGAAGTTTATTATATAGCATGTGGGATCTCACCAACGTTGCCTCTAAAGGGAATAAGTGTGTTGCATATGCAGGTAGCCCCATGCAAGGCTGCTCTACAAAGCACTTCCCGACATTCACAGGTGTGTTGGTCACATTAGGAGCGAAATTCTCATTGTTTCGGAATCTCCACTTGGCCAGTGCCTTCTAGAAGAGTTCACATGTGTCAAACTTCGAATACATGTGTCCATTTGACATCTACAATATTGGGAACATGTTTTCCCTATTATTGGAAATTCATTGATTGCAAAACTACCTTCAGGATCTCTATAAATTGAGCACAGATCCTAGTGCTTAGTAAGGAAGAATTTGAGTAGAGAAATGCTGGAGAATTTTCAATTGAGATTAATATTTGTGTAACAAGTTGCTCGAGAGATTTATTTTGTGATGAGGATGAGATGCTGCTGGTGATGGTCACTTCAAATTAGTCACCTGGTTGTAACCTCCCCTTATATTCTTTAATAAAGAGTACAGCTTACTTTTCCCTATATGCATATGTATTGGCTTTGATTTTCCATATTGAAAGATCTTAGTTGATGTATATGGTTTAAGATTTACTAATTTAGCTAACTAACTTGAATATACATCTGTATTATTGCTATCTTCTATTGTTCTAGTGTTCTTTCTTGCAGGAAGCATTTCGCACAAACTACTTGAATTTGAAGCTACAACGGAAGCGACTGAAGGAGCCATTTAGAAGCACTTGGATTACAACTAAGCCTCTAATCCATTCTATGTGTCTGCTCTAAGTTAGGAAAAGTGGTCATATAATCTTTAACCTATTGTTCTAGATTAGCACCTGTCTAGGGAAGCGTGTTTTATCCGTAATACACAATTCCACATAACACTTAGTATTAACATTGTTTCTAACAGTAACCTAAAATCTGAAAAAATCGGACAACAACCAAACCCTAGATGCTAAGTCACTGATGATCCATCTACTGCTCTTCCTATTGCAAATTATGATGAAGGGAGTATATATTCTTCCTATAACCAACTTGTTTCTGGACTTAATAACTCAGGGCAACCATCTACCATAAATTAGCTCATCGTGATATAAAACCTTGATTGCGATCAAAAAAAATCCCTAGAAACCATGTCCCCCACCATGGAGACACAAACTTGGAAGTTTCTTACTGAAGGTAGTTGTTGACCCAAAATATGAAGTTGGCTCCAACCACATTAAGCGCTATATTGAATATATGTGATATCCTGCCCTTATTTGGAAGTTCTTATTTGTATGGCCATAAGAAAATTCTCTCACACAATGTATCATTAATGGAGGCCTAAAGAGAATACAAATCCAGAATTGGGAGCGAAAGGTTTCTTTACTATTGTATTTTCCAATCTAGAGGAACAAATGAAAGTGTACAAGAACGAGCCATGTTTTTTCAATTTTGCTAGGCTTTACCTTTATTTTAGACAAAGTTTTTTTTACTAGACAAGGAGGATTTCAAACCCACCCTAATATGCATTCACATGTACTCTTTTCCACAGGAATTTTGGGATGAGGAGATACTAGTAGGAATCAAGAATAGTCTTGGCCACTACGTCAAGTTCTCGAAGGAAACTAAGTAGGATAGGTATATCTCCTACGCTATAATTTATGTGTATATGAACATTTTAGAGTCACTTCTAGAGTTTATTGGCATATATTATCAAGATGAGATATGGAAGAAAACTCTTAATTATTAGCACATCTCATTCTAATGTAAATGTTGCAATCAATATGGCCATCTAAATAGTAATTTCACTCTACTTTCCGCAAGGTATACCTCTACTACACCTTATGCCCAAGACATGAACAACTTCACAAAAATTGGGGAAAAGAACACTAACCCTATGCCTTTGACCTCAAAACCCCAAGAGTTTGATTCCAAAGAGGGACCCTCATCTCAAAACCCCTTCAAACCTCTCTCATTATTATATGGATCCAACCATACTCCTCTCACCCCAATGTCGTAGGTGGAGATGCAATATTCAACCTTGTCCCCACACACCTTCATGACCCAACCTGCCTCCATTGTTGAACCCCTACTTTATTTGTCATCTCATCCAAAAAGACAGGTCCATTTGTCAGATATCCCTAAAATTTCCCTGAACCCCATGAGTTTGACTCCCCTAACTTTCTAAATATAGCAAAATCATGGAAATGGAAAGGCCCCTTCTCCCTCCTTAAACACCAAGTTAAATTTCTAGGAAGGTCATACTTCAAATTACACCAGTCTGGTTTTTAAATTTTTGTTTCTAAATCCAACTTTGGCATGCTCAGATTCTAATGTAAACCTTTGAAAGACTCAATAAATCTGCACATATAGGAAATAAATCTGGGTGGAAAACTAATCTATACATCTACATGAACTAGGGGGCATGCTAGTGAATTTAGGGCATATTAAAGCAACAATGGATGTATTCCTTTCCTCCAACATACCCTTGAAATGAAGATCAACTAATGGAATATTTAGGGCCTATATTTTAAGGGTAAATAAAGGCTCCTCAAATAAAAATGGAATATGAAAATCGTGAAGTGATGATGATATAGGAGAATTCCCCTCCAATGGTTATATTGTTGAATATTTGATTTAAGGTTCCTTCCTATGTATTCCTTGGGTTTTGTCATATTTTCTTTATCATTTTGTCCAGAAGATGAACCACACTATAATTGAAAATGTTGACAAGAAAAATATCAATGTCATGGATCCCTAAGATGAATATAAAATTAACAACCTTTATAATTTCTCTACACCAACCAAGTATTATATATTCAATTACCCTTCATTTCAACACACTCAACTTCTATTATTGTATTAATTATTCTCACAAAAATCCATCATATATATATATATATATATATATATATATATGGGAAAATTTTAGGGGCTAATATTTCCAAGTGGTTTAATTTTCCATTTTTTTCTAAGATTCAATAATTTCCATTTTTTCCTAAATTTTATAGTATATTTTTTTTAACCTTAAATATTGCCAAACTTTTATAGAGACTATATACAAAATAATTAAAATTTTGAACACTTTTACAAAGATGTTAGCAGATATTACATATTGCATATTAGGGACTAGTAAGATTAGCCAAGTTTTCTAATTTTTAAGATAAATTTCCATCCATAAAATATTCCCACACATAAACACATATATTAAATGTCTGCAGCTTCTATTATGCGTAAAAAAAAAGTTACCTTTTGTATATGCTGAAGCATTCTTGTGGCAATTGCCTAAAAATATATTAGATCAACTATTTTCATACAAAACTATCATTATTGTGTGTAACCAAAATATGTTTTTTACATACACCTTGACTATTTGATCAAAAAACTACCCACATAGAAGTGAGCTCCAAAAATTGTTTCAATGCACCCTCGAGCTTAATTCCAACACGAACAAATACTGATAATTAATAATCCATAAAGAAAGGTCTATATAGTGTATGCCTAAATTGTAGGAGAAAATAAACAACACAAACACTTCCCAATAGATGGAAATAAATTGTCTAAAAATTAATTAGAGATATGTAGTGAGATAATGAAGAGTATTAGTTGGACGTGCCTTGTGCTTCATTAGACTCAAGGGTTAAAAAAAATTCTATTTTAATAGATTTAAGATTTCCACAGTTATTCAAATTCATAGAATATTTTTGGATGGAACTGTGTCTAGGATTATTATGTTGTCCAATGTTTCGGGTGGACACTCCACCCATCATCAGGGACCAAAGAATATTGAATGATGACATGCAAGTGCAGTGATTATTTAATATATAAGAAATTAATTAGGGAAAAATATTAATAAATTCAATGAACCCATTAAAGGTCAATTCAAAGGGATCAAGAAAATTTAGTTGAAATAATTAACAATACAATAATATTTTTTTTATTTAAATAGTTACTAACAAGAAAAATAATATTATTTGTCCACGAGGTCTTAGATATAAGGTGAGGGTGCACTTTTAAGGCAATCCTAGATGTTAAGTCACCAGTTTTAATTCTCCATCCTATTTAGGTGTTATTCTTGGACATGACCATAATGTAGCCTCACCAATGTCGAACTTACAAAAAAAAAATCATATTAACAATTAAAATAATAATAAATTCAATGAAACCGTAAAAGGTAAAGTCAAAGAGGTAAAGAAAAATTGTATTCAAATTATTAACAATAAAATAAAATAATTAAAATAATAAAACAAAATAATTAAATAATTATTAACAATAAAATAAAATAATAAAACAAAATAATTAAATAATTATTAACAATAAAATAAAATAATAAAAATAATAAAACTAATATTTTTAATTAATAATTAAAAAGGAGGAATAAGGGGGGGGGACAAGATAATAATTATCCTTTGGAACTGAATGAAAACCAAATCATAAAATAGATGAGACTAGGTTCGATTAGGAAGAATAAATCAACCAAAATAATTTAGATAAATAAATTGAGATCGATTAAAAAAATAAAAGAGGAGAAAGGGGGAGGAATGGAAAAAAAATTGACAAGAAAGGTGATGAATAATAGGCTTCCAAGACTAGCTTAATTTGAATCCTTCTTCTCTATTGAAATTATCAGGGTGCTTCTTGATTTCAACAACTTCCCTGATTATGCGAGTTTTGTGAAAAGGATCCAGGGCTATGATTTTGGATCTATCAAAACGAAAAAAGTGTTTTGAATTAAATGAGTGTTCATCAATGGCTGACTTTGATAAACAATGTAGATGGTTGGTATCAACTACATGCTCCTTCAAGTGAGCTTTGAGGGGAAAAACAGTATGACCAATTTAAGACTTCCCACATGAGTAAGGAATTTGGTAAACCCCTAAATATAACATGGGGTCAGACTTATCTTCGGTTGACCGAAACATCTGCTTCAAATTTTTTAAGGTTTAAAGGTAGTTTTCGATAAGATATTTGAGATGAGGTTCGTGGTCCCTTTAATATAGGGAAGAGAGACTTGAACTTAGGGAGGATAGGGGGGGAAATAATGGGATTTGAGATTGAAAACATGATGAAAGGACTTACGGATTTGAGATGAGGTGTATCCATTGGTTCTAAAATCTTGGAAAATATGGGCTTTTTCTTAAGGAAGGAATTGAGGAGTGGATATTTTAAGGGCTCGAGAGATGATATTTTTTAGAATATTTAATTTCTAGGATGGTTGATGATGAGAATGAGCATGGAGATACCGATCAATGTGGGTCATTTTTCAGTAGACTTGATGGGTTATGGAACCATCAAGTTTTCGGGAAACTAGGGCATCAAGGAAAGAGAGGGATTTGTTAGATTCAATCTCCATGGTGAATTGAATATGAAGGGAAATGTTGTTAAAATGATAGAGAAAGGAATTAAGCGCAAACCTGTCATATTACCAAATGAAAAAAGTGTCATTGAAAAATCGAAACCAACTCTCAACCTTGTTAAAATTTCCATCTCATCCACGTTATTTTCTTTCAAAGGCACCATTTATGAGAAAAATGGAGGATGTTTACAATCTAAAAGCTTTAAAAAATGGAAGTGTTGGTTGCAGTTAGTTGACAACATTTATTTCATTTGGCAACATGAAAAGGATGCACTTAATACCATTCTCTCTCATATTAACAATGTTGAAAATGGCAACAAGAAAAGGATTCTAATTTAGTTTTCCCTTTATGAAATTAGAAGAAAATTGTAATTCCACATCACATGACAACTTCTACGAATTAAATAAGTTAGGAAGACTTAGTTGGTTCAAATAATTCAAGTTGAGGGTCAAATTAGAGGCATGTAGAGCATATCCTACATTATAGGAACCCTGGTTGAGTTTATTTTGAGTTGTAATTAATTAACTCGATTAATTTGAGTTAAAGTTGGTTTAACTAGTTCTAATTGGTGGAGGAAATGGAGAGAAGTCAAGGTTTGAAAATATATATTTAATTCATAAGCATTGATCAATAAGATAATTGATAATTCACTCATAAATAACTCATGCATGTATGTTCTAAGAAAGACCTAGTTGATATTGGAGTTAAAGGGAAGTGTACTATTAGATGTATAATCATCCAATTGTTAAGGCGGTGCATGGAGTCAGAAGAAGAGCCTTGATGTATTGCGCAATCATTATTGGGGAATTTCCTTGTTAATAGGGCCTAATTACTCAAGGAAGCAATGAAAGGAAATAATATTCTTAAGGCCAAGAAATTGGTTAAGTATTGAACCAAGCTTACCTAGGAATCAGTGAAACAAAAAGAGATAGTGTAGAGAGTTCTCAAGCTTGAGAAAAGCATTGTATTGTTCTCATGTTTTCTGATTTATGTAATATATAGATAGTGGGGTTTTTATCCTGGGATTTTGTTGGAGCGAGGTCCCTTGAAGCACAAGTTCCAAAGATTATTTTTGTATTTTTGTATGGGCGCGTTGCGCAAAGTAAATTCAAAAGGATTTTAGCCAAAATTTTGAATGAAAATAAGCTTAAATGTACACTTTGGGCCACAAACCATGGTTTGATACCGTCGTATCTGTGCACTAGGAATATAATAAATAGGTAGAGTATGTCTAAGCTTAAAAATGGGGGGGATACATGTGTCATTTGTAAGGGTTTTTGGGTTGTGTGAAAGGCTCCTACTGGTTGTGTGCACAGAGAGTTAGTTCTGGTTGTGTGCAGAGTCCACTGGTTGTGCACGTGGAAGGTTTTGTAAGAGTTTTGAAAGGGTACTCCTCAACCGTGTCGCTGAAATAATGATCAAGACTATACTTGTAGAAATTACACCAATGGATTCAATTCAATCATGTAATATAATAAAACAAGATATTGAATCCTTCTACAATATTTGTGTAAAATAAACATGATTGCACAATCACACCAAGTAAGAGAAAGAAGCAAATAAATCACAAAACACGGTTATTTTTCCTGGGGAAATATTGCTGCTCAAAACCCCTCTATCTTTATTGTATAATCAACCAAGTAATCATGAAACAATACAATGCACTCTTCTCACAAGAGTCTGTTGCACTCCACCAACTGTCTCACACTATGTTATCACGAAATTAGATTTGATAGGCTGCTCATCAAATCAATCTTGTGCAACTATTTCAAACCAACCTTTTGATTGAGCCTTAGCCTCCTCAACCTGAGAGGGCTCTCTCAAGGGTTACTGATTTTGGATAAAAATATAGATGTCTAACTCTATGTGGGGTAGTAAAAAGATAAATGATAGATATAGGTTGTAAATCACATCAGCAAGTACACATTGGGCTTATGGAGTCAAATTAGTTTCAGTAAACAATAAAACTACTTAACATGGAAGTTGAGGCATATCAAAGTTTTAGTCAAAAGATAAACACATGTGAAACTGTAAAAAACACAGTCAGTTTGCTTGTATAGGAATTCAGAGCATCAAAGGATGAATTCTGAGTAAAATAGACAAACACCACTACAATAGGATAATAAATATGCAATTAGAACAAGAACAAACTAAAACTCCTTCTGAATCTCAAGTTGGCTAAGTATAAATCTTTGTATTAGCTGAAAACCAGTCAATTACAATAAGCACATTCTTCTGCTAAAAATGTCCAACCCTTTGCTAATTCAACCTCTTGGTCTTTAATAGACAATTACCACATGAGATGATCTTATCTTCAACTAGATACATTGAATTCCTGACTCTTGACACCTATCATAACCATAATACATGGGATTTATTACAAAAAGACAGCTAATCTAATAAACAGTCCTATTACAAATAGGATTCAAACTCTTAAAAACTATCTATAACAACCTTATCTTAATCAAGTTACATCATTTTCCAAGTGTACTAACACATGGTTGAATCCAGATGATAAACTTCAATTCTTCATGACCATAATGTTGACCTCCATCAAAGTAGGAAACAGTCCCCTGTTTTCTAGGCATAGGTTCATCTGCACTCTTGAGACATTCTGACCATCATGAACTCATTATTTTGAGGTCCTTTGTTGTTATATATTGAAGTAACACATGCCAAAACTGCTCCCTAAGCTCCAGGTGTCTAAAACCATCATCAAACTATTCAAATGAGCTAAAATAGACTGCGCTACAAAAATAAGACAGTTTCGTAGCGCCATTCATAGCGCTGCCCTTTAACCCTTTTTTCTTCAAAACTCTGATTTCTTTCCTCCAGGATTATCTTCATTAAAACTTAATACATCTTCCCTAGAAATTTTAGATCATAATTCATATTTTTACCCCTCAAACTTTGATGAAAAATGGCAGAAAAAGCTGCTACAATAGTTTCGCAGCGCTTTTCTCCCTTTTTACACTGTCTACGCTACGAAACTGCTCAGTGGGAATTTTTGTCCAAAATTTTCAAAAATGA
Organism: Pinus albicaulis; assembly: GCA_034641835.2. Classification (NCBI taxonomy): domain Eukaryota; kingdom Viridiplantae; phylum Streptophyta; class Pinopsida; order Pinales; family Pinaceae; genus Pinus; species Pinus albicaulis. The sequence continues at coordinate 1,970,270,957 of CM076578.1, read as the reverse complement.
AAATTGAAAATGTGCCAAAACTCAAAATAATGTTGATTCCATCATATCAAAAATCCATATGAACTGAAAAATGCATTCTTCATGACGTTCCTTCTTCATTTTCACTTGATTTAGTTCTTGACTCTTCAATAATTGTCATTTTAACACCTCTGTTTTTTAACTCATCCTTAATCGATTTCAGCTGATGCTCTAAGTCTTCCACTTGACCTTTGAGTATTATGTTATTAGATCTCAAGTGAGCATTTATTACTCTGACAAATTTGGCTTCCTTGATGGTTGGAACTGTCCATGTGAAAAAATTGTTCTGCACTACTTGGAGTTTCATAAAGAGAACCAGTTTGTCCTTCCCACAGTGCCTTTACCCTTTTGAACTTTTCTTTCTCAACACTGTGCTTTCTTGCCCTCTTTCTCATCACAGCAATTTCTTGGTTTTCCAATCTCAATTTTTCCTCAATAAGTTGAAGTTCTATTTTCTTTGTCACTTCTTCTTTTCCCTTCTTTGTTCTGTTGATTGTATGCTTTGCTACAAGTGATGATAGATCAACCACTTCTTCAGGGGATTTGGTTGTTTCAATAGTTTATAAAACTTCTTTGCTGCCTTCCTTGAGTTTCTTTGCATGCCTAGTTATTGGTTTTCTTGGTTGAAAGATGAAGGCTACATCTTCCCCCTCAAACACAAGCTTCTTTGCAGACTTAGCCTTTTTCTATCTATGCTCAACTTCTCCAATGAACTTGGCAGCCTCGCTTGATAAATTTAAACAGCCTCGCTTGATTAGTTTATATTAGCCTCGCTTGATAGAGATGAATAAAACCTTTATATTAAATAGCCACAAGTTTGGCTTAAAAATTCAGAGCTCAAACATCTTCGAATGGAGGCAAATGAGACGAGAATGACCAATTAGGCAAGATTTTGAATTTAAAATGTCATCTCATAACTGAATGATGCCTCATTCATACCCTATCATGACAATGATGACTGCAACATGGGTAAGTCCATCGAATCTCATCATTAACTGACCTATCATACCACTAACTTAGCTTTTCCCAACGAATTCTGACAATTTCCAACTCAAATGAAAAGACAGTTAAGAAATTGTGCTTTTGTAGCACCCGCAATGTATTTTTTCCAGTTTGCGCTATGAAACTATTAGTGCTTTCGTAGCACAAATCAACTTTTTTGAACTAGCGGCACTACGAAAGTAAGGTTTCTTGGCTAATTTGCACAGTTTTGACGCAAAACCTTATGAATTGACTCACAAATGAAAATGGTGAATACTTGACATGAATGAACCATGAGAAAGATTTTATTTTGAACCTAAGGATGGACCTTAAACTCTAATACTCTAAAACTACCCTTAATCAAATCCTAAATTGACTTCTAAACCCAATTTTTTAGCCATGAGCAAAAACAAACTTGACACAATGATGTTTTGAAAACAAATTGGGTGATAACAGTGGCTCCACTTGGGATAGTGTGCCCCTATGGTACACTAATAACCAGTAGTTCCAGTGTTGCTATCCATTTTTTGACCAAAAAAAAAAAAACTTTGAACTTGCCAAGCTTTCTCCTCAAGCTCTAATGGCCTTCACCTTGGACTCAAGCTTGTTGATTTAGCTTGTCATTATTAGCAGAAAAACTCATAAAATGGAATATGTACAATGACATGAATGATCAATCATATTTTTAGGAAGAGTAATGCTTTAGAAACCTATCATTGACAGGCCCTCCAAGATATGATTTTCCATCCATCTCCTGCAGTATGTAAGTATTGTTTCCATGAAAAGCAGCTATCTTGAAAGGACCTTTCCACAAGTTCTCAAACTTACCACGTTTTCCTTTCTCTTTGATTATGGCCTCTGATTTTAGCACTTCATCCTGAATTTGAAAACTTTCTTCCTTGATCTTCTTATCAAATGTCCTCTTGATTCTATTTTTAGATTGTTGATTGATGTTATAAAATTCATTCCTCTTCTCTTGCAGAGCTATTAGCTGATTGATTCTCCTCTGGATGGAATTTGGTTCCTCTTCTAATCCTTGAATCATCTTCATGACCGGTACCCCTAGAGATGTAGGAAAAATAGCCTCAGCCCATATACCAGCTCATATGGTGAGGTTCCAATTGACCTTTTTGTGCATATCCTATCAGCCCATAAGGCATACTTCAGCTTCAGATGCCAAGCCTTCTTATTCTCCTGCAACACCTTTTTAATGATCCTCACAATGCTCTTGTTAGAAGATTCAGCAAGACCATTCCCTTGCAGATAATATGCGGTGGAATGCCCAAGAGTAATATGATATTGATGACAGAAATTGATCAACTTGTTAGACTTGAATGCTTGTGCATTATCGGTTATAATCTTCATGGGGCAACCAAATCTACACAAGATATTATTTTCCAAAAAAGAAAAAATTACGTAATCATTTTCTTGCCTAGTTGGGATTGCTTCAATCCATTTGGTGAAGTAATCAGTCAATGTGATAATCCAGCGATGTTGACCTGATGATGATGGATGAATCTCTCCGATAAAATCTAGCCCCCACTGCTGAAATGACACTTCCACATAGATAGGCATTAAATTTAAAGGTACAAGCTTTTTTTTACCATCGAAAATTTGGCATTCATGGCAAGCAGCAATATTTTTGTAGACATCCTTAAACATTGTAGGCCAAAAGTACCCTGCTCTAAGAATCTTGTTCATTGTGGCCTTCCAATAATGGTGACCTCCACAATATCCTTTTTGGAACTCCTCAATGACTTTATCAGCCTCCTCTTCCAACAAACAATTCAGCAAAATACCTCTTGTATCCTTCCAAAACATATTTCTGTCAAAAATGCAATATCTCAAAGATTTCAGTTTTACAAACCTTGCCTTTGAATTTGTTAGCTTAGTAGGTGCTCTATCATGTTCTAGGACAAAAAAAATCTCCTTGTACCAATCTGAAGTGATGTAGTTCTCTTCAATAGGGACTAGTTCTTCTTCTTCATCTAAAATTTTTGATATTTCTGCAATTAAATTTATGTCAAGACAGTCAAAATTTGACTGTGCCATCAACTTTGCTAAGCCTTTCCCTTTGACCAATTTTGTTGGCTTAATATCTATATCATACTCTAGCAATAAAGCAATCCATTTTCCCCTCTTACCATCAGGATCGGCTTGAGTGAGGATGTCTTTCACAATAGTATTAGGAACAAATGCCATAATATGAGAATGCAGAATATAAATTCTAAAATATTTGATAGCCTTGACCAAGGCATAGGCTTGTTTCTCCAGGATATTATACTTCAGCTTAGAGTTAGATCATTTCCTACTAAAGAAGGAAATAGGATGTTCAATACCTTGCTATCCCTTTTGCAACAAAACTCTAGCAATGGTACTTTCTGATGCAAAAGTAAAAACCATAAATTATTTTGAGAAATCTGGACCGATCAATACTAGTACTTGTGTGAGTGCCTTTTTGATCTCCTCGAATGAGTGCTTTGCTTCTGATTTCCACTTAAATTCAACTCCCTTCTTCAGCATCCTTGTTATATCCTCCATAATCTCGGCGAAATTAGGAACAAATCGCCTTACAAAATTTACCTTTCCAAGGAAAGATTGAATCTCCTTCCTGCTTCTAGGAAAATCCACCTTCTGAATTGTATTGACCCTATTTGGATCAATCTTAATCCCATCTTTAGAAATTATGTGTCCAAGTAATTTACCTGGATCAATCTTAATCCCATCTTTAGAAATTATGTGTCCAAGTAATTTACCTGAAGTTAAATAAAAAATAGTTTTGGTGGGATTTAGAGAGATACCAAACCTTCTACAATTTAGCATAATTCTTTCTAGGTGTTTCAAGTGATCCTCTTCCCTCCTTGAGAATAATGTTATGTCATCAAGATAATCAACCACCATCTTGTCTTCTCTTCAAAAAAAGCAATGTCCATTGCCCTCTGAAAGGTAGCTCCTACATTCATGAGACCAAATGGCATCTTGGCATACATTAAAGTGCCCCATGGTATAGCAAAAGTTGTTTTTTCCTGATCATCCGGATGTACAAGGATCTGATTGTAACCTGAAAAACCATCAAGCATAGACATTATTTGAGAGCCAACAATATTTTGCAAAATTCAATCCATCTTTGGGAGAGAATAGTTGTCCTTCAGAGAGGCTTTATTCAAGTTTCTGAAGTCAATACATATTCTGATTTCTCCACTCCTTTTCCTAACCAGAACCAAGTTTGCAAGCCAATTTGAGAATCTGATTGGGACAATGATTTTTGGCTTCAAAGAGCTTCTTGATTTCCTTTTCATTCAGTGGCATGAGAAGAGGATTAATCCTTCTCAATTTTTGTTTGAAAGGCCTTACATTTTCTTTAAAGGGAATAGTATGTTGAATAATGGTAGGATCATACTTCTTCAAATCAGCATAACTCCAAGAAAAAACATCAATAAATTTATTCATCATCTCAATATATTTGTACTCATATCAGCTAAAAGAAATTTTGAAAGTTTGATCATTTTAGGCATAGCTACTATACCAAGGTTACAACTCTCTACTTCCTCCTCATCAACTTGTATCTTAGGAGATTTAAAAACATCATTCTGATCAAAAAAAGTTTCAAGAGGTATAAGACCCTTTGGTATGGAATTATTCATTAGTTGCAAAACTTCAGAATTTCCTTTAGATTCAGCAAGCATGTTTTGTTAATCTACTTGTGTATTTTCAAACTCTTCTTTTAGCTCAATAAAGTTCTTCACTTGTTGATCATCTTCAAAAAATTTCCAATGAGTAATATTTTCCGGGATAGATGGTCTATGGCGAACTTCAACATAATATTTTTCAGTCGAATGTATGGGAATAACAAAAATACTAGCAAAGATAGCAAGAGAATCAGCAATGGAGTTTTGGTATCTAGTTTTGACAATGAAAGAATAAGCTTGGAAATTTTCCAACATTTCCAAAACTAAGTTTATGTATGCTTTCATCCTTATATCCTTTTTTTGATAAATACCTTCAACTTGTTTAATGACTAATTCTGAATCTCCAAAAACAGAAATTTTTTTAACATTCATTCTTTTCAAAACTTCTAAACCCAAAATCAAGGATTCATACTCAGCCATGTTGGTCGTACAATCAAAGTTCAGTTTATAGGAAAAGAAATTACTCTCATCACTTGGACTTTTGATCCAAATCATTGCTCCTGCCCCCTCTCTTCCTGTTGATCCATCAAAATGCAAAGACCACCATCCTTCCACCTTCTTATCACTGACTTTTTGGTTTTCTGTTTGCGGATTTTCAAACTGCTGAATTTCAGATTGCCGATTTTCTGCTTTCTTCTCATGCTCTACTTCGTCAGTTAGCTCATTGAAAATAATAGCATATCCAAGTTTAGTATCAAGAGAATAAATTGGAAAATTTTGAGGTTTATCTTTACTACTCATCATGTAAGCCATTCTTGTCTCTGGATACAATCTCCTTTGCTCACCAAAAACATGAATGGTAGCATAAGTAAGGTCCATTTGCATTGTACCTTTGATTTTCGTTGCCCATGATCTTGACAATAGCATACCAAACTTCAGTGGAACGTCTACTACTAAAATTTTCATGACCACTGTCTTAGCGGAAACTTATGTTAGACCAACAACAACATCCTTAATTAAACCAATGCATTGAACTCTTTTCGAATCAAAATAAAACATGTCCTTATATGGTCTAGTTATTTCTAACCCCATCCTTTCCATGATTACTTTGGGCATAATATTGTGAGAGGCCCCTGAATCCAACATAGCATTATGTAATGTCATGTCATGAATGCTAAGGATCACATAAAAAGGAGGCACCTCCTCATTCTGCTCATCTTCCAACCTTGGATCCAAGTATATGGTTGGATGATTCTCTTGAACATTCAAAATATCATCAGCTCCTGGTTGTGAATTCAACATTTTAACAATCTTGCTTCTATATTCATTTACCATGAGAATCTCACCAAATGGGACTGATATTTTGATCTTAGAAATTCCATTCTCAAGGCTGAAAACATAAATAGATTTTTCAACTTCTTTAATAGGAGGAGGAAGTAGAGTATCTTTCGTACCTTCAGCAGCCTTTGGAGCATCCTTTTTAGTTTCAGCAGCCTTAGGAATGTCTTTCTTAGGCTGTGTTTTGTTTGCAATGTGTTTGGTCAATTTAGTGTGTCCTAAATTGCTACATTAATTTGTCAATCCGGGATTCGTAAGCTGACGAAGTGTGGCACACTATATGTGCAAGATAACCTATCTCTTACTTTTTTTCATTTTTGAGTTTGTATTTATCTTGATTGATTTTCTAATGTGAGGTGGAATTTCTAAAAGACAGGTATGGATATAAATGTTCAAGGCAATGATGTCTTTTATAATGATTTTCCAAACTTCAAACTTCAAGAGGATTTTAAAACATACAATGACAAAACTAATTCCTAAAAGAAAATGAAAATGTGTTACTACACTAGTCAAACAAACAGTGAACTATTGATCATGAAACCCATTACCCTTGCTGCTATCTAAACACAAAAGAAACTGTACTCAAAGAAATCCAAAGATTGCAAGCAAAGTAAAGCTAAAATCAAATTACATCAACTCATATTCCGACCCCTCACCATTAGTCTCGCTATGGCTTTCGGAGGTAATCATAAAAAACTTGAGTAATCTGATGTCTAATTTGCAGAAAAATAAACTAATATCAAAGTACACACTCATACTTCAATCCCTCACCATTTGTCTCGCTATGGCTTTCGGAGGTAACTGATAATGACATGAGCAATTTAATATCTAACTTGCAGAAAAATAAACTAATATCAAACTACACACTCATACTTCAATCCCTCGCCATTAGTCTCGATATGGCTTTCGGAGGTAACTGATAATGACATGAGCAGTTTAATATCTAACTAACTAGTAAAGAAAATGTACAAAACTGAAATGAATAAAACAATGCTGGAATTAAAAACTAAGAGAAAGAAATCAGCAGAAGGACAAGATTGATTCCATGTCATTAGTCATTGTAAACTATGTGCAAATGCCCAGGCTGCCTACTATAATCTGGAACAAAGACACTGATCAGTTTACAGCAGTATAAAGCATGAAAAGTTATGAACAGAAACAAAACGTTAATACCATAAGAAATGTAATATATACACATGAATGACTATGGCACAATGAACGTAAGGGAATGAAGCATGAAACTATACAATAATACACAAAACCTCGGCATGTGCAGGGGCCCTCTGCACAATCCTCGGGAAGCAGCTATCAAACACGAATTATGCTTATGAACAGAGTCTTCTCATATATTTAAAATGCAGTCATAACAAATAAATAATGTCACGGCACAGTGGGCTTTCTATCCAGAAAATTACATTACAGCAGCTAACTCCTATGCGTATGAGAACGCATTATTTATAACAGAGAATGTCATAACTAATTTCCTACATTCTGCGCTGATATAAGACACGTGAACCACCACGTCCAGAAATCTAGCATCATGGCTGCCGTGAAGATTAAATCTATGGAGAGTGGTCGTTGGATTCGGCTTATGGAGTCGTTTACAGGTGTTGATATGTCTCCCGTGATTTAGAAACGGTCATGCAAGTCTTCACGTGGTGAAAAACAGAGTTCTGTCACCGTGGGACTCTTCGATTGACCACCGCTTGACTACCTTTGACCACAGCCTTCTTAGGTGAATTCAACTAAGCCAATAGGACTCGATCCATGTCCATGTCATTTCCAACTTGCCCATGTGGCTTGATTTGCCTGAAGACACCTGCAATATATACTTTAACAAAATGGTTGCGGAAAGTTGAAGCAGCTACGGAAAGTGACAAGATTCCGCAGCTCAATGAGCAAAAATCTAATTCAAATAGCAAACACAAAACATAGTTAAAAACCACTTTAAATTCTCTTTTATGATTAATATGCAATGATGTTGATGACTTAGGAGGTCCAGATAAATGGAAAAAGTCTAGAAAGGTGTATAGGAAAGATGCAAGTTTGGGACTCAACACAATGATAGGCACATTTATATTTCTAAGATTGTATTACTTTTGCATCTCAAAAATACCATGTTGCTACCCCTTGAAATAATCTGATGGTTCCTCTCCATGGTTAACTTGTTCTGATTCATCATGTTCTTCTTTAGTCAAGAAAATTCCTGACATTTCTTCATCAAAACAATGAATAGACTCCTCAGGAATTTCAGGTTCATCTTCTTCATCAACCAAATTATGTTGGAAAGGAGGTCTCACTGGAGGATCAGGTTGTTGATTTCTATTTTCGCTCGGCCTTTGCTAGTTTTGAGGCCTTCTGAATTGAGGGTTTCTAAATTGAAGCTCATGTTGTACAGGAGGAGGAGAGGTATTCCCAAGGGCCATCCTATCCATCAACTTCTCCATAGTTTTCATCATTGAATCAAATTTATCATTAGAGGTAGAAGAGGAAGGCTTCTCTTCTTCTTTTAACTTAATCTTATCCATTTTTTACTTTTTAGCTACTATCATGTTATTTCTACCTTCACTGCATCATTTTTCATTTCAGCAAGTGAAGGAGATTCTCTTTCTCTCGGCAGTATAGAAAATTCATATTCAAAAGCTTCGGCATATCTCATCTGAGCTCAGGCTTGTGGAGGTTTTAAATGAGCAGGAATAGATTCAAAATCCTTATTAAACCTTTTTGAAAAGTTTTGTACAGATTCATCAACAACTCTTCTTAGACTATTATACTCAGTGAGGGCTCGTACTGGATTACTTCTATTTCCCCATTTTCTCAAAAAATTATATTCAAACTCATTCCAACTATGAATACTTCCAGGAGTAAGAGCCTTGAACCACTTCCTAACTTCACCGGTAAAACTCTGAGAAAACAATCTCAACTTCACATCTTCATGATCAACCTCCTCCATATCTATAATATCATTGAATTGATCTACATGTTCTTCTGCTGTAATTTCTTCATCACTTCCAAGTTTTGATTCTAGCAGCATATTTGTTGGGGAGGTCATGTAAAACATCGGGATGAACAAGAGGGGCATATCTAGCAGGTGCAGCAGGTGGAGGAGGTACAATTCCAACCATGGTGAAAGTAACAGTATTAGCTTTAAGGATGGCAGAAAAAGAGGATGAAGAACTATTATGAGGAGGATTGTTTTGTCTTTGTGGTCCACTAACAATTGAACTCCAATTTGGAAGAGGTAAACCAGCTTTACTTTTCAACAAGACTTAAAAAGGATCAAGCTCTTTCAGTTTATCTCAAGACTCTTTTTTCAACAACAATTCAGAAGTAACAGCTTCCCAAAATTCTTCTTTGTCTTCCTGTGTTACTAAATTTGAGGTATCAATCCCTCTCTTATGCAAGTATAAGATAATTTCAGTTAGCTCTTTTTCACTTTCTGATCTAAACAAAACTTCATGAATTTTATCATCAACTCTTTTGTCTTCAGGACTTCTTAATATTTCAGAGGACAAGGATTTTGAATGAGAAGGAGTACTTGATATTTCTGATATTTCTAAAATGCCTTGACTGCCTCTTGAAATGGTGTTTGTATTTTCCATGATGGTAGGTGGATTGGGGTTAGTATTGCTCCTTTTATATCTCCTTATCAAAGCCACCTTTAATCATGTAAATTTGAATGGAGTCACCAAGGTATATGCAGCCTCGAACAGCTTCTTGAGCTCCTGCTACCTTCAGAAGTTCAGCTTTAAAATTTTGGGAATGTGTAATCTTTAGGCTCCCGACAAAAGCACCAAAATGTTATCACAAAATTAGATCTAATAAGCTGCTCATCAAATCAATCTTTTGCAACTATTTCAAGCCAACCTTTTGATTGAGGCTTAGCCTCCTCAACCTAAGAGGGCTCTTTCAAGGGTTACTGATTTTGGATAAAAATATAGATGGCTAACTCTATCTGGGGTAGTAAAAATATAAATGATAGATTTAGGTTGTAAATCACTTCAACAAGTACACATTGGGATTATGGAGTCAAAATAGTTTCAGTAAACAATAAAACTACTTAACATGGAAGTTGAGGCATATCGGAGTTTTAGTCAAAAGATAAACACGTGAAAATGTAAAAAACACAGTTAGTTTCCTTATATAGGAAGTCATAGCATCAAAGGATGAATTCTGAGTAACATAGACAAAAACCACTGCAATAGGGTAATAAAAATGAAATTAGAACAATAGAAAACTAAAACTCTTTCTGAATCTCAAGTTGGATAAGTAGAAATCTTTGTATTAGCTAAAAACCAGTCAATTACAATAAGCACAGACTTTTGCTAAAAATGTCCAACCCTTTGCTAATTCGACCTCTTGGTCTTTAATAGAAAATTACCACATGAGATGATCTTATCTTCAACTAGATACATCGAATTCCTGACTCTTGACACCTATCATAACCATAGTACATGGGATTTATTACAAAAAGACAGTGAATCTACTAAACAGTCTTATTACAAATAGGATTCAAACTCTTAAACAGTATCTATAACAACCTTATCTTAATCAAGTTACATCATTCTCCAAGTGTACTAACACATGGTCGAATCCAGATGATAAAATTCAAGTCTTCATGACAATAATGTTGACCTCCATCAAAGTAGGAAACAGTCCCCTATTTTCTAGGCATAGGTTCCTCTGCACTCTTGAAACATTCTGACCATCATGAACTCATTATTTCTAGGTCCTTTGTTGTTAGAGATTGAAGTAGCACATGCCAAAACTGCTCCCTAAGCTCTAGGTGTCTAAAACCATCATCAGACTATTCAAATGAGCTGAAATAGACTGCGTTATGAAAACAAGACAGTTTCATAGTGCCTTTCGTAGCGCTTACCTTTAACCCTTTTTTCTTCAAAACTTTGATTTATTTCCTCCAGGATTATCTTCATTAACACTTAATACATCTTCCCTAGAAATTTCATATCATAATTCATATTTTTACCCCTCAAAATTTGATGAAAAAGGGCAGAAAAAGATGCTACAGCAGTTTCGTAGCGCTTTTCTCCCTTTTGCACTATCTGCACTATGAAACTGCTAACTGGGCATTTTTGTCCAAATTTTTCAAAAATGAGAATTGAAAATGTGCCAAAACTCAAAATATTGTTGATTCCATCATATCAAAAATCCATATGAACTAAAAAACACAGTCTTCATGAGGTTCCTTCTTCACTTTCACTTGATTTAGTTCTTGACTCTTCAATAATTGTCATTTTAACACCTCTTCTTTTTAACTCATCCTTAATCAATTTCAGTTGATGCTCCAAGTCTTCCACTTGACCTTTGAGTCTTTTTTTATTAGATCTCAAGTGAGTATTTATTACTCTAACAAATTTGGCTTCCTTGATGGCTGGAACTGTCCATGTGAAAAACTGTTTTGCACTACTTGGAGTTTCAAAAAGAGAACCAGTTTGTCCTTCCCACGGTGCTTTCACCCTTTTGAACTTTTCTTTCTCAACACTGTGCTTTCTTTCCCTCTTTCTCATCACAACAATTTCTTGTTTTTCCAATCTCAAATTTTCCTCAAGAATTTGAAGTTCTGTTTTCTTTGTCACTTCTTCTTTTCCCTTCTTTGTTATGTTGACTGTATGCTTTGCTGCAAGTGATTAGAGATCAACCACTTCTTCATGGGATTCAACTGTTTCAATAGGTTCTAGAACTTCTTTGTTGCCTTCCTTGAGTTTATTTGCATGCCTAGTTATCAGTTTTATTGCTTGAAAGATGAAGGTTACATCTTCCCCCTCAAACTCAAACTTCTTTGCAGACTTAGCCTTTTTCTGTCTATGCTCATCTTCTCCAATGAACTTGACAGCCTCGCTTGAATATATAAAACCGGAAGCCTCGCTTGATTATTTTATATCAGCCTCGCTTGATAGAGATGAATAAAACCTTTATATAAAACAGCCATAGGTTTGGCTTAACAATTTAGAGCTCAGACATCTTCGAATGGAGGCAAAGGAGACGAGAATGACCAATTATGAAATATTTCGAATTTAAAATGTCATCTCATAACTGAATGATGCCTCATTCATACCCTATCATGACAATGATGATTGCAACATGGGTAAGTACATCGAATCTCATCTTTAACTGACCTATCATACCACTAACTTATCTTTTCCCAACGGATTCTAACAATTTCCAACTCAAATGAAAAGACAGTTAATAAACAGTGCTTTCGTAACACCCACAGTGTAGCTTTTCAAGTTTGCGCTACGAAAATACTAGCGCTTTCATAGCACAAATCAGCTTTTTTGAACTAGCGGTGCTACGAAAGTGAGGTTTCTTGGCTAATTTGCACAATTTTGACCTGAAACCTTATGAATTGACTCACAAATGAAAATGGTGAATACTTGACATGAATGAACCATGAAAAAGATTTTATTTTGAACCTAAGGATGGACCTTAAACTCTAAAACTCTAAACCTACCCTTGATCAAATCCCAAATTGACTAGTAAACCCAATTTTTGAACCATGATCAAAAACAGACTTGACCACCACTCTGTCTGCTTTACTCATCAATGTTGCGCAGCCATCTACATCAAGTTTGTAGAGGTTCTTCACACGAACCCCAATCTTCTTAACCTTTCCAATGGCTTTGTGACGAAGGAATGATTTCCCTTCACTCAAAACCACATCATATCATCTATCCTCCAACATAGCAACTGAAACTAAATTATTTTTCAAGCCTGTTACATGCATGACATATTTTAATAAGAAAGGTTTACCTGACTGTCTCTAGAAAGTAGCTATACCAATCTTGGTAGAGCTATACCTCTCCTCATCACCCATCTCGATGTGCATCTGAAGATCCTTCTCCTCCAAGCTACTAAATAGCTCATTGTCTCTCGTCATGTGGAAAGATGCGCCAATATCCAAGTACCACACTGATCCCATCACACTAGACGCCATGCATGCGATGAGTGAGAAGTCCAACTTGAACGTGAAGCCAAAGCATCACCTCTTGCATATCCTGAAGCCTTCTTGTTTTTCTTCTTTTTCTTTGGACAATTAGTGGCATAATGGCCATGCTCGTGACTGTGAAAATTTTTCACTCTGGACATGTCACGCTTCTTGCCTTCTTTTTCAAACTCAGATTTGGAATAGGATTTTTGTCCCTTCCCCTTCTTTGCATTCCTAGCCAAAGTGCAATTTTCCTCATCATCTATCTTGGATGAGGATCCATCCCTGGTAATATGCCTGAATTCTTCTTGTACCAAATCTGACGAAAGTCGCTCCCAATCTGGTAGCTTATCCCTCCCATTGACAGAGTCCTGATAACTATGCCAGCCCTTGGGAAGGCCTAGAAGTGCTAGGCTCACCAATTCATCATCCGCTACAGTAATCCCGACACTTCCAATCTCATCTCGACATTGGATGAACTTGGTCAAGTATTTCGAAATAGTGTCGCCTTTCTCCATTTTTATTTTCTTGAGCTTGTCCTTTAGTGCCAATTTTTTGTGGTCACTATTGTTCTAAAAAAAAATCTGTCAAGGCCTTCCACATTGCATATTGATTTTCCTTTCCATGGATACTTGAGACAATGTGATCTCGAAATCCCTCTAATAAGATCCTCCTCTCCTTTGCACCCTTCTTTTGCAAAACATCAAGAAGAGCAGCGTCTACTGTTGTGGGCCTTGGAATATCGGTGTCGATAAATTCTTTCAACCTGTTGTCCTTCAAAATTGACTCCATTTTGTCTTTCCATGCAATATAATTAGAATTTCCCTTGAGTGCATATTCCAATATTAATCCATTGAAAGCCATCTCAATCCGTGTGTCACACCAAGAATATTTTTGAAAATTTAGCACAAACTCAATTTCTTCTCCACCATAGTGATTTTTGGCGCTCTGATACCATGTATAAATTACACCAATGGATTGAATTCGATCATGTAATATACTGAAACAAGATATTGAATCCTTCTACAATATTTGCGTAAAATAAACACGATCGCACAATCACACCAAGTAAGATAAAGAAGCAAATCAATCGCACAACACATATATTTTTCCTAGTGAAATACTATTTCTCAAAACCCCTCTATATTTATTGTATAATCAACCAAGGAATCATGAAACAATACAATGCACTCTTCTCACAATATTCTGTTTCACTCTACCAACTGTCCCACGCTGATCCGGACAAAATCGACCAACACTTAGCCAATTTCCTGCCTCTGCTCAACTTGCCTTTCTTGCGCAATTCTAAGAATAATTGATCGCTATTAATTAGGAAATTCAACCTTCCAAAACTATGCAATGCATCATGGGAAATCCTATGGTTTTCTAATTGTGTGTTGGCAATTTACTAATTATAAAACCGACAGTTAACATCCCTTTAACCTTTGTCTCAACTGGGTCTTCATCGGAAATGACATGCATGCAGATATTAATAGTAAATCATCATTCACTTGACAGATAGTTGCATGTGAATTAAATCTGATTTAATTCAGTTGACCTCTCACCAGTACAATGATCAGTTACAACTAGTTAGATTGAATTTAACTCACTTAATTGAGTTAATTGATTTCTCATGCATTAAACTAATACACTAACTGCAACTTGGACTCTAAAACAAACAGAATTACTCTACATGCCTCACCAACCACCCTCAACTCAAATTTCATGAGATAACTGAGTCTATCACACTCAGTTAACTATTACAAGTGATTATGAGATAAGATTACAATTTATTGTCCAATTTAATTAAGGGAAAATTAAATTAGACACACATTTCTTGTTGATTTTTCAACAATACTAAATATGGTTCATTCAATGATGTTTTTAAAAAATGTTAAGTTTATGTTCTCGGTTGATGTAGTTCCATGTGCAATATATATTAAAAACTGATGTCCATCTCATGCTCTCAGAAAAAAGACTCCATATGAAATGTAGTATGACCACATTCCTTCGATAAGGCATCTAAGGATCTTTAGTTCCACTAGTTATGGAAAGAAAGAAAATTGATGCAAGGAGTTAAAATGGTATCTTCTTGGGGGGTACTCAAATACCTCCAAAGCATATCGTCTCTACGATGAAGTAAATAAGAAATTTATACTATATAGAGATGTTATTTTTCTTGAATCTTCCAAGAATGTCAATTTTTTTGAGTGTCAGCATGATCGCTTGGAAAAATTTAGACATGCAACAACTTTTCATGAATTTGATAATGAGATTCCACATCTTGAAGGGGAAATCCCTACCCTGGATCAATCTATGGAATCTCCTTTTGAAGCTCTCTCTCCCCCTTATAAATTTCCAGCCACTTCTTCAAATCAAGAAGACATTTTGAGTGATGTGATTGAGAGGATTGGAAGGCTAAATATTGATGTAGCCTCATCTCAGTCAACAAAACATCTCGTACCTTCACCCAAAGTTCCTCCAAAATGGCTCACTAAGACACTAAAAAAATTTCATCCTTATGAGGTTGGAAACACAAGAATGAGAAGTTCCACCAAACAAAATGAAGGTGATGTAGATGATTCTCATTCATCTATTGATATGGACATGAGGGGAAATTTCAGCTTAAAAGTGACCTCATAAGGAAAAATAATAAAATTATAATTAAAATAAAAAAATAAGAGTTATGAATTTTGGGGGGGAAAGAAGAAAAATATTCTTTTAATTGTATTTTTGGCTTATGTCCTTATAATTTTACTCGAAATTTAAGCTATACACGCATTGGATGCATAATTAAATTCCACATCCGACGATTACCCATTATGCATGCTTCTAAGAAGACCCGCATTGACAAAAATTGAAGATACATTAAACACATGTGTTGTACACACTTTTTTAATGTATCTTCGATTTTTTGAAAATGGCAACAAGAAAATCCTGATTTAATTTTCCCTTGAATTAAATTAGGAGAAAATTGTAATTCCACATCACAAGACAACTTGTACGAGTTAACTAAGTTATTTTGACTTATTTGGTTTAGTTAATTCGAGTTGAGGGCCTAACTCGAGTCATGTAGAGTGGTTCCTACTTTATAGGATCCTAGGTTGAGTTTATTTTGAGTTGTAATTAATTAATTCAGTAAAACTGAGTTAAAGTTAGTTAAACTAGTTCCAATGGAGGAACTAGTGGGAGGTCTAGTAATGGGGCGTGTACTCAGTGATCAACCAGTTAACTAATAGATTAGCCATAAATAACTCATGCATGCATGAAAGACGAGTTACCCAGTTGAGATTGGAATTCAAGGGCAGTGTACTATCATTTGTATAATTATCTGAGTGTACAAATGGTGAATGCAGTCAGAGGAAGGGCCTAAAGGAACTACACAATCCAATGGAGGAAAATTCCTATTAAATAGGGGGCCTAATTCCTCATTGAACAATGCAAGGAAATAGGAGCTTGGGCAGGTAGGAAATTGGTTAAGTATTGACCAAAGCAAGCTTATGATGCAATGAGACAGATAGAGATAATGCAGAGGTTGTTCGGGCTTGGGAAAATCATTGTAATATTCTCATGTTTTCTGACTAATGCAACATACATATAGCAGGGGTTTTTAGCTGTGGATTTCCCCAGGAAATAATTGTGTAATGTGTTGATTGAATTCTTTCTCCTATATTCTTTGTGATCTCACGATCATTTAATTGTTTCCGCAATTGGTAAAGTAGATTCAAGTATTTTGATTTAGATGAATCTCTTTAGCAGTTTGAATATACAAGGAATTTTTACATTTTATCAGAGATGAAATCACAATAGAAGAGAATAATATGAGTTTTTCCTTGAAGGAGGAACGATTTTTGCAGATCTATTCTCCAGAGCTAGCAGCGGGATCAAGATGGTGTTCTATGATCTGAGGCTCATGTATGCCCTTGAGGGTAGCTTGAATTAAATTTCCTGGAAGGACCATCTGGAAATAGTCATGGAAGATAATGGACTAAGGAATACATTGATAACATTATTTTGAAACCAACAGTGGTTGATGCACAAAATCTGGAATAGTGGAAGACAAATGTAACAAAGGCAAGAAGGATATTACTGGAAGGAGTTAGAAATAATATTGTCTCGAACCTCCATGGGAAGGAGACTCCATATGAAATGTGGAAGGCCCTGACATACTTATTTCAGAACAACATTGACCACAGGAAGCTGGCATTGAAGGAAAAACTTTGAAAAATCAAGATGGAGAATGGCAACACAATACCACAGTGCTTGAGCAAGTTCACCCAATTTTGGGATGAGCTTGGGAGTGTTGGTGTTATAGTTGTTGAATATGATTTGGTGTTGGGCTTCATAATTGATAAAATTTCCTTATCTTATTTCTTATTTTTATGCTTTTTTTCTAAGGTTTTTTGTGTGCAGAATGTGATAACTCGTGAAATATAGATCCTATAAAGGAATCAATGGCTTTTCATTATTTTATCTCTTTAAGGATTGATTTAAATTATAAAAGGCACAGTTTACTTATGATTTGAACCGTTATTTGAATAGGGATATTTGATATCAGATGTTTTTCCCTAGAATAGTCAAGGAAGAACAGATTATATGGAGTTGTTTGGGTTAATTATAGCCAGTAGAATTAGATAGACTTATATCCCAGATAAATTAGTTGGAGAAGATATCCTCACCCTACTATTCCAGGGAACTGATGGAGATTTTTGTAATTTGAGTAAAGCATCCTAAGAATATTCATATTCTCAAGATCACTTTTCTATTTGAAAATAGACTCTTTGTGTAATATAAAAATTAGGATTTGAACCTCAGTAGTTTA
This sequence comes from Pinus albicaulis, assembly GCA_034641835.2. Classification (NCBI taxonomy): domain Eukaryota; kingdom Viridiplantae; phylum Streptophyta; class Pinopsida; order Pinales; family Pinaceae; genus Pinus; species Pinus albicaulis. The sequence continues at coordinate 1,970,253,223 of CM076578.1, read as the reverse complement.
GCTGGAGCTATAATCATTTTTATCTATGTTGTAAATTTTTACAAACATTCCTTCTAATTTAATCATGATAATTTAATGAAGACATTTTTGGCTCGGTCTTAACTTATTGCACTGAGTTAATTACGAGGCAGTTGAATTACAACGATTTTGGGTGTAATCCTGGAACTACTACTATCCTTTCTTGTATTATTAAGTTTTTATTTTTCTTTCAGCTCCCACTTTTCAATTATTCAATCAATTTCTAGATTTACTTGTTGTTAATCAGATTGTTGTTAAAGTGTGAGTTTATGCAAAATCTACAGTTGAATGTCACAGAGTTATATTTACTGCAATCATTTCTTTGGAGTGTTATCTTTCCTTGATGTTTCATGTTTATTAATGTAGTGTTGTTAATTATGAACATTTGATATCATTTCTAGCAAACTCTTTTTCGGTTATAGTGTTGTTCCTTTCTTGTAGACGCAGTTCCCTAGGAAACAACTCTATATTCAGATGGATTTCTTCATTGTTTTTGGTAGGAGACTTAATACTTTCATTCCTTTATAATTATTGATTGTTTAAGCTTGAATTCCTTTCATTCACATACCTTCATTTTTCATAAGGATCATACAAGTTAAATGATTTTAGTACTGTCTCTTGAACAAACTGTGTGGACAACCATGAAATAAACAGACAAAACTCTGGGTTGATTATTTAATGTGTAGAGGTTAGTTGATCCTTTAGGAACAACAAAGTGCCCCAATATTTTTTTGTAATTGTTGGGGAGGTTGTCAAATAAGTGCCAATTGTATCTCTGAAGGGATGGGTATTAATATGGAAGGTAAGAACCTGCACACGCATTAAGTAAAATTCTTGTGCCAGTGCCTACCCTTAGCCGATACATTTAGATATTTTAGTGTGTATGACTAGGAAGAATCCTAGGACTACAAAACATATATTTATAGATAAAAAAATCTACCTCAAAAACCACCAAAACCCAAGGTCAATATGTCCTTGGAAGAATGACCTTTATAGATGAAATTATTCACAAATCAGAGTCTCAAGCATCGGTAGGTACTTGAATAGTATATGGTAAGGGTTCTACTATTTCCCCTCGAGTAGCAGGGTCATTCGTTGCAGCTCACGTTGAGATTCATGATAATACTATAGGATTTGATCAAATCTTCCAAATTATAATTTTTAGACGTCTCAGTCCTTCTAGTAAAAGTGAGGGGCCTTCGTACAGTTTAAGAGAGGGGGAGGGTGAGATGAGTGAGCCATACCCATGACTTTTTGTGCTAGAATAACCTCCAACACTTCTTGTAAAGAGAGAGCTTGAAGTTCCTGATATTAATAGTGTTGTGAGATCTGGTCAAGGTCTGGAACCTCACCAGCATATGATTTTCCGGATAGTACCTTCTGATCACAAGACCCTTGAAGATTACTCGAATATTTTTACCCAAATGGAAAACACATCAGATGTAACATAAAATATAACAACATAATATCCTATTGTTGATCCACAATATAATGCACCCACGAAGGCTATCCCGTTACAAAATCTTCCAAATTTCCATGGAATGGCTTCTGAGGATCCTGATGTTTTTTTTTTTTAATTTGATGTTTTATGTCGAGTTTATGATTATACTACTGACCCTCAAAAATTAAAAATTTTTCCTTATACCTTAAAGGGATCATCCTTATGTTGGTTCATGGGACTAGGAGGTAGTACCATAACCTCATGGGATAAAATGAAAGAAGTCTTCCTTGCTAAATATTAGGACTATTTTCAGTAGGGATTTAAGAGAAGAAATATTTAAAATGATGTCAAAAGAAGATGAAACTTTGAAAGAGTATGTTGAAATATTTCAATACAATTTTCAAATATCACCATACACTAGTCTACCTAAAGATATATTGAAAAATGATTTGATTAGGGGCATGAAAGATGAATGGATAGAAACACTTAATCTAATGGGATAAGGTTACATTTATAAACAGGAATATGATGATATTATAAAACTGCGTATCAGGTGCTCACAAGGAAGTACACGAACCAAATTAGGAATTCGAGATCCTCTCAGCAGATCTAGCAGAACTACAAGTGGAGGAGTAACTCGAGCAAAAATTGGAAATCTCTTAGAATATTTTAAAACCGATATTTTGAGTACATTAACTACACAATTGGATGTTCTACAAATGAAGCAAAAACAGGTTGATGCATAGCAAGCCCTGGCTATTTTCTGTCCTCGTTGTTGGAAGAAGAACAACCACAAAGAGTGCCTGTTGGACACAGTTGAAATATGTGTTATTTACAATAAATATCACTCAAATTAATGTTGTACCTCACTCCCTAGATTGAATATTGTGTTCAAGGAAGCTGAGGAATATCTAGAGCTAGTGTATCTCATGACATTATAGCATAAGTGGTAGACTAGCCCTCCAGGTATGATGCGGGATCCTTTTTTGTTTTATTCTAGACAATATGCTCAGCAACAGATTCCTGGATCAACGTGGCAGGGCTAACAACCTTTTAATACCACCTAGAAATATCAATCATACTCCGCACCACCATGGATAAATCAGTCATTTGTTGGACCCTTGTGGCCTAATCAACAATACCCTACCTCTTCATGGCAAAACCCATAAAATAAGTTATACCTTTCACATTTGGAAAACTCGCCTACTTAGGGGCCAATGTGGTCTCAAAATTGGCAGCGTCCTGCGGGAATAATAAATCTATCTGTCGAAATGCTACCTCAGTCACAACCACCATGGCAAGCTCCACTTCAATTTCCCCCAAATGTCCCACCTCCATTACGTCCTCAATTACCTACTCTACCAAATCCTAATCTGAATAACAAGCTAATTCAATATTTGGATATTTTTGAAAACTTAGATTATGGTTCTACCTCCTTTAAATGTAATGAGTTACGACTGAGATATAGACGGACTATGTTTCCAAAAGACGGTACAGGAAATAAAGAGTAGGTAGAAAATTAAAATCCGATTGAGGAGCAGCCCTTATCACAACACCCTACTTCCACCGTATTTGTCACCGAAATATAGGCACCTGACAAGTTAACCAAACAATAATAGCGTATTAAAACTACAAACACTACTCCTCCATTCCCTGAGAGACTTACTATGATCAAACCACCGATCTATTATGATTTTGATATCATAGGGGAACTAAAAAAATTATGTATTAAAATTCCTCTTCTCCAAGATATTTGGGATGTCCTAATCTATGCTAAAACCATCAAAGAACTGTGTGTCAAAAATCCTGGGAGAGAACCCAAAGACTCTCCTACAGTCCATGTTCTTGGGACACTTTCTAATCTCATTTTAGGGAAGCAAATACCTATTACATATGATGACCCAAGAAATCCAATAGTTACTATTCAAATCCAGGTCATAACTTCCCAAATACCTCAGTGGACTTAGGAGTCACAATAAATATTTTGACTGTAAAAACTTGTGGTATCCTTGGAATCACAGCATTGAAACTGACCTCCATTATGTTGGAATTGGAAGACATATCGGTAGTAAAGCCAGAAGGCACTCTGGATGATATTATCATTTCAGTAGATTCCTAGGAATACCAGGTGGAATTTCTGGTTATCAATCCTAGAAATAGGTTGGATGGACACCTTCTGATATTAGGTAGACCATGGGTGGCGACTTCATATGCATATATAGGGTGTTGTACATGGAATATGACAATTGCAAAAGGGACTAGTGTTAAAAATATCATATTATACCCACCCACTTGACCCATCCTATCAGTCGAAAGTTATCAATCGTTCCCTCCCAATATCAGGAGGAAAATTTGCGTTCTCCTCTTACTCTGTATGAAGCTCTTATTTTTAAAAGGAAAATTGAGGATGATGTAATTAATGGATTTATTAACCAAACTTCTACTATTGGGAATCCAAAATTTCAAATGTTAAAATCTATGCTTGATAATGAAGCATAGGAAGATCCACTAGAGGTTCTGAATAATGATCATATGCCCACAACTGCAGTTCATAATAGTGCTCGCATCGAAATTGAACCTAGTAATACTTTGAACATTAATATTAATCTAGACGACCTGCAACGTAAAAAATTAATTCAAATCCTACATAAATATAAACAGTGTTTTTCTTGGGAATATTCTGATATGAGAGGCATCGATCCCCAACTGTGTACACATCACATTTATATAGAAAAATATGTTTGTGTCATTCTCCAACCTCAAAGAATATTAAATCCACACCTTAGGGGAATATTAAAACAATAATTGCATAAAATTATTGATGTTAATTTCATATATCCTACTTCTGACAACCAGTGGGTTTCACCGCTAGCTGTGGTCCCTGAGATAAATGGAAAATGGATAATTTGTGTGAATTATATAGAATTTAATATAGCTACACAAAAATATCACTTTCCTCTCCCATATGTAGATCAGGTCCTTGACACTCTTGCTAAAAATAAATTTTTCTCTTTCCTGGATGGTTTTAGCAGATATAACCAAATCCATATTGTTCCTGAAGATCAGGATAAAACTACATTCACCTATCCATGGGGAACATTTACATATAGGTTTTTACCATTTGAGATGTGCAATGCAGCAACCACTTTCCAGAGGGAATTCTTGAGTATTTTTTCTAACTTAATCAATGAAGGACTTGAACTATACATGGATGAATTTACTCTTTACGACAATGATTTTGACCAAGCCTTACAGAATCTAGAAAATTTTCTTGAATGGTGCATAGCTACCAGACTATGCCTTAGCAATGAAAAGTGACATATGAGTATGACAGAGGGTGTAGTTTCGAGGCAATACATATTTTCTCCATGCATCCACGTAGACCCAACAAAGATTGAGGTAATTCTTACACTACAAACTCCTCATACACCATCTGAGGTGCGTAGTTTCCTTGGCTATGCTGGTTATTATCGTCGTTTTATATCAAAATTTTCAAAACATAGCAGCACCATTGTATCTATTGACAATAAATGTGGAATTTGAATGGACTTATAGGTGTTATGTTTCTTTTGAAGATCTTAAAAAGTTGGTCTCAACAACCCCTGTGTTACGATGGCCAAATAGGAATTTACCATTCCACATTTCATCTGATGAATAAGACACAGAAATGGGAGTTATATTTGGATAGGAAGAGGACAAAAATCCATATGCCAATTATTATATCAACAAGAATCTTACAATGGTAGAGATAAATTATATAGTGACAAATTAAAAACAATTCTTATTTGTTGTTCATTCTATCAATAAATTTCGTCGTTATATAACAGGATACCTAGTCTTTTTATATACTGAACATTTTTCCATTAGGTATTAGCTATTAAAACTGTCATTAATGGTATAATAAATCATTGGTTGTTGTTATTACAAGAATTCGATATTACCATAAAAGATCGACGAGGAAAGGAGAATCTTGTTGCAGATTTTTTGTCCAAAGTTCCGCTAGTGGACGATTATTTACCTATAGAAGACCAGTTTTCAGATGAACATTTGTTTTTTGTGACAGTTAAAATACCCAGGTATGCTGATGTGGCCAATCACCTGGCAGCCGGAAAATTTCCATCACATTTATTGTCCCAAAAAAAAAAATATGTGTGGTTCACCTGGATTGACGATTATCTTTTCCATACAGGGTGTTAGTGCTGGAATCAGCACTTGGACTGCATCAAGCGCCTGACCAGACACATCTTAAGCTCGAGGGTTATTCTTATAATTTGATTGGATTTTTTGGAGTGTGGTTGGATCTCAAGCACTTTGAAAGGAACGTTGAACAGATAAAAAGCTCTGACACATATGAGGGTACTCGTATATGTGATGTGTTATAAACGTTTGTAGTTAAATGATTAGAAGAATGGGAGAAATTCAGTGGGTATGTAGGACATAAATCCACTGTTGGGAGGAAAAAATGACACAAATTCCAAACCCATAATGTCTAATGAAAGAAGGCTTTTAAGAAAGACTTACAAAAATATCATTCTACATTTTAAGAATCCTATTTCAAGGAATGATTCTGAATAACATGACCTCATGAATTAGAAATTATTGGTAATTCAAGACTGACAAATATAGATTAACATGCATGCTAGATCAAAAGACTTATAAAAACATGAAACATGGTTTAATTCCACCTCAAGGAATGCTTATGAACAATAATCAATTCATACTCTTGGAACAAGAATTACAAAAACAAATCCATATGACCTAGAGGTTCACAAGACTTATAAAAACATAAGATAGAACTTTTATGATAAATCTAGAAAGACAGATGAAGTATGTAAAAACAGAAGGGAAAAAAATACACACACCACACAATTTGTGAATCCTCAAAAGTGTAACAGGAATATATTATGTGTTTGACAATACATTTTTTAGGAATGACATGAGAATCAGCAATAGGGCACTTGGCCCTATGGCACCAACCATCCCCTTTATTACATAAAATTCAACACTTAAATAGAGTTGCACAAAACAAACTGTTGCTAAACTTTAGGAATGAAATTAAATAAATAAATAAATAAAAAACTAAAAATAGTAAACAAATTAAACTGTTGCATAAATTTAGAACTATTGAATGATTCGAGGCTTCGAAATATGAAGCATGAAACTATTTGACTGCCACATAAGCTTATTTCTGCCACCTACCCTAACTTTCTTCAACTGCTACAAGAAATTTGGAACTGTTTGACACCTACGTGCTCAAAATCAGGGGGATAAAACCTGCCAAAATAATCAAAACAAACAGCATCAAGGCTAAAAATTCAAAGTGGTTGTATGATGTGGCAGTCTATAGGAAGACTCCTCCTCTGTTTTGGTGCAACCAACTCCACAAAAAGTGTCAAAAACATTGAAATTGACGTGTGGTTGTTCCTTGAATGTTGCCTCGTGCCTCACAGAAATGTGTTGGTGCTGAGAGTACTAGTAGAAATATGTTTCAGAGAAAATCTGCCATTGTTCCTTTCCTTTGGTTTCTTGTTTTTTATGATAGGGATGAAGACGGATTAAAAGAGATAACATAGTTTCATTTTATTAGCGGGATATAATATTAGATGAACGGGAGGAGAAAAACACTTTATACATATATCACAATCGCAGATCGGGGTCGGAAATTTTAAACATAAGACACAAGCGGGAGGGAACACGATCTGCGATGGGGGTGATGACGTGAGAAATGGGAGGTAAGTGTTAAAACTTACAAAGCAAAATGTGCGATGAGCGGAGGGTGACGTGGAAGGGAAGGTGGGGCCTAGACAATACTGCAAATCGCGAATCGGGAGTTTTTTTATGAGAAATGGGAGTTAAGTGTTAAAACTTGCGAAGGGCGATGTTCGATGAGCAGAGAGTGACGTGGCAGGGAAGGTGGGGCTTATAAAATACCGCAAATTGAGAATCAGTATTTTTATTAAGAGAAATGGGAGGTAAAGGTTAAAATTCGCGAAGTGCGATGTGCGATGAGAATGGAAGGTGGGGCCCATTTACATCACAATCAGAGGAATCAAAAGTTTTGATTATGAGCCCGAGGCTATGAAGGTTTGAACATAGGCTTGGACTTGGCACGATGTGTCCTCCTCTCGTGACTTGGACTTGGACTTGGCTCTTGGTTATATGACACTTGGTTGTGTGATGAGGATTTGAGCTAAGAGCTAGGGAGCTCAATGAAGCCTATTTTTTGCTAAAAATTATAATAATTTTATATATAAAAATATAAAAATAATATATAATTTTATTTTCCCTTTTCGATAATATTTGGATAGAATATGGAATAGATAGGACAACATTAAAATATCATTAGGTAGATTTTAGACATGAAAATGGCCAAATAGGAATAGTTTAGGGCGTTTTAGTATTTTGGAAAAACTGAAAATGAGGAAAGGATCGAAGAGAATGGCGAGGATATAGCAAGAAGTGGCGAGAAAAATTGAAGCATAAGGATCTAGAGGCCAAATAAAATGACGGAGAGGGAAACTTTCAAAGGAATCAAAACCAAGGCTAACAGTGGCTCTAATTAGGGATGATATGCCCCCTGCGGGCTATCAAGAACCATAGACTAGTGCCTTGAATTCAACTATTATCTCTCCAACCAACGATCCTGCTCATTAACTCAAAAAAACGGAATGCCAAGCCATTGGGTAATGGAGCAAAAGCATCATTTCAATTCTGCAACTTATTTCTCCAAACTAAAGCTGGATTCAAACTGAAAACTGAAATCTAACTTTCTAAAGAAAAAAAATTCTCAAAGCAACGAGCTTATTCATTCCTCTACTTCTAACATGATTTGAATGGAAATATTCATGCAATATGGAACTTGTCGTACAACCATTCAAATAGCTGAAAAAACCTCATATGGATTCTGAATCCTAAGAGTAAAACTAAAAGAATCCATATCATAACATAGTGTAGCTCATGATGAAAATAATCACAACATGGGAAACTCATAAATCATTGAATGTTTGTACTATAAGAATACTCCAAATCATCAACTACTGAATGACGAAAAACATTAAATGCTACCTCTGCAATGATGTCCCTCTCAGAATCCTGAAAGGTGTAGTTGTTTATCCAAAACTTCCACTGAAAGTCTGATCTTTTCATCCCTGTGAATTCACCACTGGATCCGGAAAAATGGAGTCACCAGGTGAAAAATTGCAGTCCTTTTCAAGTTATCAATTCTTTTTCACCTTCAAGAATCGATCTTTAGCAATTAAAACAAGAGACTCAGGAGATTAATTTGTTTCAAGGCCTTCGTCTCCCGGAAGATGCACCAAAAGATGTTAGCGTTGGAATCAGCACTTGGACTGCATTAAGTGCCTGACCAGACACATCTTAAGTTCGAGGGCTATTCTTATAATTTGATTGGTTTTTTTGGAAAATGGTTGGATCTCAAGCACACTGAAAGAAACGTTGAACAGATAAAAATCTCTGACACATATGAGGGCACTCGTATATATGATGTGGTAGCAAATTTTGTAGTTCAATGATTAGAAGAATGGGAGAAAGACAATGGGTCTGTAGGACATAAATCCATTGTTGGGAGGAAAAAATGACACAAATTATAAACCCATAAAGTCTAATGAAAGAAGGCTTTTAAGAAAGACTTACAAAAATCTCATTATACATTTTAAGAATCCTATTTCAAGGAATTCTTCTGACTAAAATGACCTCATGAATCAGGAATTCTTGGTGATTCAAGACTGAAAAACAAATATTAACATCCATGCTAGATCAAAAGACTTACAAAAACATGAAACATGGTTTAATTCCACCTCAAGGAATTCTTATGAACAATCTTCCATTCATACAGAATCAGGAAAGCTTGCAAAAAGACTTACAAAAACAGATCCATATGTCTTGGAGGTTCACAAGACTTATAAAAACATAAGATAGAACTTTTATGATAAATCTGGAAGACAGATGAAGTATGTAAAAACAGAAGGGAAAACAATACCACACCACACAGTTTGTGAATCCTCAAGAGTGTAACAAGAATATATTATGTGTTGGACAATACATTATTTAGGAATGACATGAGAATCACCAATAGGGCACTCGGCCTTGTGACACCAACCATCCCCTTTATTACATAAAATTCAACTCTTAAATAGAGTTGCACAAAACAAACTGTTGCTAAAATTTAGGAATGAAATTAAATAATAAAAAAACTAAAAATAGTAAACAAATTAAATTGTTGCATAAATTTAGAATTGCTGAATGATTCGAGGCTTTGAAATCTGAAGCATGAAACTGTTTGACTGCCACATAAAATTTTTTCTACCACCTGCCCTAACTGTCTTCAACTGCTACAATAACTGTGGAATTGTTTGACACCTACATGCTCAAAATGAGGGGGTAAAACCTACCAAAATAATCAAAATAAACAGCATCAAGGCTAACAATTTGAAGTGGTTGTATGATGTGTAAATCTATAGGAAGTCTCCTCCTCTGTTCTGGTGCAACCAACTCCACAAAAAGTGTAAACAGCAGTGAAAGTGATGTGTGGTTGTTCCTTGAATGCTTCCTAGTGCCTCGCGGAAACATGCTAGTGTTGAGATTAATGGTAGAAATTTGTTTTAGAGAAAATCTATCGTTTTTCCTTTCCTTTTGTTTCTTGTTTGTCATGATAGGTATGACGGCAGATTAAAACAGATAGCAGAGTTTCATTTTATTAACGGGATATATTATTAGATGAGCAGGAGGAGAAAAACCCTTTATACATATATCGCAATCGCAGATCAGGGTCGGAACATTTAAACATAAGACACAAGTGATAGGGAACGTGATTTGCGTTGGGGGTGATGACGTGAGAAATGGGAGGTAAGTGTTAAAACTTGTAAAGGGTGATGTGCGATGAGCATAGGGTGACATGGCAAGGAAGGTGGGGCCTAGACAATACTGCAAATCGTGAATCAAGAGTTTTGTTATGAGAAATGGGAGGTAAAGGTTAAAATTCGTGAAGTGTGATGTGCGATGAGAATGGAAGGTGGGGCCCATTTACATCTCAATCGGGGGAATCGGGAGTTTTGGTTATGATCCCGAGGCTATGCAGGTTTGAACTTTGGCTTGGACTTGGGGCAATGTGTCCTCCTATCGTGACTTGGACTTGGCTATCAGTTATATGACACTTGGTTGTGTCATGAGGATTTGAGCTGAGAGCTAGGGAGCTCAATGAAGCCTATTTTTTGCTAAAAATTATAATAATTTTATATATAAAAATATATAATTAATATATAATTTTATTTTCCCTTTTCGATACGATCTGGATAGAATATGGAATAGATAAGACAACATTAAAATATTATTAGATATCTTTTAGACATGCAAATGGCCCAATAGGAATAGTTTAGGGCATTTTAGCATTTTGGAAAAAATGAAAAATGAGGAAAGGATCGAAGAGAATGGCAAGGATGTAGCGAGAAGTGGTGAGAAAAATTGAAGCATAATGAGCTAGAGGACAAATAAAATGATGGAGAGGGAAACTTTCAAAGGAATCAAAACCAGTGCTAACCATGGCTCTAATTGGGGATGATATGCCCCCTGTGAGCTATCAAGAACCATAAACTAGTGCCTTGAATTCAAATCTTATCTCTCCAACCAACAATCCTGATCATTAACTCAAAAAAATGGCATGCCTAGCCATTGGGTAATGGAGTCAAAAGCATCATTTAAATTCTCCAACTTATTTCTCCAAACTAAAGCTAGATTCGAACTGAAAACTGAAATCTAACTTTCTGAAAGAAAAAAAAAATGCTTAGAACAACGAGCTTGTTCATTCCTCTACTTCTAATCTAATTTGAATGGAAATATTCATGCAATATGTAACTTGTCGTACAACCATTCAAATAGCTGAAAAAACCTCATATGGATTCTGAATCTTAAGAGTAAAACTAAAAGAATCCATATCATAACATAGTGTAGCTCATGATGAAAATAATCACAACGCGGGATACTCATAAATCATTGAATGTCTGCACTATAAGAAGACTCCAAATCATCAGCTACTGAATGAGGAAAAACATTAAATTCTACCTCTGCAATGATGTCCCTTTTAGAATCCCGAAAGGTGTAGCTGTTTATCCAAAACTTCCACTAAAAATCTAATCTCCGCATCCCTGTGAAGTCACCACTTGATCCAGAACAATGGAGTCGCCAGGTGAAAAACTACCGTCCTCTTCAAGTTATCAATTCTTGTTCACATTCAAGAATCGATCTTCAACAATTAAAACAAGAGACTCAGGATAATACTGCGTTTCAAGGCCTTCGTCTCCCAGCAGATGCACCAAAATATGTTAGCGCTAGAATCAGCACTTGGACTGCATTAAGCGCCTGACCAGACACATCTTAAGCTCGAGGGCTATTATTATAATTTGATTGGGTTTTTTGGAAAGTGGTTGGATCTCAAGCACTCTGAAAGGAACGTTGAACAAATAAAAAGCTCTGACACATATGAGGGCACTCGCATATATGATGTGGTAGCAAAGTTTGTAGTTCAATGATTAGAAGAATGGGAGAAAGACAGTCGGTCTGTAGGACATAAATGAATTTCCCGGAGGAAAAAATGACACAAATTCCAAACCCATAATGTCTAATGAAAGAAGGATTTTAAGAAAGACTTACAAAAATCTCATTCTACATTTTAAGAATCCTATTTCAAGGAATGCTTCTGACTAACATGACCTCATGAATCAGGAATGCTTTGTGATTCAAGACTGAAAAAAAAAATATTAACATGCATGCTAGATCAAAAGACTTATAAAAACATGAAACATGGTTTAATTCCACCTCGAGGAATGCTTATGAACAATCATCAATTCATACTGAATCAGGAAAGCTTGGAAAAAGACTTACAAGAACATATCCATATTTCGTGGAGGTCCACAAGACTTATATAAACATAAGATATAACTTTTATGATAAATCTGGAAAAGACAGATGATTTATGTAAAAACAGAAGTGAAAACAATACATACACCACACAGTTTGTAAATCCTCAAGAGTGTAACAGGAATATATTATGTGTTGGACAATGCATTGTTTAGGAATGACATGAGAATCAGCAATAGGGCACTCGACCTTGTGCCACCAACCATCCCTTTATTACATAAAACTCAACTCTTAAATAGAGCTTCACAAAACAAACTGCTGCTAAAATTTAGGAATGAAATTAAATCAAACAAACTAAAAATAGTAAACAAATTAAACTGTTGCATAAATTTAGAACTGTTGAATGATTCGAGGCTTCGAAATCTAAAGCATGAAACTATTTGACTGCCACATAATCTTTTTTCTGCCACCTTCCCTAACTGTCTTCAATAGCTACAAGAAATGTGGAACTGTTTGACACCTGCATGCTCAAAATCAGGGGGGTAAAACCTGCCAAAATAATCAAAATAAACAGCATCAAGGCTAACAATTCGAAGTGGTTGTATGATGTGGCAGTCTATAGGAAGACTCCTCCTCTATTCTGGTGCAACCAACTCCACAAAAAGTGTAAACACCAGTGAAAGTGATGTGTGGTTGTTCTTTGAATGCTGCCTGGTGCCTCGCAGAAACGTGTTGGTGTTGAGATTAATGGTAGAAATTTTTTTTAGAGAAACTCTGTTGATGTTCCTTTCCTTTGGTTTCTTGTTTTTCATGATAGGGATGAAGGCGCTGGGGAAAATTTTAAGGATGGAAATTTATCTTAAAGATTAGAAACCTTGGCGAATCTTACTAATCCATAATATGTAAACTATAAAATTCTTGGTGATATTTTAGTAAAATTATTCCAACTTCTAATGATTTTATATAGTCTCTATAAAATTTTGGCGATTTTTAAGGTAAAATAATTTTTCCTTATAAAATTTAGGCGAATCGTTTTTACGGAAAAATGGGAATTGGCGAATCTTTTTTTTTCGAAAAATCATGAAAAATTAGCCCATTTGCGAATATTAGCCCCTAAAATTTTCCCTGGAAGGCGGATTAAAAGAGATAGCGGAGTTTCATTTTATTAGCAAGATATATTATTAGATGAGCGGGAGGAGAAAAACCCTTTATACATATATCACAATCACAGATTAGGGTCGAAACGTTTAAACATAAGACACAAGTGAGAGGGAACGCGATTTTCGATGGGGGTGATGACGTGAGAAATTTGAGGTAAGTGTTAAAACTTGCAAAGGGCGATGTGCGATGAGCGGAGGGTGACGTGACAGGGAAGGTGGGGCATAGACAATACCGAAAATCGCGAATCAAGAGTTTTGTTATGAGAAATGGGAGGTAAAGGTTAAAATTTGTGAAGTGCGATGTGTGATGAGAATGGAAGGTGGGGCCCATTTACATCACAATCGGGGGAGTCAGAAGTTTTGATTATGAGCCCGAGGTTAAGCAGGTTTGAACATTGGCTTGGACTTGGTGCAATGTGTCCTCCTCTTGTGACTTGGACTTAGACTTGGCTCTCGGTTATATGACACTTCGTTGTGTGATGAGGATTTGAGCTGAGAGCCAGGGAGCTCGATGAAGCCTATATTTTGCTAAAAATTATAATATATATATATATATATATATATATATATATATATATATATATATATATATATATATATAATTTTCCCTTTTCGATAAGATTTGGCTAGAATAGGGAATAGATAGAACATCATTAAAATATCATTAGGTGGCTTTTAGACATGCAAATGGCCAAATAGGAATAGTTTAGGGTGTTTTAGCATTTTGGAAAAAATTAAAATGAGGAAAGGATCGAAGAGCATGGCGAGGATGTAGCGAGAAGTGGCAAGAAAAATTGAAGCATAAGGAGCTAGAGGCCAAATAAAATGACGGAGAGGAAAAATTTCAAAGGAATAAAAACTAGTGCTAACACAGGATCTGATCTTCAAATTCGTAGATGCATCAAGGAAGTTTAAGTTTATGATTTTCTTAAGGCTTGTCATGAAGAACCCTGCGGTGGGAATTTCGCTAATAGAAGAACTAGGCATAAAGTGTTACATATGGGCAATTATTGGCCCACAATATTTAAGAATGTAAGGAAATATGTCCAGAGTTGTGATAGTTGTCAGAGGATGGGTTGCCCCATTTAAGCTGAAGAAATGCCTCTACATTCAAAAATTGTACGTGAACCTTTTGAAAGATGGGGCACATTGGATTTCGTGGGCCCCTTCAACCTGCTATCTAATCAGAAGGTGTATATTTCATTTGCACAAACTATGTAACTAAATGGGTGGAGGTAGTAGCTCTCTCAAATGCTACATAAGAGGAATTTATTAACTTTATATTTGGATTGTTTTTTTGGTATGTATTGCCTAGAGAGATCGTAATAGATGGGGGATCATAGTTCACTGCCCAAAAAATTTATGCTACCTTGCAGAAATATCAAATTAAACATAGAATTATTCTCCTTACCATCCTCAAGAAAATGGACAGGTGGAAAACACCAATAAAGTTTTAGAGGCAATATTAACCAAAATGGTATCCACAAACTGTTGGAATTGGGTTGCCAAACTTCCTGAGGCCTTATGGGCCTATCGAACGACTTAGCACAACACTACTGTCTATTCACCGTGTCAGCTTGTTTTTTCTCAGGAGTTCATTTTTCCAATAAAATTCGAAATGAATACTCTCAAAACCGCAAGGGAAGTCGGATTGGATTTCACAGAAGCGCAAAAAAAATGCTTGCAATAGATTAATGAACTAAACAAAATGCGTCTATTGGCCTTGCAGCGCATAACTGTTATTCAACAGCAAAAGGAAAAATGGCATGATTAGTTTCTTAAGAAGAAGTCCTTTCAGAAGGGTGATTGTGTGTTGTTAGCACTAGAATCAGCACTTGGATAGTGACAAGCGCCTGACCAGACACATCTTAAACTCAAGGGTTTTTCCTATAATTTGATTGAGTTTTTTTTTTTTTTTGGAAAGTGGATGAAACTCACACATACAGAAAAGGATTTTGAGCAAATAAGAATCTCTCACAGATATGATGGCACTGGTGTGTGATGTGGTAGAAAAATTGAGTTTGTAGCCTGATGGTCAGAATAATGGAACATAAACATTGGATATGTAAAACAGAAGCCCAATGCTAAGAGGAAAGGGTGAAACAAATTGCCGATCTGAAATGTATAGTGAAAGAATGCTTTTAAAAGACTTACAAGAGTCTCACTTTACATTAAAAGAATCATATTACAAGGAATGCTTCTGACTAACATGACCTCATGAATCAGGAATTCTTGGTGATTCAAGACTGACAAAAACATATTAACATGCATGCTAGATCAAAAGACTTATAAAGCATGAAACATGGTTTAATTCCACCTCAAGGAATGCTTATGAACAATCTTCAACTCATACTGAACCAGGAAAGCTTGGAACAAAACTTGAAAAAACAGATCCATATGTCTTGGAGGTTCACAAGACTTATAAAAACATAAGATAGAACTTTTATGATAAAACTGGAAAGACAAATAAAGTATGTAAAAACAGAAGGGAAAACAATACACACACCACACATTTTGTGAGTCCTCAAGAGTGCATCTGGATATATTATCAACTCAAAAATATTCAACACAATATACAATAAGTTGAACAACCAACGAACCCTTTCTTCCTCTTTCTTCTGTCTATTTATATTTTTACAATAGATCTTCCAGCAAGGCTTAGACCTTCGGATTCCCTTCATAACAACCTAACATAAAACAAATAAGAAGGAGAAAAAGTAGATTTCTGCTATTTTTATCCATTTAAAATCCTAATAGAACTTTGATGGAATTAATCATATTGACAAATTGTCTTTTAGCTTTAAGAAGATATTGTTATTTTCTGATATGTGTCGAATCTTTAAAACCTTTGCTGTCGGATTTTCTGTAAACCTGTGATTGTTTCTTGAATGTTGCCCAGTGCTGAGAATAATGGTAAAAATAAGTTTCAGAGAAACTATGTCGTTTTTCCTTTCCTTTGGTTTCTTGTTTGTCACGATAGGATTTCGAAATAATCATGAAAATAGTGTTGGAGTGGAAAAACCCATATAGATAAGTTTCAAACAAAAGGACCGAGCATGTGAAAGATATGAGAAGGAGACACGTTAGATTATGGGCCAACAGGAGAAATAAAAGAGGAGCAAGAAATATGGAGGTTAAATCGGTTATGGAGGTGGATTGAAAGAGATAGCGTGGTTTCATTTTATTAGCGGGAGAGATTATTAAATAAATGATGAGCGGGAGGAGAAAAACCCTTTATATATATATATATATATATATATATATATATATATATATATATATATATATATATATATATATATATATATATATATATATATATATATATATATATATAGATATAGGTATAGGTAATTTAATCAGACGCGAGATCGAAAATTTTAAACATAAGACACAGGCGGGAGGGAATTCGATTTGTGATGGGGGTGATGACGTGGCAAGGACGTGGGGTCGCCCGAAAATCGTAATCGGGAGATTAGGAGTTTGTTATTATGAGAAACTGGGATAAAGGTTGCGATTTGCGAAGTGCGATGTTGCAAATCACAAAGTCAAATATTATTGTAGGTCAAAATTCATATCGCAAATCGCAATCGGGAGTCGGGGATCAGGACAGGTAACAAGAATGAAACAATGCGAAGTGCGATGTATGATGTGCGATGAGAGGAGAGGTGACACAGCATGACACACGGTGGGGCCCATTTACATTGCAATTGGGAAATTGAGAGTTTTCTATGGTGAGGAACGGGAGTTAAAGGTTAAGACTCGTGAAGTGCGATGTGTAATGAGACGAGAGGTGACGTGGCAAGGAAAGGTCCTACTTTAATATCACAATCAGGGAAAAGGAAAGGCAGAGGTGAATGGATGTAATGCAAAATGCAATTTACGATGGGGTAGGCCCCATTAAAGGCTTTTAAAAGCAAAAAGTGAATATTTCGTTAAGTCATGGAAATATGATAAAAATACGCCCGAATCATAATAAAAAGGGTTTATAATATATTTGATGTGTATCAAAGGGAATTATGGGTCCTAGACAATACCGCAAATCACATTTTAGGGGTTTTGTAAGAGACGAAAATTGTAACGTGAATGAAAGTTAAAACTGTGATAAGTCGATTGCGATGAAAGGGTAAGGGGTCCACAATGTTATTAAGTGCGATAAGTTATATCATATGATATATGATATTACCAAGGATTGTTGTGGTGCGGGTAGAGCTGGGATAAAAGAAATATATGGTAAGTTTAAAAGGAAATATGATATGGATGTTGGCGGGTGGGTGGAGTTGCTTTTTAACTATAAAAATTGAACTTTAATATTTAAAAAAGGGGTTTTGAAAGAAATGAAGTGTTGTACTTTGGGTTTTTGGAAAAATGAAAGGTAAAAGAGGGAAAATGAAATGAATGAAGGTAGAAATGAAATTTTCTCACCACTACACTTTGACAGCGACACTTTCATCTTACAATTGAACTGAAAAGGTACATTGATTCCTTGGAGAATGATGACCACACTTTGAAAATATTTGAAAAATTGTAGTGCTAACAGTGGCTCCAATTGGGGATGAAGTCCTCCCTATGAGGCTTCAAGGACCGTAGTTCCAGTGCCTTGTCCAACCCTTATTTCTCCAACCAAAAATTATACTCATTAATTTAAAAATACCATCATGCCTAGCCATTGGGTAATGGAGTCATAAGCTATATTTCGATCTTCTGCAACTTCTTTCAACATAACTGAAAACTAAATCAAACTGTAATCTAAAATTGAAATCAATACTCGAGTGGCGAGCTTATTTATGTACATTCCTACTTCTAATTAGCTGAAATTCACTTGATCAAGTGTATACAAACTTCCAAAAGAAATTCTTCAACAATTGATTTCTTGACATGTCTTCGCATCCACTGCTGAAAGGCTGAAAAGTATGAAGCATAATCTCTAAATGTGACTCATACTTGCTAGTATGGACGATAATTACTCCAATACTAATAACAAGAGAGACCTTCAGAAAACCAAACTCCATAATAATCAGCAATAGGATCAGCAAATTAACAAGGAGACATACTCAAAACAGCTTTGAGTTCAATGATAGGATGTAGAAATTTGAATAACTGATATATTATTCACCGAGATTCTCCTGATCACACACTATTTTAACTTCATCTACAATACAGAATCTCTTCTACCATTGATCATTAATTGCGGAAATAAAAACAAATTGCATGCGCACATTAAAACCATAAACAATCACACATATGAACACAGTATTTCATGGGAAATCTTAAAACTGAAAACCCCCAACTATCTGTATATTATATGGCATAGAGATCATGTAACAATCATTATACAAATATGCTCACAAGATCTCAGTACAATCTCCAATTGCTACACACTAATCAGGTCTGATCTAGCAAAACACATGCTCCAATCTTCGCCACCTGTTAGCCTGCCTCTACTGCGCAATCCCTGCTGAATATTGGCTCTGAATGAACTCAAATCCACCTGGTATGCACTACGAAATCCTCATTGGCATATCCATCAATGTGTGGTGCAAACTCATTCACTAGTATAGTCACAACTGATAGTCACACTGCTCTTTCACCTATCTCTCCACTGGTCTCCACTGAAACTGTCCATGCACTGAAGTTAACTGATGTATTCTTTAGTTGATTAATGAGTTATTAATTATTGAATTAATTAATAATTAATTCACACCACTCTCACTAGTGTATCAATCTCAGCTAGGACTAGATACAACTAGCTCAACTATGTTTAACCTGGCTTGGTCCCAAGACAACCCACTTCCTCAATCAACTCCACCAAACTCTCTCACATGAGTTCTAACTGAAGTCTCCATGCAATAGCTCCACTTAACCCTCAGGAATAGCGTAATTCCTTATGTCAGCTGTTGTGCCACATCTGTGCACTTAACTGAAGTGCTCCAAGAGAATAAGATAATGTTTATAGTCTAAATATTATTAAGAGCTAATATTTGACATATCTATTTTTAGACTGGAAATCTAAAAATAGATTCCGCCCAAAATGTCTAAAAATAGAAGTCCATATATTTTTCCAACATGACCAACCATCCACAAATAGCATCCTGCAACTCATAGATTATGATCGACATGTCTAAAAATAGACTTGCACCAAAAATAGCCTGCGGGCCCACTTAGTGAAGGCGACTCTTTTCACTAAGCTCATCATCTTGTTGCAATCTCAACACTCCCTCTCAAAAATATAGGGATTATCTGCCACCCAGATCCTACCTCTGTGGTATTCGAATTTGCTCCTGGTGAGCGCCTTCGTCAAGATATCAGCATCCTGATCCTCTGTAGGAATGTAAGAAAGTAACATGATCTTCCGCTGCACACAATCTCTGATATGATGGTACCGGATTTCATTGTGTTTAGATCTATCATGAAATACCGGATTAACAAAGAGTTTGATGCAACTCTGATTATCACAATATATCACAGTAGGATCTAAGTGTGAACCGAACAACCCGACCAGGATCTTCCTCATCCATATAGCCTCGCATGCAACCAAAATCACTGCCATATACTTGGCCTCTACAGAACTGAGTGCCACAGATCTCTGCTTCCTGCTGTACCAAGAAAATTTTGTCGACCCGACACGGAAAATCCCTCCAGATGTTCTCTTTCTATCCGTTGGGCTCCCTGCCCAATCTGCATCCGTGAAGCCACATAGCTTCACGTCATCTGACTGTCTGTACCAAATTCCATATCCTGATGTGCCTCTGAGATATCTCAATACATGCTTCCCCACCTTCCAAAAGAGCTTGATAGGCTTAACCATAGCTTGTGAAAGTTGGTTAACTGCGTAGCATATGTCAGGTCGTGTATTGACCATATACATGAGCGACCCCACCAACTGTCGGTAAACAGTGGCATCCACTACATCCGCCGATGTAGCATTATCCTTCCTCCAACCACCAAGAAGAGGAGTATCAACAGGCTTGCATCCATGCATGTTGAACTTCTCCAGTATCTCACGGGCATACTTGCCCTGAGAAACAAACAGTCCATCACTGCGCTACCAAATTTCCAATCCCAGGAAATAATGAAGGAGGCCCAAGTCCTTCATCTCAAACTCTTTTGCAAGATCAGCCTTGCATGAGAGTATCAACTGTTCATCACCGGTCAGTATTAAATCATCTACATAAAGTACAATGATCAGCAACTTACCCTCCATCATTATCTGTTATAGGTTCGGATCTGCCTCACTCTTGGAGAATCCAAGTCCGGTAAAGTAACTGTCGATCCATGTGTACCAAGCACGAGGTGCTTGTTTCAACCCATAAAATGCTCTTTTGAGCCTGCACACATGCGACTCACTGCTGAAGATCTCGAAACCTTCGGGCTGCTCTATGTACACCTCCTCCTCAATCACCCCATCGTATAGCGCCTTTCACATCCATCCTGATGAATGTGCCACCCCATCCGTAAGGAGAGCTAGGATCGTCTCGTATGGAAGAATACCTTGTGACAAGTGCAAAGGTTTCTTACAATCGATCCTCTTCTTTGACCATGAGAAGCCTCACAACAAATCTTTCCTTGTACTTCTCCACACTCCCGTTAGCTACTTGCTTCACTTTGTAGATCCATCTCAAACCCACCACCGATTTCCCATCCGGCCTTGCACAATCTCGCACTGTTGCTTACAATCGAATCATACTCTTCCACCATGGCATCTACCCATGCGGGACCCACAGCTTCCTCGAAAGTCTTTATCACGATACACCGACTCATAAAAGCCATGTATCCAGTATATCGGTCAGGTGACTGTCTCTGTCTGCGCTATGATGTAGGTGCTCCTACAATCTTCTCTGCATCAAGATTCAGTTGCTCAGCTTTTGTAGTGCGCTTCCAGCCTCTGATGGTTGGCACTGCATGAGTGGTTTCTTCCACTCCATGAACCTCCTCTTGTGGCCGATCCACATCCTGAGGCTCATCCTTAGGAACTAATAGTTCCTCATCTGCATGCAAGTGTGGCTCCCTCTCAAGCGAACACTTCATGGCTTTCTCCTCATGAAATTTGATATCCCGTCGCACAACAGTCTTGCGGCTGTCTGGAAAATACACACGATAGTTGTGGGGCGTATCAGTGTACCCCACAAATATCCCAACCTCTGTGGTTGGCTCTAGCTTCTTCCTGGCATCCTTCATCACATGAATGTAAACAAGTGAACCAAAAATCCTCAAATGGGAAATATCAGGCTTCTTACCAGAAAACGCCTCCTCGGGTGTACTCATGCCAAGTATCTGATCCCAGCTCATCGAATGTTTGCATGATGAAATCGTCTCAGGCTGCCCGTAAGCGGCCTGCCTCGGCTAGTTAGCAACCTCCTCCTCGCCCTCTGCAACCCGCTCCTAGCCATTCATCTCAGCCAGCCGGACCTCCTCCTTCTGGCCCTACTCCTACAGTTGGTATCCCTGAACCCCTTTACCCTCCTGGATCGGTTCCTCCTGGCCTTAACCATCTCGAAGCCGTCCCTCCTGGTCATTACCCTGCTGGGCAGATCCCTTTCCTAGCTCCCCCTCCCGGAGTATATTCTATCCCCGTCATGGCCACCCTCTCTCTCCCTAACTTGACCTTGGGCATCCTGGTCTGGTACCTTGATCCCCCAGCCGCCACCCCTCCTGGTCATCCCAAGCCCTACATGGCTTTGACACCGGTTCAACCAGTCCCCCTAGCTTCCTCCGTTGCCTCTGTGCCCCCAGCACCTCCACAGGACCCTTCTCCTGTCGTGACGGCACCCGGGAAGAAAGGCAAAGCCCGCAAGGGGGCACCCAAAGACAAGACTACCACGACTAACCCGGCCCCTTCGCCGCCCGCGAAGCCTTGCACTTTATGTGATGTCACCGGTCATGCCACCCATGCTTGTCCCGAGTTGCCCCGTATTCAGCCCATGGTTAAATTCGCGTTCCCCGAGTCTACGGTCCCTGAAGCCCCCATTCCTTCTTCGTCCGTAACCAAGAACCCCAAGACTCTCCGCACCAACAAGCCTTATGCTTTGTGCGGCGTTCATGGCCATTACTCCCACCATTGTCCTCACCTGATGCACTACCGCGCCTCTTTAGAGGTAATCCGAGAATATGAGGTTGAACAAAATCAATCCGCCTCTCCTATCCTCGTGCAGTACGCTTCAAGTCAGCCTGAGGATCCCCCCGCTCCCATCGACATTCCCCCCCCCCTGATGTTCAGATGACGGAGTCTACTGTAACCATTCTTTACCTATCCTCCTCTGTGAGACACTCAGAGCCTAGCCCATCTGCATCCTCCCCTGTTGTGTCCCTTGAACACCCTTTTCCTCCCCATACACGAGATCACTCCACCTGTGTCTCTGTTGACCTCCGCAGCCTGAGTCCTCGCCATGCTTCCAATAGCCCTCATATACCACCCTGTATGAGTCATGGTCATCCTGCCCCTTGCACTCCCTCCTGCAGTTGCCGCCCAATGACTTCTGTACACTCACGCTGCCGTAATTTCCTTTCCTCCCTTCATTTATTGTCTTGTCACACCATTCTGCAGGACCCCCCGTCCACACCCTTTATCGGTTACGCCGATGGTGCAAGTCGCTACTCCAGGAATCTAGCCTCGGCAGGTTGGGCCATCTTCACCCCCTTGCATGCCCTTGTTCTTTCTAACGGGGTATGCATTGGTTCTGCCACCAACAATCAGGCCGAATATGATGCAATGCGTGGTCTCTTAGCCGATGCCCTCTTTCATCGCATCCTCCATCTGCACGTTCATTTGGATTCCCTACTTCTTGTAATGCAACTAAATGGTGTTTATCGTGTGCATAACCCTTTGCTGTTTAGACGATATTTACGAGTGAAAATCTTGATACGTGCATTTGAAACCATAACTTTCAACCATGTACCTCGAGAACAAAATCACTATGTAGATAGTATTGCAAACCATGTTCTAGATTGGCATTTATCACACACATTTCATACAAGACAATAACATTAATAACCATCAAAAAATGATGCATATCCATAATATGTGTCGCAAAACATGTGTTTAGAGTCCATCTACTCTGATACATACGACATGCCCATAGCATGTTACAAAAAAAAACCCAAAACTGGGGGCACCACCTGCCCCTACACACATCATAGGGGGCACCACATGCCCCACCCCTAATCACTATCTGGAGGCTCCTGGGCCAATGGCTCTGCCCCTGCAGCATGTAAATCGCGCATAGCCTGACCGGCCATCGCCATGCGTCGCATGACACCTCGCCACTCCCAGGGGAGACCAACACATGGCTCTATGAACTGGTCATCTAAGTCCTGCCACCCGCGCTCTGATACTCTGGTCAACAACCTTTCGCATCTACGGTGGATGTCCTCCAGCAGGGCGGCTGCATCCTCATTCTGCGCCGCTCTCGACCCACTTGGACCTATAGCTCCAGACGCTGTCGGTCGTCCCATATATCCGGTCGGTTTTACCTGTGCTATATCTGCATACCAAAAGTACATGAATCAGTACCATCAATTACTATTCAAACACTTTAACATGCCCACACAAGAATAGCAATCTGTCACTTACCATCGGGCCCCCAGACTCGACCAGGCGGAAGTGGCAGATCCGGATCTCCACAGTAGCTCATCCCACTATAGGGATAGTCGTCTATGTACAATGGCATATGATCCCAATGGGCAAAAAACTCCGGTCGAAACACTCGCCCGACCGCCCCTCCTCCTCCTCTGCACAGTAACCGTCCCCAACGGCGCATCCTGGGCTCTCTCGGGCCCCCATCTGGAAGCTGAACACGAGGCCTCAAGGTCGGGATCTTCTCAAATAAGAAGGCGCACAACAAAGTCCCATATGAGCAGTCATGGTTCACCTGCCGCCTGCATAGTGACAACTGTCGCTTTAGCGACACCAACATCATTTGGGCCCACCCATAGTAGGTCCCACCCAACACACTTTCCACTATCATCATCTGCCCCCCAGTGATGTGATGGAACGCCTGGATGCCCAGGATTCGTAGCACAGCTGCGGCCACTACACGGGTTTCTAGCCTCTCTAGATCCCCGATCGGTATTCGAGTCCCCTTGACTTGGAGACCCGGTCGACAATGATGTTCCACGAACTCCATGATATGCCGCCCCCGCGGCAACACCGCCAAGCCGACCATCCTCAGCATGACATTACCAGAATACACGTTCCGGACCGGCCGATCCGTGCCTCGCATTACAAGATCTCCGATATGATTCTGAACGATAATCCGGCAAGAATCGCCCCCCTGCCACCAAAGGAAGTTCTCCAAAACTTGAGAATCCAAATCGTTCAATACACGGCACGCCTCATTCGCCTAGATCTGTCCTGAGCGTCCTTGGTTCTCTGCCTGACCCACAACTCGCCATACCCGCACAAACACATCATTTTTGTCGTTACGTATCGAAACCATAACCAAACACCAAAACCCAACTTCTGTACCATAAAACAAGACTCAAACTCCTCATCTCCTGTGTCGCAAATGCTTTTCGCTCTTTCGGGACTGTGTCGCAATTTTTGCCCTGATTCCTGCATCCTAGGTCGCACTTTTTGCCCCAAAATGTGCGACCCGGCCGTAGAGATGAAGGAGGGGTTGTTCCTGGATTTATGGGCCCTAAACTAAAAATGTAATCCATCAAAATGCAAGAGAAAAGTTAGACCTCTTACCTGCAACTGACGGATCGCGATTCCAACGGTCGATTTGTCCGCTACGTTCGCCGCAAGATTTAGGGCCTTCTCTCCTCTCTACATTCACCACAGCAACAATAGCAATTATGATTTTTGGAGGAAAACCGCCTTTATTAAAAGAGAACCCCCCGTTTTTTCTTGAAGTTCGGGTCAACACTGTCATGAAAAAGTCTCCGTGCTTTCGATCGAACCTATGCACCACAAGTCGTTCGAACTCTCAAATGGGTATCTATTAGTTTTTTGTGATTCATACTCATTTACATATTTTGTCCAAGAAGGGTCACTAATTCTCTTCCTTAGCTCTATCACTTACGACACTTGTACTTGGGGCACCATCTTGCCTCCTTACTGGTCTTCGTTCGTGTTGATTTTCGTCATGAGTTCCCATCATGTACTCATGTTTCCACGGTCCCCCATTGGGGCCTTTACTGTGTGGCAGCACCATCGAGTCGCCCTTGTTTAGAGCATCCAAGTTGAGTCATCATTCCCTCCATGGAGTCTATACTGAGTCCCTTTGTACCCCACTATAGCCCTCCATCCGTCATTGCTTGGTCTCTCTCTTGTGTCACACATTATGACCTTCAGTTCCACTGTCCCCCATCCCTGATGATGTTGTGTCAGTCGCTGCCATGTCATTCATGCCCTTTATGCTCTAGCAAGGGAAGTCGTCTATTAGCTACTCAGTCCTCCCCAGTTCACTATCATCATTAGTGTTAGTCTGTCCATCGCTCTACTCTTTTCTCTCGTGCCCTAGTTGAGGGTCTCTCATTGCCTCAACTATGGCGGACCTCCTTCTGTCGACATCAGCTCATTCATTCCAGAAGCCAGGTCTAGAGGGCGGTGTACCTTGGTTCCAGCTTCCACTCTTGTTCTGTTCTCGATCGTAAAAGTGGACATTCTTCCTTTGGCTGATTGTTTGTCCAGCTCCTTCAAAGATGATCGAGATCTGAGGCCGATGGTCCAAAGACCTACACAGCCTTCTGATGATTCTCTTTCGTGTGGGAGATGTTTCAACCCCTTCAACCCTCATGAGGCTCCACAGGTCCCCACATGTCTTGACAGACCCTTTGCAGCCTTTCCAAGACCTGCATATTTGATGATGTTGGCCATAGCCACTTTCATGTCACTTATTTGCATGTATCACCGTATTTCAGAGTCTTTCCCTATTTGGTGGGGTATTTGGGTTGTATTTGTATCTCATGTACTCAGATATTATTGTATCAGTCCTGGCTGTTATCCCAGGCACAACATGTATGTGGGATTCTCATTGTATTTTTATCTGGCTCATGATTATGCCGGCTGTACTTTATGGTTCGGTCCCTTGTTTACTGGACACACTATTCTTTTGTACTTTGTCTCGGCGGGCATAGGTATGCCTCCCCCGCCGCCTTCAACATAGGTACCCTCTCATAAAAAGAGACTTGTTGCACCTGCGAGTCTCGTCTCCTCAGGGTCTAGTCCTTCAGCACACTATCTACCTCACATTTCTCTCTTTGACACCCCTTTTGTTGTCTAGTGATTGTGTTCTTACAACGTACTTCGGTCATACGATTTGCTCCTGACACTCGCACGCTGGGGGGCAATCTGTTACACCATTTTTTGGTCATCTAACTTACTATCATTAGATGGACCCAAGTACACCATGTAAGACCAGTTTTACCCTAAGTAAAACTGCTTTCACTATGTTAAAACAGGAAACCCCAAAAGGAAATATTAAACAAACCCATATTTGTTTTATTTTCCTCATGGAATAATTAATTAAACCATAATTTAATTATTATTCCCAGTGATGTTTAACCCAAAATCAAAGAAATTAATTAGATAAACCTTTATTTATCTTATTATTTTCTAGGAATAATCATTTAAACCTTATTTAGATGATATTCCTTGTTAAATATGACCAAATCACCCACAAATAATTAAATAAAACACTATTTATTTAATTATCTTTCAACCACCTCCTTAAATAATTAAATAAATCATTATTTATTTGATTATCTTCTAACCACTTCCTTAAAAAGATAAATAAATCATTTATTTATTTATTTTTAACAAATTAAGGGATTTGACCCAAGTCAAATACCTTTTCCTCCAACAAATATAATAAAACATTCCATAAAAAGTGGATCTAGATCTGGTTAACCCATGCACCAAGATCTAGAATGACCCAATATTTTGTTATAAATAGGAGGGTTTTTCCTACCATTCTTCACCTTTGTTGCCTATTAGATCACTCTGGATCTATACACTTGGTCCCATTTTTCCATCATTTGCTGTGTGAGCTCCCATTGAGCTCTATTCTTTGCATTGGGTTTTCTACACCAACAAGAGAGAGAAATCTTAGATCCGAAGTGCTGAGGACTTCCAAGAACCCATCCCACTGAGGAGAATTGGATACGCCTTCTTGTTTTCCTCCCAGGTGCCCAATTAATATAAAAATTCTTTCAAAAATTGTTCTTGTCTTGTCTATCGGTATATGGAGCAAACCCTTATTTTTTCTGCTTAATGTCTTTCCATGCATAGATCTGGTTTTTGCAGCTCTTTTATGTTCAACTAACCGCAGATCTGAAGATATTGGCAGCCACTTTTGTTGTTAGGGATATTAGTTATGCGTAGCTAAAGTGGTCCTTTTTCATACACTTCGACAAAGGATTCATACTAACAGAAACCCAGTAGAAATCTGCTGCAGTATCTTCAAAGCTCCATGGTGAAGGTGGCCCAATCTCCGGTGCCACAACTCACCATCATCTCGGCTCACCACTCCTTCTGCCTTGCCTGCCATTGCTGCGCAGCCATCTACCTGCAATTGATAAAGGTTCTTAACTCAAACCCCTATCCTCCGGGTCTCACCAGTTGCCTTACTGCGCAGGAAAGCCTTTCCCTCGCTAAAGACAACATCATATCCCTTGTATTCTAACATCGCCACAGAGATAAGATTCTTCTTCAATCCTGGAACATGCATCACTTCCTTCAATACGAAGGGTTTACCAGA
Source organism: Pinus albicaulis (assembly GCA_034641835.2). Lineage (NCBI taxonomy): Eukaryota > Viridiplantae > Streptophyta > Pinopsida > Pinales > Pinaceae > Pinus > Pinus albicaulis. Next base: position 1,970,225,030 of record CM076578.1, on the reverse strand, counting down.
CTCCCTCTCAAAGGAAATGGTACCGATACCGGTCACACTGTATCTAACATCATCGCCCATCTCGATGTGCACTCCAAGATCTTTCTCATTCAGATCAGTAAACAAATATTTATCTCCTATCATGTGAAAAGACGCACCGCTGTCAAGAAACCACACTGAACCCATCATAATTGAGACCAAGCATGTGATCAGTGAAAAATCCAGCTCAAACTGCGAGGCTAAGGCCTCTCCAGCTGCAGATTGAGCAGCATACTTATTTTTCTTCTTCTGTGGACAATTAGTGCTAATGTCTCGTAAGGTAAATAAAGGAGTTAATTAATTTTGGATATGTCTTGCTCCATGCCTTTTCGCACCGAAGACGGAGAAGCATTCTTTCTTTCTTCCTTTTCCTTGCTTTTAAGGGCCCAGCGCAATTTTCATCGATTTCTTGATGAAGATCCGTCCCTGGTAGTCCGCCTTATCTCCTCTTGCATGAGATCCGACCAAAGTCACTCCCATCCCGGCAACTTCTCCCGACCATTGACAGAGTCCTGATAGGAATGCCAACTCTTTGGAAGACCAAGGAGAGCCAGGTCCACCAAGTCCTCATCATCGACAGTCACCCCCACACTTCCCAGCTCATCTCTGCATTGAGTGAACTTCGTGAGGTACTTGGCGATACTGTCGCCTTTCTCCATCTTAATGTTTCTAAGTTTATCCTTGAGCACCAACTTCCTCTGGTCGCTCTTGCTTTGGAATAATCACGAACGCTTCTGCTACGAAGAATGGAGAAGCTCACCATGAAGGTTGGACACTACATCCTTTACACTTCAACAGAATTCTTCGACACTTTGTTGTCTTCTTTTGCCATGCGTCAAGTACGGCAACATCACTAGAAGTAGGCTTTGGAATTTCTGCATCTATGAACTCCTTCAACCCATTTTCATCCAGCACCGCCTCCATCCTGTCCTTCCACGCAATATAATTCGAGCTGCCCTCAAGGGCATACTCCAATCGCAATCCGTTGAAAGACATCTCAACTTCGACACCAAGAAAACACTACTGCAAATTCGAATTCCACCAGCACAAAACTCAATCGCTTCAATGTTTTGAAATTGCTCCAATGATCAATATCGCTCTGATACCATGTAGAAATTTGAATAACCGATATATTATTCACCGAGATTCTCCTGATCACACACTATTTTAGCTTCATGCATAATACAGAATCTCTTCTACCATTGATCATTAATTGCGGAAATAAAATCAATTGCATGCAAACATTAAAACCATAAACAATCACACATATGAACACAATATTTCATGGGAAAGCTAAAAGCTAAAAACCCCAACTATCCGTATATTATATGTCATAGAGATCATGTAACAATATTTATACAAATCTCCTCACAAGCTCTTAGTATAATATCCATCACAATAGTACTATCCAGAACTCATCTAGCAAAACACATGCTCCAATCTTCGCCACCACATCATCACAATCTCATTAATATTGTTCAATAACCTCAACTAATCAGTATGTAATCGCGCAATCCTCATTTTCATTCTGATCAATGTGGTGCAGGTTCCATCAATGTGTGGTGCAAACTCATGCACCAAAGATAGTTTGCCACCTGAGGATCACAATCAGTTTTTTCACCTGTCTTACATCATCATTCATACTTGCACTGGCCCATGCATTCAATTCTAATCGTCCTATTCTTTAGTTGATTAATGAGTTGATAATTAGTGAATTAATTAATAATAATTCACACCACTCTCACTAGTGTATCAATCAGTTAGACTAGATACAACTAGCTCAACTATGTTTAGATTAGTTAAACTGAACACAACTCCATTAACTTCCTCAATCAACTCCACCAAACTCTCTCACATGATTTCTAACTAAAGTATCCATGCAATAGCTCCACTTAACCCTTAGGAATAGCGTAATTCCTTCTGTCAGCTCCTGTGCCACATCTGTGCACTTAACTGAAGTGCTCCAAGAGAATAAGATAATGTTTATAGTCCAAATATTATTAAGAGCTAATAATATTCGACATATCTATTTTTAGACTGGAAATCTAAAAATAGATTACGCCCAATATGTCTAAAAATAGAAGTCCATCTATTTTCCCAACTTGACCAACCATCAACAAATAGCATCCTGCAACTCATAGATTATGATCGACATGTCTAAAAATAGACTTGCGCCAAAAATAGCATGTGGGCCCACTTAGTGAAGGCGACTCTTTTCACTAAGCTCATCATCTTGTTGCAATCTCAACATAGGATGACACATACTTTCCTTTGATAGAACAATGCTTTGATGAAGAGCTTGTTCTTCATTTTTTTCACAAATTTCTTCTTCATCACTGTATCCCTACAACTCAAATTCATACATTTCAAACATAGGTTCATAATTATATTTCTTATCATCAATTGTTAACAAAGGTGATAATTCCTTGGCAATTTGTATGAGTTGAGCATCATCTTCTTCCCCGGATTCAGATTCATAACTGTCATAGATTCTATCATCAATGCAAACTTTAAAACAAGGTGAATTAAAAACCTGCTCTTCATCATTAGGATATGTATCAAAAAAGGTTGATTTATGAATTTTTCACTATGTTCACCTAATATCTCATCATGCTGCTCAATAATCTATTGTTTATCCTCTTCTTGAATGATAGGATATTGAAGAAAATCATGAGAACAAAAGGATTATTGATTACCTTCCGGTATAACCATGTTTTCTTTACATTTATGTTTTTCATCACCACTTTCAACTTTCTTATCAAACTGATAGCAACATTCTGGAGTGAAAAACTCGACTGGATACCTATCCTTATAAAATTAATTAAAAGCATCATGAAACTCTTTCAAACAAGTGATGTCATTTTTAGGAAGATCTCTACACCAATCAAGGGTTTCACCCTCCAAATAATATATAAACAACTTAATATTTATGTCTTCATGAACAAAATGTAGCCTATGAATCCAATCATGAAAATCCCATAAAAACTCAGCTGGTACTTCCCAATCATGTCCACTAAACCTTGGAAGAGAAAATTCCCATTTTCTTCTATCTGGAAAAGGATTAGGAAAACCATCTTTCTTTGAAAAATTGCAGAAGGCATATCTTTTAGCAAGGATCGCTTCCATCATAACGCTAGATATAAAACCAATGGATTCACCTCTTAATTCTTTGTCATGGAGTCGTCAAGTGAAATATCACAATCTTCTTCAAGTTTCCAATTCTTGTTCACCATCAAGAATTGATCATCGGCAATTTAAAACAAGAGACTCAAGAGAATACTTCGTTTCAAGGCTTTTGTCTCTTGGCAGACGCACCAAAATATGTTATCGATGGAATCAACACTTGGATTGTGACAAGAACCTAACCAGACACATCTAAAACTCAAGGGTTTTTCCTATAATTTGATTGGGTTTTTTTTTCTGAAAAGTGGTTGAAACTCACACATCCTGAAAAGGATTTTGAGCAAATAAGAATCTCTCACACATATGAGGGCACTAGTGTATGAAGTGGTAGCAAAATTTATTTTGTAGCCTGATGGTTAGAAGAATGGAAGATAAACAGTGGACATGCAAAACAAAAGCCCATTGCTAAGAGGAAAGGGTGACACAAATTCCCAATCTGAAATGTATAGTGAAAGAATGCTTTTAAAAGACTTACAAGAATCTCACTTTACATTTAAAGAATCCTATTACAAGGAATGCTTCTGAATAACATGACCTCATGAATCAGGAATTCTTTGTGACTCAAGAATGACAAAAACATATTAAAATGCATGCTATATCAAAATACTTATAAAAACATGAAACATGGTTTAATTCTACCTCAACGAATGCTTATGAACAATCTTCAATTCATACTAAATCAGGAAATCTTGGAACAAGACTTGCAAAAACATATCTATATGTCTTGGAGGTTCACAAGACTTATAAAAGCATAATATAGAACTTTTATGATAAATCTGGAAAGACAGATAAATTATGTAAAAACAGAAGGGAAAACAATACACACACCACACAGTTTGTGAGTCTTAAAGAGTGCATCTGGTTATATTATCAACTCAGAAATATTCAACACAGTATACAATAAGTTGAACAACCAACGAACCCTTTATTCCTCTGTCTTCTATCTATTTCTAGTTTTACAATTAATCTGCCAGCAAGGATTTGACCTTCAGATTCCTTTCATAACAACTTAACAGAAAACAGATAAAAAGGAGAAAAAGTAGACTATATGCTATTTTTAGCCATTTACAATCCTAACAGAACTTTGATGTAATTAATCATATTGACAAATTGACTTTGAGCTTTAAGAAGATATTTTTATTTGTTGATAGGTGTTGAATCTTTAAAACCTTTGCTGCCAGATTTTTTGTAAACCTATGATTGTTTCTTGAATGTTGCCTAGTGTTGAGAGTAATGGTAGAAATCTATTTTAGAGAAACTTTGTCGTTGTTCCTTTCCTTTGGTTTCTTTTTTGTCACGATAGGATTTCGAAATAACCATGAAAATTATTTTGGAGTGGAAAAACCCATATAGATAGGTTTCAAACAAAAGGATCAGACACGTGAAAGATATGAGAAGGAGACACGTTGAATTGTGGGCCAGCAGGAGAAATAAAAGAGGAGCGAGAAATATGGAGGTTAAACAGGTTATGGAAGCGGATTGAAATAGATAGCGGGGTTTCATTTTATTAGCAGGGGATATTATTAAATAAATGATGAGCGGGAGGAGAAAAACCCTTTATACATATACCACAATCGCAGATTGGGGTCGGAACTTTTAAACATAAGACACAAGTAGGAGGGAATGCAATTTGTGATGCGGGTGATGACGTGGCAAGGAGGTGGGGTCGGCCGCAAATCGTAATCGGGAATTCAAGAGTTTTTTATTATGAGAAACGGGGATAAAGGTTGCAATTTGCGAAGTGCGATGTCGCAAATCGCAAATTCAAATATTATCGCAAGTCAAACTTCATATCACAAATTACAATAGGGAGTCGGGGATCAGGACGAGTAACAATAATGAAACAATGCGAAGTGCGATTTGTGATGAGACGAGAGGTGACATGGCAGGGAAAGGTCCCACTTTAATATCGCAATCGTAGAAAAGGAAAGGTGGAGGTGAATGGATGTATTGCAAAATGCAATTTGTGATGGGGTAGGCCCCATTAAAGCTTTTAAAAGCGAAAAGTGAATATTTCGTTAATTCATGGTAATATGATAAAAATACGCCTGGATCATAATAAAAATGGTTTATAATGTATTCGAGGCATATCAAAGGGAAATATGGGTCCCAAACAATACCGCAAATCGCATTTCAGGGGTTTTGTAGGAGATGGCAATTGTAACGTGAATGAAAGTTAAAACTGCGATAAGTTTATTGCGATGAAAGAGTAAGGGGTCCACAATGCTATTAAGTGCGGTAAGTTATATCATATGATATATGATATTAACAAGGTTTGTTGTGGTGCAGGTAGAGCTGCGATAAAAGAAATATATGGTAATTTTAAAAGGAAATATGATATGGATGTTAGTGGGTGGGCGAAGTTTCTTTTTAACTATAAAAGATGAACTTTAATAGTTAACAAAGGGGTTTTGAATGAAATGAAGCATTGGACATTAGGTTTTTTGGAAAAATGAAAGGTAAAAGAGGGAAATGAAATGAATGAAGGTAGAAATGAAATTTTCTCACCACTACACTTTGACATCGACACTTTCATCTTACAACTGAAATGAAAAGGAAGATTGATTCCTTGGAGAATGATGACCAGACTTTGAAAATATTTGAAAAATTGCAGTGCTAACAAGTGCTATTATATGACTCAAGATTTCAAGATTTCCTAGGGAAACTCCAAACAAGATGGTTGAGACCATATGAGGTCACCAAAGTTTATGACAACGGTATGGTAAGCCTTACCACGATTGAAGGTTCTAGCATCTCTTTCTTTGCCAATGGACATCGACTCCGTCTGTATCACCAACCACTCACATGAGAGTCTTTTCTTCATGAGTTAAATAATGATTCTGACCTGCAAGTTGTAGCTGATCGGGGAGGTAACTGCGCAACTACAACCAGTTGAAATTTTTTTTTTGAAATTCCTTTCATTTTGTATATAATATACATACATTTTGAGAATGTTTTTATTGAAGTTAGTTATAAAAAAAAGTAGGGGGGTTGTTGTTCCCTTAATCACAACTATTGTTCCCTTAGTCACAATTGTTGTTCCCTTAGTCATTGTTGTTGTTCCCTTGGTCATGGTTTATGTTCCCTTAGCCACAGTTTTTGTTCCCTTGGTCACTATTGTTGTTTCCTTAGTTACAGTTATTGTTCCCTTAGTCACATTTTTTGATCCCTCAGCCACGATTATTGTTTTCTAAGTTACAGTTGATTTTTAGACATAGTTATTCTTTTTTACTTGTTTTTTTTTAACTCCTCATTGATATACTTATGAATACATAAATATATTTATAATTCATTCCTTTAATCACCACTAGAGAAAATTTCCTTCATTTTAATTTCTCATGGTCCTTTGATCTCCTTCACAAATAAATTGTGAGAAAGAAAAATGGTGAGCTAAAAAGGTAATTATTACAATAATTTTTACACCATCCCTAACTCTTCAGGAGTTGATAAGCCACCCCATTTACTAATATTATAACAAAACTAAAAAAAAAAAAGGGAATCGAACGAAGGATAGGAGGTCTCATCACGAGCTGGCCTACCATGATCATAGGAATTAATGGGGCGACATTACCACTCTGGTCACCAAGCCAATGTAATGGCCTTCGATCATTGGGTTGAAGGACAAGAGGTCTCATCACGAGTCAACTTGTTTGTCTCAATAGCTCTGGTTAATGGCATTGTTATCAACTAGTCACCACGCCAAAACAATGGCCTTTTATCAATAATTGAAAAAATAAATTTATGAATATTTTCTAGTAAAATGGGACATTGGCATATCAGTGGGTTAAAAGGAAACCCCGTCGAGGCTATGGACGTCCTCTAGCAGCAAAGGAAATGCCTATGGTATTGAAGTACATTTTAAATTACCAATCTAGAAGTTAGTTATTTTGTCTTCCCTCGGCAATAATAAAGGAAAATCGTTGGATTACCATGGAAACTTATTATATATTTCCTTGGAAAGTGGTCATCATAAGTATGCATAAGAAATTAATTTTATTTTTTACATATCAGGAATTCCATTTTTTGAAGAGTCGCTAAGTCTATTCTAAATTTCTTTCGTTTTTTTTCTTTAAGGGTAATCTTTTGGCGCATATTTCCTTATCTATTTTTCTGTGTCTAAAATATCTTCACATTCTTTTACTTTGCTTTAATGATCTAGGGTTTCATAATATCTAGTACTATCAGCATGCTTTATGATTAATGCGTCCAATAATTATGTTGCACGAATCACCTTCATTTCTATATTTGACAGTTGCTCATTTATGTCTAATTATATTCTTATCTATTAGTCATGTCAATTTCATTAATGTATCAAATACATGATATAGTCAAGGGGAAAATCTAACTTGATCACGGGGGGGTGTGCAAGGTTAAATATACAACTGGACACTTGAATTAAAAGAAAAAAAAAGAAAAAACATCATTGCAAGCTATGGTTGTTCAATTCTCACTTTGTGTAGTGTTTTTGTCTCTATATTTGTTGAAATTTGTTGTTGCTAGCTCCAAATTTATCCTCGTGGAATAACCAAAATGGGTGGCCATTCGGTGCATAGAGGACCTGCCTAGTTGTGAATCTCTGAGCAAGTGCACAATTTCCTGGATCAAGTAGGGTGGTTAGACTATTTCTTGCAACTACAAGGCTTTGATACTGAAGTCGCCTTGGAATTTATAAGGAATTTGAGAAATGGGGTAACCAGGGTAAAGGGAAGACAAATATAGGTAAATGAAGAAGTCTTGGAAGAAGTGACAGGCCTTTCCACGGAAGGAGAGAGGTGGTTCGAAATACATACTCTTCTACAGAGTGCAGCGTTCTTGTTTGCGAACACTAGAGAGGAACTCGTCAGGAAAGGAAAGGCCCTACAATCATGCCTCATTGTTAGAGCCATGGAAGGAATTAGAAGACATTGTCCAAAGGTACATTTTGTGTGATGGACAGTATCACATTGTATGAGTTCTACATTTGAAATTAATGGCACAATTGAGACAAAAGGTAATCCTAAACCTTCCCTATTTTCTGAATTTGTTATTGCATGAAATAGATTTAAGACTCAAAAGATCTAAGGACAAAGCCTCAGTTGTAAGTCACTACAGGCTCATAAAACTGATAGTTGTTAGAGGGTTGAATCAAGCACAATTGAGCGAAGAAGAGTTCTTATGAAACCATGAGGCTCCGCTAGAAAGTGAAGAACACATTGAATATTTTGAAAATACCCTACTTGATATTGAGTAGCCAGAAGTGAATGAGGAGGAAAATCAAAAACAAAAATTCATGGTAGAAGGTACCTCATAGGGAACAACACAAACCCTAGCCCCTCAACAATTAACTAGGGTAGAGTAAATAATGGCTTCTCTCTTTGCCTCTATACCTAGAAAAAAAGATAAGATCAACTAGGTTGGCTAAATCAAAAAATCTTATAAACTTCTATGAACAGCCGCTGGAAGAAAGTGGGCCTCGAGAATTTCTTGATACAGAAGGAACACAACAGGAGAGCCATCGGGAGGATTCTTCCCAAGAGTAGGAAATGGAGGTAGCCCAAACTCTAGAATGATTGGAGAACTTTTTGAAGTCTGTGAATTTAGAAGAAGTTACAACTTTTTCAGAAAATCCTTCTGACTAGAAGATGTCGCCTAATTCTCCAACCTCTCCTCCTAATTCTACCGCCATTGTTATCTGTGTTGTTTGATCGGTCTTTCTTCATGCTTATGTAATTGGCGATTGTGTTTTTAATTCCGCAAAGATTTTTAGAAGTGATTCAGTTTTAACTTTAGCAAAATGTTAGATCGGGTGAATCCAAGATATACATGCATCTTGTATAATTTCTACACACTTATCCGTTATAAAAGGTTTATGGAACAATATGGTGTTGATGCCTTGGCACCCATTAACAATGATGTTTTGCAAGCAGGACTGGATTACCTATTAGACATCAAGGTTGAAGCTCTTTGAGGAGCCAAACAGAGATGGCAGGGATCATTTGGTGAAATTAAAAATAGAGAACCTTTTGTCTTTCGAAATTTCTAGCATGCTATGAGTAGGCCACGAGATTATGCTCGTTTGGTGTTGGAAGAAGGTCCTAGTTGGATGGTTTGCAGATACAGATGCCCCATAATATGGTGTCCTCAAACCTACTGCAAATTTGAATATGACTTGACAAATGCAAGTAAGTATGTTGGTTTTCAAGAAGTCTAGCGTAAGAACGGATTCTGGCATGTAGGAGAAGAACCTTACCCAGCTTATTCCCTAAATGTTCTTCATGTCAATAATTTGTTTGCATGAGTTCATGCAAAAAGGTAAGCTGGGGGGTGATGTTGGGCTTCATAATTGATACAATTTTCTTGTCTTATGTCTTATTTTTATGCTTCTTTTCTAAGTTTTTTTGTCTGCAGAATGTCATAGCTCGCACAATATATATCCTAGAAAGGAGTCAATGGATTTTCATTATACCTTTCCAACCGCATGCATGACTCCTCCTTAATGCAACCAAAACCTAAATGCTAGTTTTTTTGTTATCCTAATTTTTCACTTATTGATCACAGTGTTCGAAAATTGACCGTAGCCAGTGACAGTTCATTACATGCTTCAAAATTATGGTTTTGAGTATAAGCATTTATGGGTTTATTTCATGTATTTTGTAGTTGTTTTTTCTTGATATTTGTAGAGATGAATATATGGATCATTGTACTCTCTTTTGTTAAATCATTCAATGACAATCTAATAAGAAGAACAATTTGAAATGGTTTTCCCACAGTGGGTTTTTCTTTGGTCTCCAACCAATCCTGGTGTCTCTATGTGTGAATGATTTTATTCTATTGTTATGTTATGTTTCACTGCATTGATGATGATGATATTTTTCTTTCTACAAAGTTGCATATGTTGCTAAATAATGATGTAAATTTGAATAATGTAATGATGTCATGTGGTGAATTTAATGTGTAAATGAAGAAATGAAATTATCAACACAAAGAACAATATAGCTCTAAGAAAAATTAACATGGTATCAAATTTGGGTCGAAGAAAATTCATGGAGATCATGTAGGTTTTAACCCTGTATAGAAATTATCTACAAACGAATTCTTAAAAATAGAAAATAAACAATAGCGAGAGCATAAAACATAAAAAAAAATATACACAAATTTTTCCCCCGGATCCCAAATCGGGACTACCAACTTGGTTTTTCATTATATTCCTTTTAGTGTTACAACACATATATATATACATGCCAAAGCATTCATAAACCCCAATCCATTAACCCTGGATTAGAACATAACCATAGTTCCCTTGACCGAATCTACAAAATACCAGGGGCCAAAAGCCATCATGCCCCAAAACCATGTGCAAACCCATGCACAAAACCATAGGCGGGTCTGCCCACCTAAAGCAGGGTCCAAAAAAAATTTCCCGGGGTAGCGTGCAGGGGGCTACTCGCCCCCTGCAAACCCCTGGACAGGGGTCCCCCTGTGACCCCCCCACCCGCGCGTGCGACTATTCATGGAAAAATATAACACACACCCAGCAGATCACCCCTATAACGACACCATTGATGGATGAAAGAGAGAATGGTGGAGACCCAAAATAATTCTAGGGTTTGAAGAAAACCTTAGGAAATTTATGTATTAGGGTCTGGGAGAAACCTTGGTTTATGGAAAATATTTGAGATATGAAATCTAGGAACCCTAGCATGGTCATTGTGAAGATGCTCGAGCACTTGTGAAGATTTGGTGAAGCCCTATATGTGATAGTCTCTAGTAGGTCTTGTAGATAAAGTTGGTTGAAATAGTGAAGCCAACATTGTCATATGGACAATGGACAGTGATGGCTCTTGAAGGCTGGTTCAAGAGGGATATTATCACCTCTCAATGAAGATAAGTACTTTCGGATTTATGATGCTCCTTTATTTCCTTACTTGTGCTTAGACTTATGGATATGATTATTGTTTTGATTATTACTTATACTTCCTGCATATTTGAGTCTTTGGATGTTTCTAACCTCCTTATGAGTTGTGATAAGTGGATCCTTCTTGAGGATCATGGCTAGTGCAGTAAGAGAAGAACTAGCTAGAGAGGCACTTGATGAAAAGGTGAAAAAGTGCTATAAGTTGCCTATGTAAAATAAGAAGGTGCACAAGTATTTTAATACTACAAGGTATGCATGGTATATTGTTTCAATGTTATGTTTTAGTGGATGGCAAGGTAAGCCCTAAGGTATGCCTCATGCATGCATATGAAAGTGATTTGAATTCATGGTACCTATGATGAAATTATGCACTTGGTAGTGAAAAATTATCTTACCTTTTAGACATGACGAATTTCTTGATTTTGTGAATCTACTTGGAAATAATGATTTATGATATATTGGTATACTTGATGTTTGGCTAAATCCTATTATTTTAGATATCTTGATCCCATAAAGAAGTCTAGCACCTTGATTCTAATAAATGGTAACTTGATACTATTGATATTTTTTGTTAAAATTATGGGAACCATGATGATATAAGTATAACAATGAGATCAATATTCAGGATATTTTATTGACTGTGGTTATGATTGATGTGAATTCCCCAACTTAATGGATTGAGTTATACGACATATACTCCTACTAGTTATTTGACACTAACCCTTGATGAAATATTGATGTCATGATGTAATGATGAAATAGTGAATGCTAGCATGTTATGACCATGATGGATATATGTTTGAATTTACGATATAACAAAAATGTTGATGCCTGACAGTATTATAGATAGGTTGATGGCTTGAATGAATATGACTAAAGTGGCTTCCCATTCAGAGGGAGAATCTATCCATAAGATTCCTACTCCTATTATCATTTGTATTATATGTATAGAAGATTCTTTATTATTGAAGTAAGGTTTATGGACACAAATAGACAAATATTGTTATTGTTGGTTTGCGGCAAAGTTCTGATCTGAGAAAGAGAGATTTTTCCCTTACTCTAAGACTTAGTTGCACGGAAAAATGCCTATGGGTGTGGTTATACCTATAGGTCACAAAAGCGAAGCTTTGTGCATAAAATCAAAAGTACACCTAAAGGATGATAGTCCTATACACATGGAGAAAACAATATGAAGTTCTATGAACATTGAAGTTTAAATATTTGACTTTCTATAATGTGAATATGTTGACTAAACTTGTGTTTGCAGGTGACCAAGATATTCATATCAATATGTCATTATGATTTAACCCTTGAAGCTTGTCTATGACAGCATATGATAATAATTACATGGGTTTGACAAGATTTTATATATTGGCTTAACTTACTGAGCATATTAGCTTGAATGATTGTTGATATGTTTTGGTTTATGGATTATTTAAATTCGCCATGATGACAAGTTGAATTTTTTATTTTATTTGGGATTTGACCTTATGACGAAGGATTTGATTTGATGATTGATGATTTTCTTTGATAACAATGTTAAATGGGTGTAGTATCTTTCAGTGTCTAATACTGGTGTTCAACAATGGTTTTTTATTGGCCTCATTGTCCTTAGCACAATGGCTGAAGTATAAATAGATGTGATTCAGTGTGAAGTAATCTCACAATAAATGGATGTAACCTACATGACTTATCTTATGTATATGCATTTGCATCTAGTGACTTATATTGTGATCATGAGGATGACTTGATGAATTTTGGTTTGATATTTCTCAACAAATGACAACTTTTTGGCATGATAATAGATAGAGCCATAACTTGATAATTGGATGAGAACTCTACCAGTCGCATGGTCCAAAGAATTTGTTATGATGACATTTTTTTATATTAGTTTTGATCTAGCATCTCATATTTGATAAGCTGACTTAGTTGATCTATGTAATAATGAGCATATTGGTTTGGTAAAGCGTGATGTTTGAAGAAAGCATTATGTGAAGCAAGTCCCCAGAGCCTGATATGTCTGCATTAACAGTTACCTGGTGACGTCAGGAAGATGTGTCGATCCAAACCTCTACTTCAAAAGTGGTCCAAGGTATGACTTTGATTTTGGTTTTATATATTGATGGTCTATTCTTGACAGGTAATGAACCTTTGATGATCAATATTTTATTCTAATATGATGTTTGATTTGATTTCCTGTATGAACAGGAGACAAATGCTATTGAGATATGATGATTACCAAATATGAGCACGATGATATGTTGTTGATATACAAAGAGAATCGTTGGTAAAGGACATTGAGCCAACTCTTCCCCCCTGTTTGAGCTCCTAGGGTATGGAATTGGGATGGAAGGCTCTTGGGGTTGAGGGATCTCTATAAAATAGGGTCATAGATGTTGCTCAATTATCTGTTACCTATAGGTTTGGAGATGTTTCTACCCTATATTGTTATTTTCAGAGTATACCCCAGTTGACATCATACCCACAAGCTAGGGTTGTTGGGATTACTGCTTCCCGTCTGGCCAACGAGTTGAGAGTGTATTTGGGGTGTACAACTCAAGTTGATTATGATGCAGGTGTTTTACCACATGACTCTTGAGGGTCATTGTTGGGAAGATCGGTAAGCAATAGGATGGGTTGAGATGTGCTCCCTATATCTCCTATTACTTGATATGGGTTTGTATATGTTTAGCTCCCCCATGAGATTACGGGTTGAGATGTGCTCCCCGATGTGGTTCTAGGTTGAGATGTGCTCCCTGATGATATGATCTCCAATGATGATGTGGGTCATATATTTAGCTCCCCACGTGGTAGCATTGGCCTCCCCATTGGCAAAGATTCCGGGTGGTATCAGTGGCTCCCTGATGAATAGAGGATGGTAGCTTAAGCTCCCCTTCGATGTCAAATTCTTCTTATTTATATTTGAGAATGTTCAACATATGAGCAGGGAAAATCAAAAGACAAACAGGAATAAGCAAGACATGAATCAAGATGAAAAATGATGATACATGATGATGAGATACTTGATATTGGATATGATCTAATGACAGGATATACATGACACAATGTAAGTGGAATTCTCCCTAGTTGAGAGGGAGTGTTAAAACATGAAACTACGGTAAAATTCCACTTTGGACAACTCATTTTATGCATATTATGATTGCATTGAATTTCTCTTTTCGAGAGTTTTATCACAAAATTGCTCTTGATTGGCTGCTTATCAAACAACTTCATGTAACTTTTTCAAACCAACTTGTGACTCAAGCTTAGCCTCTTCAGTATGAGAGGGCTCTCTCAAAGGGGTTAATGATATTTGATAAAGATGAATCTAGATGGCTAACTCTACTTGGAAAACAACTTGATTTTTAGGGTATGTTGGCAGAGTATGTAAGTTCAATCATTGGGTAATACAGTTCAGAGAATGCTGGTAAGTTTACTTGACATGGAAGCGGAGGCAGGTAAGAGTTTTTAGCAGAGGTAAATCACACATGAAATATGAAATAACAAAGCCAATTCATCAATAAAGGAAGTCAGAGCATACATCTATGATCTGAGTATTAAAGATGAAAACCACTGCAAATGGTACACATAAAAATTATAGATCAAGTAAGAACTAAAAACTCCATGAGAATATTAGGTTGGTAAAGTAAAATTCCTCTATATTACTGAAAATAGTCAAGTTACATTAAGTTGTAGTATTGCCAAAAAATCTCCAACCCTTTACCTCTTCGAATATCAGCCCTTTAATAGACTTTTTATATCATAGATGATTAGCCTCTTGGCTAGATTCATCGAAATTTTCCTAATGACATTTTGCATAACAAGAAAACATGTACTTTAATGAGAAAATGACACCTATTCTATTCAACAGACCTTTTCCAATTAGGACTCAAACAACTAATTATTACATCAACTACCTTATCTCTAAAAACAATTACATATTTGACAACTAATCCTTCACATGTTCGAATAGGTTGTTACAGAACTCATCACTACATGACAACTTGATTAGCCTCCTCAAAATCTGGAAACAAACCCTATTTTTCAGGAAAACTGATCTTTATCTTCAACGAATGGTTTGGTTGATGAGTTGTCTTAATCTCATGGTATTCAAGTCTTTGATGACTGCTGGCAAAGTCCCTTGACCCTTTGAAAGTGTCCACCTGTCTAAAACTGCCCAAAAACCTGTTCATAAAGCTTCAAAACAGCACACTATGAAAGTATGACAGTTTCGTAGCGTACTTCCGTAACATACAAAAAATGACCTCTTCCATCAGAATTTTTGCTTCTTTTCTCTTGCATAGTTCTCATCATGCCTTAACACATCTTTTATATCATTTCCACCCCTTAGAAGCTACCCAAAATGGTTTTTTATGCAAAAATAAAGCTATAGGTGGTTCCGTAGCGTTTTCCTGGCTTCAAGCCTAGGAAACGCTACGAAACTGCTGAAAATTGTGTTAATTTCGAATTTTGCTTGGCTTCAAAAATGAAATTTATAGCTGTATAAAATTTGTTTCCAATATGCCATTTACCTTTCAAAACATAAACCAGCTCAAACTAGGACTCTTGAGGTGTTTCTTCCTCATTGATGATGAGTTGAGCTATTGGCTCCTCAACCACTATCATTTTTAGGCCTTTCTTCTCAAGCTCCTCATGGATTAGTTATAACTTCTCTTGGAGGTATTTGACTTGGTATTCAAAATGCCATGAACCCCTTTGCATGTTATGGACCTCATAAAACTAATGAGGAACACAATCCAGCTCACCTTTCATATTTAAAACCACTTTGCAGATTTTTCATGTTTTTTCTGAAAATAGGTCTTAGAACAAAGCGTATATCTCTGAATCCATGATGTATTTTGAAAAAATGGGGGATTTATTTGTCAATAAGAATGTTATGAAGAAAAACCTCTCTTGGTTTTTTGAAAACCGTCTCTTGTTGTCCAGAACCTGCATTTGAAAAACATGTGTAAAACAGGAAAACTCTGTTTTCTGAAAATAGGGCTCAAAAAAATCCTTGTATCTCCCAAATGATAACACCTGTGAGAAAAGTGAGAGAGGTTATTTTTCCTTGTCCTATAATTGAAAATAAAATATCTCAGTATTTCCAAATTCATCTCTCTTCATCCATAATCTTCTCTTTAAACTTACTGCTCAAACAGTTCAAAAACACAGCAATTTCCTTGTTAACTCCAGCAGGAATTCAAACAACTCAAACTTATGTATGCTTCAGCAAAGCTAGGGTCCTCCACGAATATCTTAAGGTCCATGAGCTTCTATATTATCCACATAGCCTCCTTTGTGTGCTTTCTTGTACATGACCATATCCTTTTATATCCAAGCTGCCCTCTTAAAAGGGTGACACTTGTAAAGCCAAATTGGACAGCAAGCTCCTTGGTGTGATGAAGCAGCTCCCAAAAAGTGACATTGAGATGTCTCACATGCAAGAATGGATGTTGAGTGACAAATATCAGCTTAGGATAAGGTTTTTTGTTTTAAATGACAACTCATTCTTATTCATGACACACACATGCCAAAAGGGTAATGATGACCTCATACATAGTTATGTACCTTTGAATTGACCATAAAATAATTGAATAACCTCCACCCTATCTCCTCTAATCGTGAACTGAAACCTAGCAGTTGTTTTGATAATACAGACAGGAATCCTTACTTTCGTAATGTACTTAGTGTAATTCTGGGAATTTTCACTACGAAAGTATTAGCAATTTCATAGCAAAAAGTGCATTTTCTCTATCTATTTCGCTACAAAAGTGTGGATTCTTGGCTAAAATGACTTTTTCGGTGTTATAAAATTGGGAAATGAAAAATAATGACTGATGTGACATGGACGGATTTGAATGAGGGTGAGTTTAGACCTTAGGATAGGCTAAATAAGAAAAATTAAAAAATTTCCTTGACCAAGTAATGAAAAATGAATTCTATGACCCTACCTTTGACACATGAACCTCTAAGACTTTGTCAAATGATGTTTCAAAAATTATGAGTGATAGCAGTGGCTCCACTTGGGATGGTGTGCCCCTGTGGTACACCAAAGAACTTGTAGTTCCAGTGCCATCCATCTTCTTAGAAATAAAAACTCTGAAATTTTCCAAACTTCCTTGAAACTCTAATGGCCTTCACCTCGGGCTCAAGTTTGATGATTACTGTTGCAAAACCAAATTTGTACCTACTGAAAATATGCTCAGTCTACTTGAGCTTATTCACACACACTCCTACCTACCCTAACAACTGCAATCTTCATGTTTGATTCAAGCAACATGAAACTTCCAATGAAGCCAGTCATTGATCTAATCTGACACTTGAACCTCCTGAATGCACTTGAACCAAAAGTAAACAGGATACTGAAATGACCAAGGCAACATAAGATGTATCTGATCTTCATAATGAAAACATAATCGGAAATTTGGATTGTAGAACTCTTCCATGTAGTCAGTTATAGGATCATAGAAGACATAATTTGTTTGATGATTCTCAAGACATTTTGTAGTTTTAGACAGCTCATATATGCTTTCTTTAGCAACATAAGATTTTATATATGTGCTATCAAAGTCATTTTCAAACTGATTTTCAAGAACAAGGTATTCTTCCTCAATCTCAAAAGAGAAAGGTAGCAGCATCTTCTCTTTATATTCTAGCATGAAAAAATTTTGAAAAGACTCTTCTTAATCATGAAGCCTATAAGATTGAATTTGACCTTCTAAAAATTCAATGTCTTTCTCAATGTTCTTAGCAACTTCATCCAAAAATTGAATCTTATCTTCTGACTTGCACTCAAATAATTTTAGATAAGAAGACAAGGACAAAGAAAAAATTTCATGTACTTCCTCATTATTATGATCATCATTCCATTGTTTAAAACCTTGAATTGAAGGAGAGTTTGCCACCAACTCTATTCTGTCTATCCATACTTCCAAAAACATAAGCCAAAAATCTACAAATGACTTAATAGATCTGACATGAAAGCTTTAAATCCATTGTTTACATTTCCCTTGAAATGAATCATAGAACAATATGATGCAAACATCTTCATGTTTGACTCTAAGAAGCTCAGTAAAGTCACATAAATTTGATATATGCTTCAAAGTCAAACTCAAATCTTCTCCATTAAATTTTGGACCATTCCTTAAAAAATATGCATCCTTGGGAAAAGGATTTGGGAAACCATAAATTCCTGAAAAATATACACACGCATACCTTGAAACAAGAATGGCAGCATCTGAGTTCTTCATAAGTCCAGTGGAAACACCATGAATCAATGAAATTTTAAATTCTTCAACAATGGAGTCGCCAAGGTAGTTGCAGCCTTGAACAGATTCTAATCTCCTGCAACCTTCAAAATTTCGGGAGATGTATATCTTCAGACTCTCGGCAGATGCACCAAAATGTTATCACAAAATTGCTCTTGATTGGCTGCTAATCAACCAACTTCATGTAACTGTTTCAAACCAACTTGGGACTGAAGCTCAACCTCTTCAGTCTGAGAGGGCTCTCTCAAAGGGGTTAATGATATTTGATAAAGATGAATCTAGATGGCTAAATCTACTTGGAAAATAACTTGATTTTGATGTGTGTAGGTTGAAAATAGTACAAGTTTTCAATTCATTGGGCTTATGGAGTCAACAAGTTCAGTAGTTCAGTGGTAAGTTCACTTGACATGGAAGCTGAGGCAAGTAAGAGTTTTTAGCAGAGGTAAATCACACATGAAACATGAAATAAAACAGTCAATTCATCAATAAAGTAGTTCAGAGCATACACCTATGAATTCTAAGTATTAAAGATGAAAACCAATGCAAATGGTACACATAAAAAGTATAGATGAAGTAAGCACTAAAAAATCCATGAGAATCTCAGTTTGGTCAAGTAAAAGTCCTCTGTATTACTGAAAACAGTCAAGTTACATAAAGCTGTAGTATTGCCAAAAAATCTCCAACCCTTTACTTCTTCAAATATTAGCCCTTTAATAGACTTTTTATATCAAAGATGATCTGCCTCTTGGCTAGATTCATCGAACTTTTCCTAATGACACTTTGCATAACAAGAAAACATGTACTTTAATGAGAAAATGACACCTATTCTATTCAACAGTCCTTTTCCTATTAGGACTCAAACAACTAATTATTACACCAACTACCTTATCCATAAAAAAAATTACATCCTTTACAACTAATCCTTCACATGTTCGAATAGTTTGTTACAGAAATCATCACTACTTGACAACTTGATTAGCCTCCTCAAAGTTTGGAAACAAACCCTATTTTTCAGGCAAACTGGTCTTTATCTTCAACGAATGGTTGGGTTGATGAGTTTTCTTCATCTCATGGTCTTCAAGTCTTGGATGACTGCTAGAAAAGTCCCTTGACCCTCTAAAAGTGCCAACCTGTCTGAAGCTGCCTAAAAACCTATTCATAAAGCTTCAAAACAACACGTTATGAAAGTATGACAATTTCATAGCATACAAAAAATGACCTCTGCCATCAAAATTTTTGCTTCTTTTCTCTTGCATAGTTCTCATCATGCCTTAACACATCTTTCATATAATTTCCACCCCTTATAACCTACCCAAAATGGTTTTTTATGCAAAAAGAAAGCTACAGGTGGTTTCGTAGCGTTTTCCTGGCTTCAAGCCTAGGAAACGCTATGAAACTGTTGAAAACTGTGTTAATTCCATATTTTTGCTTGGTTTCAAAAATGAACTTTCTAGATGTATAAAATTTTTTTCCAATATGCCATTTACCTTTCAAAACATAAACCAGCTCAAACTAGGAATCTTGAGGTGTTTCTTCCTCATTGATGATGAGTTTAGCTATTGGCTCCTGAAACACTATCATTTTTAGGCCTTTCTTATCCAGCTCCTCATGGATTAGTTCTAACTGTTCTTGGAGGTCTTTGAATTGGTATTCAACATGCCATGAACCCCTCTACATGTTATGGACCTCATCAAACTAATGAGGAACACAATCCATCTCATCTTTCATAGTTAAAACCACTTTGCAAAGTTTTCCTGTTTTTCTGAAGAAAAAAAATAGGTCTTAGAACAGAGATTATATCTTCGAATGCATGATTTACTTTTCAAAACTGGAGGAGGTTTTTTTCAATAAGAATTTTATGAAGAAAAAATTCTCTTGGTGTTTTGAAAACCATCTCCAACTGCCCAGAACCTGCATTTGAAAAACACGTGTAAAACAAGAAAACTATGTTTTCTAAAAATAGGGCTCAAAGAAATCCGTTTATCTCCCAACTAATAGCACCTGTGAGAAAATTGAGAGAGGTTATTTTTCCTTGTCCTGTAATTGACAATAACCTCTCTCAAGATTCCCAAATTCATCTATGTTCATCCATAATATTCTCTTTAAACTTACTGCTCAAACAGCTCAAAAACAACAATTTCCTTGTTAGCTCCAGCAGAAATTCAAACAACTTGAACTGATGTATGCTTCAGCAAAGCTAGGGTCCTCCACGAATATCTTAAAGTCCATGAGCTTCTATCTTATCCAAAAAGCCTCCTTTGTGTGCTTTCTTGTACATGACCATCTCCTTTTATAACCAAGCTGCCCCCTTAAAAAGGTGACACTTGTAAAGCCAAATTGGACAACAAGCTACTTGGTGTGATGAAGCAGCTCTCAAAAAGTGACATTGAGATTTCTCACATGAAAGAATGGATGTTGAGTGACAAATAGCAGCTTAGGATAAGGTTTTGTGTTTTAAATGACAGCTCATGCTTATCCATGACACACACATGCCAAAAGCGTAATGATGACCTCATACATGGTTATGTACCTTTCAATTAACCATAAAAGACTTGAATAACCTCCACCCTATCTCCTCTAATCATGAACTGACACCTAGCAGCTATTTTGACAAGACAGACAGGAATCCTTACTTTCGTAGCGTGCTTAGTGTAATTCTGGGCATTTTCGCTATGAAAGTATTAGCATTTTTGTAGCGAAAAGTGCATTTTCTCTGTGTATTGTGCTGCAAAAGTGTGGATTCTTGGCTAAAATGAATTTTTCGGTGTTATAAACTTGAGAAATGAAAAATGGGAAATGAAAAATAATGACTGATGTGACATGGAAGGATTTGAATGAGGGTGAGTTTAGACCTTAGGATAGGCTAAATAAGAAAAATTAAAAATTTTCCTTGACCAAGTAATAAAAAATATATTCTATGACCCTACCTTTGACACATGAACCTCTAAGACTTTGTAAAATAATGTTTCAAAAATTATGAGTGATAACAGAGAGGACCAAAATTGACCTAAAGACCACTCAAAACGGATAAGGGAAAGTGTATTTTTGAATTATAAGCCCACATGTGTATATTTGATCAGGTCAGCCTAAAGAAAATTGGACACCCTTGGAATGTTATAAATACAAGTGACCTCAACTTCATTTGAAGATCGTCATGAGACACTTTTATATTTCTCTTTCTTGATTTTGTCTCGCACAGGAGGCTAACCAACAAAGGAACATGTTCGCTCAAAGATGAAATTGCAAGGTTCGAAGCTCACATTTATTTTTTAGGGTTTTGGGCCTTATTTTCTCAATAACTGACTCATATGTTCGATCAAAGAATCTCAGTCACACACACAACACGTCCTCCATGTGACTCACATATAGGGTTTCAAAATCACAGTCGCGGGCTCTACAAAGGCTGAATTTGACCACAGTCGCTGACTTACAGGCTCAAGGGAGCGATTGAACCTTTCCAAACACACGCATGACTCCTCCAATCGACCAGGACCTAAATGTTGGTTTTTCTGTTATCCTAAGTTTTCACTTATTGGCCGTAGTGTTCGACAGTTGACCGCAACTAGTGACAATCCATTACAGGCTTCAGAATCAGGGTTTTGAGTATAAGCATTGATGGGTTCATTTCATGGATGTTGCAGTTATTTTTGTTGAATAGTTGCATAGATGAAGATATGGATCATTGTACTCCCTTTTGCTGAATAATTCAATGACAATCTAATAAGAAGAAGAATTTGAAAGGGTTTTCCCCATAATGGGTTTTTCCCTAGTCTTCAACCAATCTTGGTGTCTCTATGTGTGAATGTTTTTCTTCTATTTTTCGTTTATGTTCCACTACATTGATGATGATGATATTGTTCTTTCTACATAGTTGCATATGCTGCTGAATAATGATGTAATTCTGAATAATATAATGATTTTATGGGGTGAATTTAACGTGTAAATGAATAAATGCAATCATCAAAGCAAAGAAAAATATAGCCCTAAGAAAAATTAACAAAGAAAAAAGGGGGATAAGATCATATATTAACTGTACATGCCACAAGTATTAGGTAACACTATAAAGAGTACCTATTTATTTGTATTTGCATATTTCATGCAAAGAGAGTAGAGTAGCCTCACTTTCAAGTTGGGTTTTCTCCAGTACAAGTTTCCCAAGGTAATTTTGTGTTTATTTGTGGATGGTGTGTGTGCATGTGTTTGTGTGTATTTTTATATTCTCTATTTTTCATTTCAACTATTTCATACATTTAAGCATAATATCAATAATTAAAGATATATCTAAAGGAAATTAATGTTAACAACAACTATTTCATTATTATTAAATTTGTTGCAACAAATTGTTCCAGTGGAATATCCACAACAATTTACAGATCATAAATACAACAAATATATTTTTAAAAAAATGGACCCTTAGCAATGCTTAGATGAATTTAAAAACATCAAAAACCAAGTTTTGACAAAGCTCAATAACTCTAAGCTAGATCTAACCCAAAACATGCAAAATTTGATCAAAATAAATGTCATTAATAAAACAAATATTTTTAATTATATCCTCAATAGCAAACTACCCTTCCTGCTATTTATAATAGCTACTTATATGAAATTTAAATAAAATGAACACACCTCAATTATTTCATCCACAACTAATGGTTGTTTCATGTAAAAAAATGCTACAAGAATATTAAATAGAAAAAAGCATGAATTAAAAAAACAATATTACATAGATAACTTTAACGAGCAAGGAAAACACAAAGTGAAAATCTTCTTGAAACTTCAACATCCCATGGTGTGCCAAAACAAGGATTAACAAAACTAAGAACTTGTTAACAATGGTTGAGGAGTGAAACAAAAAGATGGGAACATCCCAAGGAGTTGTGGGAATAAATCTTATATCAAATATGTGAAGGTAGAAACTAAGTAACACTTTCTTTTTCATTGTAACATAAAAATAATGGAAAGGCTAAATTTGCATTTCAAATATTTAGAATAAATCTTTTAAGGAATATAATGAGAGATACATCAATTTTGGTTGACATTTTGATATAAAGAGAATTACATCTATTTTGGTTGACATTTTGATAAAAACATGATACATGTGATTAAGAATGAAATCAATAACACTTTAAGCCTTTAATGCAAAGTGAAAGCAACCAAATCAAATCAAATTTATAATTTTCATTTTCATTTTCATTAAAACACTAACTCTAATTATCCCATTTTCATACTCTAATCGAAAAAGAATAACCCAACAAAATATAAACTTATTATTTTATATCACCATATTACCATTATAAACTTAGTATTTTATATGTCCATATTACCATTCCTTTAAAGTAAAAAGTTCAAATTCAAAAAGGTTAAGATACATACATCTTTATATAAAGTAAGAAGTTCAAATTCAAAAAGGTTAAGATATATACATCTTTATATAGTATACAATCAATTCACTCTATAGAAAAAAAAAAAAAAAATCTCTTACCTCACTATTATGACTTTGTATGTGAAGTGACTTGATTTGTTTTTGTTTAATAATAAATATGTGGCATATAATATCAAGTATAATTTTTTATTAATAATAATAATTATATAAAATTAATTATTTTATAATAGATTTTAATGTTCTTATTATAAAATTTAATTATAATTATAATTTTATATGTGAAGCTAATCATGAAGTTAATTATTTTTTTATTTCATGATAAAAGTGTCTAATGTCATATTTCATATTTTAATTTTATATGTAAAGTTAATCACAAAGTTAATTACTTTTATATTTGATGATAAAAGTGTTTAATATCATATTCCATATTTTGTATAATTATTTGATGAAAGTACAACCAAGATATTAAGAGGATACTTTGTATTCAAAAGTTCATCTCATTGAATTTGAATGGTTAATTCTTTAATTTAATCCAGAAATATATAAAATAGTTTTGTTGTGGACTTTTAATTTCAATTTAAAGTGAATAAAGATTTGTTGAATTAAAAAATAAAAAAATTGAAGACTTAAACTAATTCTCAAGAGAATCAATAACTATAATATGTTACACAGTTTGTTAGTCATTTCACATAACTACCAAATATAATACTAAGTAATCATTACTATTTTCATCATTAATAAAAATGTTCAATGTTTCTCAATAATTCACAGATATAATTAATATAAATATAATTCAAATTATACTTAATTAAATTTTAATATTTTATTTTATTTTATTTCATTTATTTTCCATTAAACATTAATTACTAAATAATTTTTTTCTAACCAATTAAATCCAACAAAATATGTAAAATTAAAATTATATAAAAGTTATAAATACAACAAATATTTCAAAGTAATCACATTCTCAAAATATGAACATTATCAATCTGAAGATAAATTTAAAAACACCAAAATATTTATGTTCAATTTAAAAACACATTTCTATTCAATTTTATATAATTTTTTTAATATTAAACATTAATTACTTAAACGAAGATGGGTAGAGTGGAAGTTTTAGAAACTCCGCAACAAAAGGAGACTCTACTTGTTGTGGAGAGTTATTTTAGGGTTTTGAATGTGTGGGTGGCTCTATTTGTTGTGGAGAGGGTGTCTATGGGTTATTTGTTGTGGGTGTCTCATACAATAAAATAAATTTAAAACAAAGTTGGCTGAATTTTATTTTTATAATATTTTTAAATTTATTTTATTGTATGAGATGTGTTTATATTTGAAAAATAAATGTTGATTTTGATTTTTATAAATTTTTATTGTTTTATTTAAAATTGGATTAAAAGTGCTTTTTTCTTTCTAAAAAAACATTTCATTCAAATATATTTGAATAAGATGTTTTTGGAGTTGGGTGAATTTTGTTTTTATAATAGTTTTAAATTTATTTTATGGTATGAGATGTGTTTATATTTGAAAGATAAATGTTGATTTTGATTTTTATAATTTTTTATTATTTTATTCAAGAGTGTTTTTTCTTTCTTTTATAATCACTATATTTAATTATATTTATTAGATTTTTTTTATATGTTTTGAATTGGATTAGTTTGTTAGAATTTGGTGAAGTTTATTTTATTTTTTTGTGGTGGATTTAAATTTATTTTCACATCAATAATGTTTATATTTTGGGGATTTGGTGTTTTCAAAATATTTTCTTGTATTTATGATATTTATATGAGTTGCTTTAAATGCGATTTTAGTAGTTTTTTTGGTCTTGGAGGAAAAAAATTGAGGTGAAATATTGATTTGTGTTATTTCAAATGGTTTTTTGAGCATATATGAATTCAACACGGTGAAAAACTCCTATGATCTATCAAACTTGTGATTCAATGAATTTATGCCAGATTTTTGACAAATTAGATTAGGAAAATAATTCAGAAAATTTTTCAAAAAATCAAGACAACTCGTTTATATAAATCCAATTTTATATATTTTAGTTTGATTTAGTTAATTAGAATTTGATAAAGTTTAGTGGAAACTTAGTTTTTATATTATTAACTTAATTTTCTGTTACATTTGTTATATTTAATTTTATTGTGTTGAATTGGATTTGTGTCCTAGAACTTTCCAAATTTATAATTTTTTTTTATTATGTAATAACTATATTATAACAATTTTTTTTTGGGAATTGGTTCAAAATGTGTAGGTTTCAACAGGTGGTAATCACGTTGTTGAGCCAATTCTTTTAGGTGCAAATTGTGTAGAGTTTTTAATGATAAGTCTTAGTTGATAAATTTTGGGTGAAAAGGATTTGTTTCAATGGTTGAGATGGTGGTTTTTCATCCCATCCACTCAGGTTCAAGTCTTCCACTACATGGCCAGTCATAGTAAGGCTAAAATGATAGGTGTCCTATTGGAGTTTGGGATCCCGACTCCAATTTCTGGTGGTCTCCTAGGTTGAACTATGCGGCTATGATATATGTGGTTTGCAAGTTGAACTATGTTGTTATGATATATGTGGTGGTCTTTGGACTTCTTTGTCCTAGGTTGAACTATGCAGCTTTGTGGGCGGTTACAATGTGGTGGTCTTTGGACTTCTTGGTCCTAGGTTGAACTATGCGGCTATGATATATGTGGTGGTCTTCAGAATTCTTTGTCCTAGGTTGAACTATGCGGCTTTGTGGGTGGTTACAATGTGGTGGTCTTCGGACTTCTTGGTCCTAGGTTGAACTATGTGGCTATGATATATGTGGTTTACAAATTGAACTATGCATCTATGATATATGTGGTTTGTGGCAAAGATATATGTGGTTTGTGGGCGGTTACATATATCTAAGACAGTTGCTAGTTCCCTTTTCTAAAAGAAAAATAATGTTTAGGGATAAGTATCCATTGATAACAATAATGTGAAAAAGATTCATTTAAGTAATTAATACATAATGATAAAAAATTAAAAGCAAATAAAATGGAAATATTTGTGTTCAATTTTATTTCAAATTTTTACCAAGAAAATTATCTCAACAACATAATTACCAACTTGGAAAACCTACACCTACACATTCTGAACCCAAACAAAACAAAAATTAACAATAAGAAAATTTATTGGGATATAAATGTTACATAATCAAAAAAAATTGTAAATTTGGAAAAACTCTAATAAACGAAATTAAATTCAACATAAATTTAGAAAAACTCTAATAAGCCAAATTCAATTCAACATATTGACCATAAATATAAAAAATATATATTCTAAAATTTAATAATATCAAAAACTTAGCCAAATTTTAATTAACAAAATTTAATTAAAATACAAAAAATTAATTCTAAATATCATAAATACAACAAATTATTTGAAAATGTAACATACCCTGATAACTTCACATGGAAATGTAAGGAGTTAAAAGATTTTATACAAGTTACTCATGGGTAACTATCCATTCACTATTAAATATTCCTTACTCATCATTACATAGAATGTTCACCAGTTGATAGTGTAACCTTAGAATAAGAATAGTAAGTTGCTTAACCATTAACAATCTCTATTGTAGTACATTAACATAATACTATATGATGTAACCTTCCACTCATTTCATTATTCATGTAGTCATCACATACTTGGCATTATGAACATCATAACAAGAAAGGAATCAGCATCATCATATTGACACAATAATCAATCACATCATTGAACACCAATATACCCTTGAAACCCCTTAGGGTGAAAACCAGGAAACGTTTAATTTTATTATTAAACGCTCGTGAGGGTGATCAGCCCTCACTCAATGGATTATAAGGGATACCATCCCTTAACCATTGTTTATACAATCTTACAAGGAAATATACAAATATCTAGCTTAAAACCATTACAATAAATATGATAACATTTACTCGCTAATCTTCATATCTTCATATCTTGGTGGCATGGATGTACCTACAATGGACCATCGTACATTGGACCATCCTGCAACTCGCACTCATCTGCATGAACCATTAATCACTTACCTGCCACCAGGATAAGCATAATATTTCCTTCGTACATGTCACAATCATTCCCTGCTAATGATGCCTGCAACATAAATTGATGTCAAGATTCATAAAGTATTAATCAACCATTTCATATATCTATACTAGAAAGGCTTATCCATCTACTCTTGTATATTCATGACATGAAATTAAAATGCCTTGACACTCTCCCTTTAACAACACATATTGCATATGTGCTAGTTATAAGTAATCACATTAACTAATGTTTCCCTTGCATAAGCAGACATTCCTACAAGACAATAGCTACATCTCCCCATCATTTCAATGGACCATCATATATTGGACCATCCTACAACTCGCACTCATCTGCATGAACCATTAATCAATTACCTGCCACCAGGATAAGAATAACATTTCCTTTGTACATGTCACCATCATTCCCTGCTAATGATGCCTTCAACATACATTGATGTCAAGATTCATAAAGTATTAATCAACCATTTCATATATCTATACTAGAGAGGCTTCTCTATCTACTCTTGTATATTCATGACATGAAAGTAAAATGCCTTGACATTCTCCCTTTAACAACACATATTGCATATGTGCTAGTTATAAGTAATCACATTAACTAATGTTTCCCTCGCATAAGCACACATTCCTACAAGACAATAGCTACATCTCCCCAGCATTTATTTAAAATAAATTGATACATCAGTTACGATATTTGTGCATGTGATTTACATAAATTTAATCAAAATAGCTAACCCTTAAGCTATTACTTTTAGTGCATGGAATGCAAGCTAACATAGAAAATGTTAGTCCCATGCATGCGAATGCATATAGATTCCAAAAGAGTCTCCCCAAAGGAGTGCTTACACAACAAAGCACATAGCTCCCTTCACGAGTCTTCCCAAAGAAGTGCTTCATACCAGAGAACATGCAAACACATATTTCCAGGAAATATAACATAAAACATGTCTTATTCTCCAAATGTCATGCCAACATTACCCATACATATATATCAATGAACCAAAACATTACTTTAGTTTGTGTACAGGGAATTCATCTTTTTTGCCAAAGAAGCAATGTAGGATAACGAAACTTGTTATCATTTCCCATATACAAATGTATATTCTTTCCAATGAAATCTAATGCAAATATTGCATGCCTATACATGATCTTGTTCCAAAATAAATTAACATCATAATCATGATATCATAAAAGTAATCACACGGTTTATTCTTCTAAGAAATATAATTGAATAGTTCCTCTATCCATGGATTTATTAAATAACTAAACTTTACCAACACCATGGTAATCTACGCATGCATTTATTAAATAATTACTCTTTACCAACACCATGGTAAACTATCCATGGATTTATTAAATAACTAATATTTACAAAACACCATGGTAATCTATTCATGGATTTGTTAAATACTAATCTTTACCAACACCATGGTAATCTACTCATGGATTTATTAAATAACTAATCTTTACCAACACCATGGTAAACTATCCATTGATTTATTAAATAACTAATCTTCACCAATGTAATAACATTAGTTAATAAATCTTATTTGTATATCACATATTTTAAATATATGCATATGTTTTCCTATCTATATTATGCATGCATTAAATAAAATGCATAAAGAATATGAAAGCATGCATATTTATCCATTCATGCATGAAATAAATACATACAATAGACACATGCCTATTTTAGATATGCATGCATTTCAAATGTCTCAATATAAGGTTAATAAAACCATAATCCCAATATGTCTACTAATATTCAATGACCTATTATGTATGTCATTTCAAATGAGGATAGCAAACATGCATACTTAGTTATCAACACTTTGTATATAAACCTAAAAAGGGTACCCTACCAGAAAGGGTGTTTTCATAAGAACTGGGCTTAACATATACCCAAAATATTTACTAATTCCAATATGTAATAACACACCAAACAATGTTAAAACGTACGTACCGTAAGTCCATTAGATGCGATTTCCATTAATCATACATCACTGTGTATTTTTTATCCATAGAAGTCTATGATTAGATCAATAAAGCCCTTGGCTTCACCCCTTTCACTGCCTGGTGAATCGTGTACTTTATTCTAAATTCACGCTCCATCAACCTGGTAGGTGAGGACGCAACCGTAAATCCATTAGATGCAATTTCCATTAATCATACATCACTGTGTATTTTTTATCCATAGAAGTCTATGATTAGATCAACAAAGCCCTTGGCTTCACCCCTTTCACTACCTGGTGAATCATGTACTTCATTCTGAATTCATGCTCCATCAACCCGGTAGGTGAGGACGCAGCCTAAGATTGGTTCCACCACCCCGTTCGCACAGACCCAACTGATAGAACCCAACATAATAACCAAATGTCTACACACATAATTGTTAAACTGCATTTCCTGTGGGGATCATACGTTTTGCAGCTCGCACCACGAGTGTCAAACTATCTCATGCTCGTTGCCTTACCATCCCACATTTCACACACCAGAGGAGGGTTATGTGGCCTCCCAACGGCCCTGCAACTCATCACTTCATACATTACACAGATCGAAGAAGATATTTCTAGATGGTAACCCCCAAACTCTGCAAAGATCTAAAAATAAATATCGAATTCTCATTCAAGAATCTGTTTTAAATCAAACCGGTGCTTTATTTTCTTGATTGAACAACTAAAGTAAAAATATATTTACCATATGTTTTTACGTAAGAGGTTTGTTACATACTCCCCCCCTTAAGAGAACACCATCCTCGGTGTGCTTCTCTCACTGAAACTTAAACTTATAATCATGATATAATAATATAAAAAACCGAAAGGGGGTCATTCCCCTTCACAATGAAACACTTTCGTTTCCTTAAATGCCATTAATTGAAACAATAATGTTTTTATTCATAGTCATAAGTATGTATAACTCAAAAAATATTCCATTTCCATTTTTTACTACTTATCCATTATTCAATTCATAAAAATATAGAAAAATCTCTATACGAACTTACCATTACTTACCAATTACTATCGAAAGTAATGATGCCTTTTACGCAAGCTCTCTGAGAATGGTTGTACAACACATCAACACTCCATGGAAAGAGCCTGTAATGTATGACAAACAATTCAATCACATTAGTCACAAAGTTTCAATCAAATGAAAATACTTGCAACTATCAAACATTCTTGCAATATCAAGAGATGTTTTAATCAAAGTACTTCCACAAGTACTCAAAGAGCACCAACCCTCTAATCAATGCATCACGTGCACATTGTATTAGCTTCTGCTAAAGACATCCACACAGTACTTCAAAAAGTACTCAGAGAGCACCTAACTCTCTAATCGTACCAATGGTCAATTAATGCACCATGGGAATATCCTAGCCTCTACTAAAACATTCAAACAAATTAGAAATAAAATAAATAAACTTATACATTCAGTAATTCATTTTCTGAGCACTAAGCTCCTTTCCTCTTAATATATACATAAGATATTTACACAATCATATAAAAATTCATTTTAATATAGCACATAATATATTACTTAATTTGTTCCGCCATGAGAACCACAATGGTAAACAAAATGCTCCTCCTAACCCATGGGAGTTGGTTTCCACAACCAAATCGAGTCATTTTCACATCTAGACAGTTATTCGACAAAAGACCATTCCAAGTCAAGTATGGATTCCTCATGGCAACATCATGCCTATTCCTCTGACAGAGTCCCGTCTATGAGGAATTTTGGGCCACCTCCAATAGGCTCCAAAATCAATAGAGTTGCCTCAGGTTTTTCCCCTTCACCATCTTGGCCAACTCTTTTCCCTACTAAGATCACATATCTCTAGGGAGAGGAAATCAGGGCAGGTAAGTGCCATCAACCCCTCCGGGTAGGCAACCACCGGCAACCCAAGGTCTTCTAGCCTTTCACAATTGTTTTCAATTGTCTGGCATGTTAAATTTCTCTTTTAGCATTGTTTCCCATAGTATATTACATAATGAACTTTATGCACATTATACATAAAGAAAAAGAAACTTTGTGTACATCATACATCATACTTGCCCTTATCATGGGTCCAATGATATCTAGATTAATAGGAAATCTGACTAACATACATGTGTTGTACATTATTATTTCCCAAATAACAAAATCATGCACATTATAACATGATACTTTAACATTTACTGTTGCAATTCGCATTTCAATGTTTGCGGTATTTTTTATTTTCACAGTTTTTTTGTTGCCATTAAGCTACCCATGCTTACTATAAGCAACAATGCTAATCGTAAATATGCATTTCTTAAGCACATATTATCTTACATAGTCATTTTAATTTCCTGCATAAAATGTTGTCATGCATACAATTATATACAAACATTCATTAATGCATATGTGTCAATAACGATTAGGGTATGAGTGCAAACATTTTCAATTCCCATAATGTTTTGTTACCAACAGACTGACACACGAAGTAATTACCATAATTACTTGTTCACAACTTTCAAATAGCCTTACTCAAAATTGATTTGTGCATATAAATTTCATTAATTAGTCCTTCATAACTAATCAATACTATTAATAATCTTAATGCATCCATGACACGACTCATTCAAAAACTAGTCATTCAATGCCACTAATAATATTTATGCATCCATGACGACTTATTCAAAAATGAGTCAATCAACTAGTCATTATCGTCAAGTCTCACTACTTGACCCATTAAGTATTTTTAACATTAAAAAGGCTTCATTCAATTTAATTTTAAAACACTCTATCATCTTATACAAATACTTTCCTCATCTTTTGCATTCATGCATTAGTTTCACACGCCATCATTATACACATTCATCTTGTTCAAGTAGTGCATGGTAACTTTAGTTATGTTCACTAAATATATGAGTAATATGTCATATAACCACTGTTAATAAACGACTCTCACTTTCACTAGTGAGTACTCAAGTTGTTCATAAATATAACAAAGGTTTTATTGTCTTCTCACTTTGACTAGTGAGTGTCCACGTTATTCATAAGTAAAACAAAGGTTTTATTGTCCTTTATCTTCAATAGGATTCCAATGTTATGAAAACCGTTTTGCAACAACATTTATTACTTTTTACTCTTCAATGTAGTTATAAACATGAATCACACATCTCATGTTAAGAGTAGACTACTGCATATATATGAATCAATATGTATATAACTAGAATCACATATCAATCAATATGTATATTTCTATAAGCATGCATTAACTGATGTCCATTAGTAGAATACCTCAATTTCTTTTCGCTTAACAAATCCCAAAGGTGCCAATGCTGCAACCTTTAACTCTGGTACCACTTGTAACATACGCTGATAACTTCACATGGAAATGTAAAGAGTTAAAAAAAATTATACAAGTCACTCACGGGTAACTATCCATTCACTATTAAATATTCCTTACTCATCATTACATAGAATGTTCACCAGTTCATAGAGTAACCTTCGAATAAGAATAGTAATTTGCTTAACCATTAACAACCTCTATTGTAGTACATTAACATAATACTGTATGATGTAACCTTCCACTCATTTCATTATTCATGTATTCATCGCATACTTTTCATTATGAACATCATAACAAGAAAGGAATCAACATCATCATCTTGACACAATAATCAATCACATCATTGAACACCGATATACCCTGGAAACCCCGTAGGGTGAAAACCAGCAAAAGTTTAATTTTATTATTAAACGATCGTGAGGGTGATCAGCCCTCACTCAATGGATTATAAGGGATACCATCCCTTAACCATCGTTTATACAATCTTACAAGGAAATATACAAATATCTAGCTTAAAGCCATTACAATAAATATGATAGCATTTACCCACTAATCTTCATATCTTCATATCTTGGTGGCATGGATGTACCTACAATGGACCATCGTACATTGGACCATCCTGCAACTCGCACTCATCTGCATGAACCATTAATCACTTACCTGCCACCAGGATAAGCATAATATTTCCTTTGTACATGTCACCATCATTCCCTGCTAATGATGCCTTCAACATACATTGATTTCAAGATTCATAAAGTATTAATCAACCATTTTATATATCTATACTAGAGAGGCTTCTCCATCTACTCTTATATATTCATGACATGAAATTAAAATACCTTGACATTCTCCCTTTAACAACACATACTGCATATGTGCTAGTTATAAGTAATCACATTAACTAATGTTTCCCTCGCATAAGCACACATTCCTACAAGACAATAGCTACATCTCCCCAGCATTTCAATGGACCATCGTACATTGGACCATCCTGCAACTCGCACTCATCTGCATGAACCATTAATCACTTACCTACCACCAGGATAATTATAATATTTCCTTTGTACATGTCACCATCATTCCCTGCTAATGATGCCTTCAACATACATTGATGTCAAGATTCATAAAGTACTAATCAACCATTTCATATATATATACTAGAGAGGCTTCTCCATCTACTCTTGTATATTCATGACATGAAAGTAAAATACCTTGACATTCTCCCTTTAACAACACATACTGCATATGTGCTAGTTATAAGTAATCACATTAACTAATGTTTCCCTCGCATAAGCACACATTCCTACAAGACAATAGCTACATCTCCCAGCATTTATTTAAAATAAATTGATACATCAGTTACGATATTTGTGCATGCGATTTACATAAATTTAATCAAAATAGCTAACCCTTAAGCTATTACTTTTAGTGCATGGAATGCAAGCTAACATAACAAATGTTACTCCCATGCATGCAAATGCATATAGATTCCAAAAGAGTCTCCCCAAAGGAGTGCTTACACAACAAAGCACATAGCTTCCTTCACAAGTCTTCCCAAAGAAGTGCTTCATACCATAGAACATGCAAACACATATTTCCAGGAAATATAACATAATCATGTCTTATTCTCCAAATGTCATACCAACATTACCCATACATATATATCAATGAACCAAAACATTACTTTAGTTTGTGTACAGGTAATTCATCTTTTTTTCCAAAGAAGCAATGTAGGATAACAAAACTTGTTATCATTTCCCATATACAAATGTATATTCTTTCCAATGAAATCTAACGCAAATATTGCATGCATATGCATGATCTTATTCCAAAATAAATTAACATCATAATCATGATATCATAAAAGTAATCACACGGTTTACTCTTCTAAGAAATATAATTGAATAGTTCCTCTATCCATGGATTTATTAAATAACTAAACTTTACCAACACTATGGTAATCTATGCATGGATTTATTAAATAACTAATCTTTACCAACACCATGGTAAACTATCCATGGATTTATTAAATAACTAATATTTACAAAACATCATGGTAATCTATTCATGGATTTGTTAAATACTAATCTTTACCAACACCATGGTAATCTACACATGGATTTATTAAATAACTAATCTTTACCAACACCATGGTAAAATATCCATGGATTTATTAAATAACTAATCTTTACCAATGTAATAACATTAGTTAATAAATCTTATTCGTATCTCACATATTTTAAATATATGCATATGTTTTCCTATCTATATTATGCATGCATTAAATAAAATGCATAAAGAATATGAAAGCATGCATATTTAATAAAATGCATAAAGAATATGAAAGCATGCATATTTATCCATGCATGCATTAAATAAATACATACAATAGACACATGCCTATTTTAGATATGCATGCACTTTAAATGTCTCAATATAAGGTTAACAAAACCATAATCCCAATATGTCTACTAATATTCAATGACCTATTGTGTATGTCATTTCAAATGAGGATAGCAAACATGCATACTTAGCTATCAACACTTTGTATATAAACCTTAAAAAGGTACCCTACCAGAAAGGGCATTTTCATAAGAACTGGGCTTAACATATACCCAAAATATTTACTAATTCCAATATGTAATAACACACCAAACAATGTTAAAACGTACGTAGCGTAAGTCCATTAGACGCGATTTCCATTAATCATACATCACTGTGTATTTTTTATCCATAGAAGTCTATGATTAGATCAACAAAGTCCTTGGCTTCACCCCTTTCACTGCCTGGTGAATTGTGTACTTCATTCCGAATTCATGCTCCATCAACCCGATAGGTGAGGACGCAGTCGTAAGTCCATTAGACGCGATTTCCATTAATCATACATCATTGTGTATTTTTTTTCCATAGAATTCTATGATTAGATCAACAAAGCCCTAGGCTTCACCCCTTTCACTACCTGGTGAATCGTGTAACTCATTCCGAATTCACACTCCATCAACCCGGTAGGTGAGGACGTAGCCTGAGATTGGTTCCACCACCCCGTTCTCACAGACCCGACTGATAGAACCTAACATAATAACCAAATGTCTGCACACGGATTTTTTAAACTGCATTTCCCGTGGGGATCATACGTTCTATAGCTCACACCACAAGCGTCAAACTATCTCATGCTCGTTGCCTTACCACCCCGCCTTTCACACACCAAAGGAGGGTTATGTGGCCTCCCAACGGCCCTGCAACTCATCACTTCATACATTACACAGATCGAAGAAGATATTTCCAGATGGTAATCCCCAGACTCTGTAGAGATCTAAAAATAAATATCGAATTCTCATTCAAGAATCTGTTTTAAATCAAACCGGTTCTTTATTTTCTTGATTGAACAACTAAAATAAAAACATATTTACCATATATGTTTACTTAAGAGGTATGTTACGGAAAACATGAACACTACTCATGTGAAGATAAATTTAAAAACAACAAAAATTTGAAAACATGAACACTATCAATGTGAAGATAAATTTAAAAAACAAACAACAAAAATTTGAAAACATGAATACTACCAATATAAACATAAATTTAAAAAACAACAAAAATTTAAATACATGAACACTACAAATATGAAGATAAATTTAAAAAACAAACAACAAAACTTTGAAAACATGAACACTATCAATGTAAAGATAAATTTAATAAAAAACAAAAAAAAATTGAATACATGAACACTATCAATGTGAAGATATATTAAAAAAACAAACAACAAAAAATTGAAAACATGAATACTAACAATGTGAAGATAAATTTTAAAATATATATATATATATATATATATATATATATATATATATATATATATTTTGCAATAAAGTTTTATAATTCTAATATACTAAATCCAACTCAAAACATTTAAAAATAAATCTAAATAAATATTATTAATATAATAAATTTAGATTAATTTATTTTTTAATCTAACAACAATTAACATTCTCCAAATCTAAACACCTCCACTTCAAAAAAAAAAAAAAAAAATTCACCAATTTCAAACACCTCAGATATATGTATATGTATATGTATATACGAAACAACTTTTTTCATACGATTTCAAACAAGATTATGATTTTTTGTTATTTAAGATATATTTTTGATATAGACTAAACAGTCTTTTTTCTAAGGAATCTGAATACAATTTCAAGTTAGAATATAATTTTTTGTTGTTTAAAATACATTTTCGAATGCATAAATAGATTCAGCAAGAAAAATCCTGGACACTTAAAATCTACAGAGTAAACAATTTAAACTCAGGTTGAATACAATTTCAAGTTAAAATATTTTTTATTTTTTTTAAATGCATTTTTTGAATGCATAAATAGATTCAGCAACTCAAAAGTCCTAGGACACTTGAATTCTACAGAGTAAAAAACTTAAACTCAAGTTTTAAAAAATCTGTCAAATATTGGTTAAAATTAACCATAAAAAATGTCGTAAAAACCATCATTTCATCTATAAGTTAAAGTAAATCTCTAAAAGATCCTTAAAAATAACTTAAACTCAAATTTCTAAAAATCTTTAATAATTTTAGTTAAAATTAAAAATTTAAAAATTTATATATATATATTCTTTAAAAAACTATTTAGTAAATTAACCTCTTTGGACCTTGTCAATGTTCAAATTGATTAATTCAATGGAAATTTATTTCCACTCACACACTAATTTACCAACAATCCCACTCATCTTAATCTATAGTTATCCAATTACTCATAAACAATCCTTAATCAACATATTTTAAAAAACAACATACCTTGAACCTACTAGGTCTATATAAAGATGCTCCATCTACATTCACCCATTGTTTCCATTCCCTGCTAATTTACCAACTATCCCACTCATCTTAGTCCATAGTCATCCTCATCGGCCATCCTTAATCAACATATTTTAAAAAAACGTGACTTGAACCTACTAGGTTTATATCACGATGCTCCATCAACATGCACCCATTGCTTCCATTCACTGACCATCATTAGTGTGCTCCTTGAGTCGTTTTTGCTTAGTCAAGTCAATTTTTCAATGGTTGGTTTTTTAGTTAATGAATAGTTTGTAACCTAAATCTTTAATGATTTTAGTTAAAATTAATAATATATATATATATATATATATATATATATATATATATATATTAAAAAACTAGTTGGTAAGTTAAATTCTTTAGATCTAGTTATCATTCATTCACTTGATCATTTTATTGAGGTTCATATATGTGTCAAATTTAATAATTTTAGTTAAAATTAATAATATATATATATATATATATATATATATTAAAAAAACTAGTTGGTAAGTTAAATTTTTTGGACGTAGTCATCATTCATCCATTTGATCATTTTATTGAGGTTCATATATGTGTCAAAGTTAATGTTCAGATTGATTACCAACGATCCTACTCATCTTAGTCCATAGTCATCCAATTACTCATCAATAATTCTTAATCAACCTATTATTAAGAAAACATGACTTGAACCTACTAGGTCTATATAAGGATGCTCCAACATGCATCCATTATTTCCATTCACTGACCATCATTGTGTTCAATTACTCAACAATAATTCTTAATCAACATATTATTAAGAAAACATGAATTGAACCTACTAGGTCTATATAAGGATGCTCCATCAACATGCATCCATTATTTCCATTCAATGACCATCATTGTGTTCAGTATCCTCTTTGATTCGATTTTGCTTAGTCAATAAATTTGTCAATTATTTTTAAAGTTGGTCTTTTAGTTTTTGGATAGTTTGTATCCCAAATCATTAATGATTTAAATTAAAATTTAAAAAAAAATATATATATATATATATATATTTATATATTTATATATTCTTTAAAAAACCATTTAGTAAGTTAAACTTTTTGGACCTAGTCATCATTCATCCACATGGTCATTATATTGAGCTTCATATATGTTTCAAAGTCAATGTTCATATTGATTAATTCAATGGAAATTTCTAGTCACACCCTAATTTGCCAATGATCCCACTCATCTGAGTCCATGGTCATCTAATTACTCATCGACCATCCTTAATCAACATATTATTAAAAAATATATATATATGACTTGAACTTAATAGGTCTACTATATCAAGATGCTCTAGATTGTTTCATGTGCTTTTTTAGTAGATTCTGCTTTGTCAAGTGAATTTTTCGGTTATGTTTAAATTTGGTTCTTTAGTTTCTAGATAACTTTTAGTAAAACCAACCATTGTAGTTCATCTTCAGGACATGATGAGAGATCAAATCATGGCCTCAGATTTAAATAGATGAAAAGAAGATTTTACTAACCATTTAAAATATAACTGCTAATTTAACTTAAAAAGGAAAATTAATATTTGTATTATTTCAATTTAATCAACGTTGTAGGAGTTGTAGGAGTATATAGTCAATGGTCACAAAAAATAAATAACACGAAAGAGAAAATAGTAAGTATTAAGGTTCAAATATTTATTTTATCTTTATTTCTTCATAATGTAGATTAGAGATTCTGGAATCATGCGTAATATGATTGAAGAGCTTGACCTTTCGGGTGAACACTTCACCCATCTTCAAGAGGAGAAGCTGAGGCTAAGATAGGAAGAGTGGAGAGGCTAAAGTATAAATAAGTGAATTCTAGACGTGAAATTCAATGAAATTGATAGGATTCAAAATTAGCCATTAGAGAGAAATTATAAAAGATTATTATTGGTAAACTAATTCATTGAATTAAAAATTTATTTAATTTGAATTAGCTGTCGGAGAATGAGATGGTTATATTATGTTAAAAAATCATTTTAATTATAAAATTAAATTAAAAATTAATTTGAAAATAATTATTTAGGAGATAAATTCAAAAATTTTAAAGCTCTTAAATGTAATGGATACACCTCTTCCCAAATCAATAAATTTTTCCATTCTTGCATCCATCCCTGACCTAATAACATTTCAAACCCCCCTCCCCTAGCCAAGGTAACCCTTCCTTATACTCAAGGAGTTACCGATCATCTTTCCAAAATCATTTCTAGAAAGAACATTAAAAACTTCTTCAAGCCCCAGAGAACCCTCAACCAAATCTTCATGTCAGCCAAGGATAAGACTAATCCTATGTTAGGCCCTGGAGTCTATGAGATCCCCTACTCCTGTGATAAATCTTACATAGGTCAAACTGGTCGTTCTTTTAAAGCGCAGCTGAAAGAACATATCGCTGATACAAACATAATCGTATTGCAAAATTTGTCATTGTCGAGCACTCTCATTCTTCCAAACACCTTATTTGTTTTGAAAAATCCAAAATCCTTGCTCCTGCTCCTTTTCATTCCATCCAAGTCATTCGGTAAGCCTCGAAATCGAAAAGGTAAATCTTACATAGGTCAAACAAGTCATTCCTTTAAAGCGCGACAAACCATAACCGTATTGCAAAATTTTCCATTGTCGAGCACTCTCATTCTTCCAAACACCTTATTTGTTTTGAAAAATCCAAAATATTTACTCCTGCTCCTTTTCATTCCATCCAAGTCATTCAGGAAGCCTCAAAATCAAAAAAAATCCTAATAACTTCAACCGTGATTATGGTTAACCTCTAATCATAGTTCTAACCCGTCCTAACCATCCTTAGCATATGCCTATTCCCCGGACTCCCCCCCACCTCTTCCCCCTCTACCCAATTTCCTCTTTCCTATGTATTCTTTAATCATTTTCTTTCCCCCCTCCTTTCTTGAATTTTGACTTTTAATTTACATTATTTCTCATTTCAAATCTCCAATCAAATCACCCTAATTAAAAATCACAGTAGTTATCTACAAAATTCTATTCATTATTTCCATCTTCAAATCACTAATCTACCTAATTAAATTACCCAATCCTAATAAAATTATAATTCTCCATAGCTCAGCCCCTTCAATTATTTTAATCTTTTCATTGCTATTTTCTATAATTAAATTAATCAAAAATTTTGAATTTATCTCCTAAATCATTATTTTCAAATTAATTTTTAACTTAATTTTATAATTAAAATGATTTTATAACATAATATAACCATCTCATTCTCTAAGGACTAATTTAAATTAAATAAATTTTTAATTCAATGAATTAGTTTATTATTAATATATTATTTATTTAATCTTTTATAAATTCTCCCTAACAACTAATTTTGAATCCTATCAATTTCGTTGAATTTCACTGCTAGAATTCATTCTTATTTATACTTTAGAGTTGCACCACTCTTCCTATCTTATGCTCAACTTCCTCCTCCTTAAAATGGGTGAAGGAGTTCACCAGAAACTTCGAGCTCTTCAATCATATTACACATGATTCCAAAAGTTATAATCTACATTATGTATCTAACTGTGGAAATAAGATTTATCTTATAATGTTAATAAGATTTGAATAATAAGAAAGAAAAAATAGTAAGTATATCTTATAAT
Organism: Pinus albicaulis; assembly: GCA_034641835.2. Classification (NCBI taxonomy): domain Eukaryota; kingdom Viridiplantae; phylum Streptophyta; class Pinopsida; order Pinales; family Pinaceae; genus Pinus; species Pinus albicaulis. The sequence continues at coordinate 1,970,183,449 of CM076578.1, read as the reverse complement.
GTTAATAAGATTTGAATAATAGGAAAGAGAAAATAGTAAGTATTAAGGCTCGAATATTTGTTTTATTTATCTTTCTTTATAATGTTAATAATAAATCTATTATATTTTATTATTAACATTATAAAGAAATATAAATAAAATGAATATTTGAACCTTAATACTTACTATTTTCTCTTTCCTATTATTTTTTTTTTAAATGACCATGGTCTATATACTCCTAGGGTTGGTTATTTATTTAATAAATTTAAGTAAAATATAATAAAATAATGATAAAATATAATAAGATTATATCATATAATAATAAGAAATGGAGTTGTCTAATAAGTTTATGGAGTTGTTTTTAGTGCTATTTTTTGGACTTTCCAGTGAGAAAATCTGGTTGAAAATTTTGAAGTGAAATCTTGATTTGTGTTATTTAAACTAGATTTTTTGACTGTATATGTGGATGTACTTTCCAAATCCAGTTGAAAATTTTGAGGTGAAATCTTGATTTGTGTTATTTGACTGTATATATATGGATTCAGCACCCTGAAAAACCCCTAGAGCACTTCCATTGTGCAGGAGTTACCCATCAAGCTTGTGATTTCAATAAATTTCTGCAGAGAAATTAAACCTGAAAAATCCACAGGAAAAGCTTCCAAACAGTGGCTTAGACAACTAGATTAGAAATAAGAATAAATAAATAATCTGGTAATATTATAAAAATTAAAATAATAAAATTATCATTTTTCCAAGTCAAACTAGACTATTAGTAAAATTTTGTCGAATAAATAAATTATTTGATAATATTATAAAAATTGAAATAATAAGGTTATCATTTTTCCAAGTCAAACTAGTTGTTATATTTTAGCTGCTAGTAAAATTTTATCTAATAAATAAATAATTTGAGAATATTATAAAAATTGAAATAATAAAATTATCATTTTTCCAAGTCAAACTAGTCGTGATATTTTAACGGCTAATAAAATTTTCTCTTCTTCTATTTAAATCTCAGGCCATGATGAACCATAATGGTTAGTATCTCTCATCATGTCCTGAAGATAAACCACAATGGTTGGTTTGAAATATTTATCTTCATCTATTTAAATATGAGGCGATGATATGATCTCTCATCTTGTCATGTACAATGGTTGGTTCAAAAATTGTGAACAAAATCATATGTGGTTATCACCTTAAGATCTATATACAAATTATGAATCAGAGAAGCCAATATATATATATATATATATATATATATATATATATATATATATATATATATATATATAATCACATGCTAAAGAACATTGCAGAAGCTTTTCGAACCAACCAGTGTGGTTCATCATCAAGGCTAGGTGAACCAAACAGGTTTGTTCTAAACACTTCTGCAATGTTCACATAAACCTAAATTCTGACTATTTTTTTTTTTTTAAACCATTTAAGTTAAACTCCAAGTTAAACTCTTTGGACCAGTCACTCATCCAATTACTCCTTGGCCAACTAGCTACTGTGGTTCATCATCAAGACTAAGTGAACAAATGCTAAAGAACATTGCCGAAGAGTTTTGAACCAACCAGTGTGGTTCATCATCACGGCTAAATGAACCAAACTGGTTTGTTCTAAACACTTTTACAATGTTCAAAAAAAAACTAAATTCTGACGAAAAAAATTCTTTAAAAAATCATTTAAGTTAAACTCTTTGAACCAGTGACAAGCTAATTTACCAATGAATCCCCTCATCTTACTCCATAGTCATCCAATTACTCAGCGGCCATCTCTAATCAACATATTATAAAAAAAAAACATGACTAGGTCTATCCCTAATGTACATCATTTAAATATACCTTAAAAACCCCAAATACACTCCATCAGAAGTGGAGCCAACCCCTTCCCACTATGTGTAATTATATAAATGGCCATCGATCTGAAATTCACATAGAAAAAACACACCCCAAGTGTACCTCATAAAATGATTCTAGTTGTTAATTCGAATCCCCATAACTATAACGACCATCATCATTAATCCACGAATACCTAACGGCGTAGTCTACATGTGCTACGAATTGGACTTCCCGATGTCGTTTTTCATTCCATCTCTGGCAGCACGTTAACTCTCTCCGTGGTGGGCCCCCAACATGTGGCGTCTCCGTTCCATTTTATGTTTCCGTCTCCATCTGTCGTCATCCTCGACTCTCCATCTAATGCATGCCACTGGCACGAAGCTCTCCGACTATAGTCAAACTCCAATTCTGAAACCTATTTGAACTCCATTTTGGCACTCTCTCAATTCAAACTCAAACTCCACTCTAGTGCACTGCACGCAGTTCAGCAAAGAAACGAAAAACACAGATCAATTCAAATGCACATAGACTAACCATGGAGTTGGGAAGGTTCCATAGATTTTACAATGTTAAAATGTTACAAGCATATTTTCACTATAAAATCATAATGCAACATTCTGCAACGCAATCTGGATTGACCTGCGTAAAGAATATGAGTTATGCAGTGAAATTCGTAGCATCCATTGGACTTCCCAGCACCGTTTCATAACAGGATTTGGTCACAAGTTATAACCCAAATGGATATTAGAATTAACCTCTTTTTTTGATTGCCAGGGGCAGGAAATCATAGGTTATTGAACACTTGAGCATTGCAGGGTTTCTTGAGTCATATTTTTTTACCTTTCATTAGAAGTAAAATTAATGCATTGATTATTGGCCATGGAGGATGAGTCCAAATTCCTTTTAGGAAGGGATGTAGAGCTCAGATTACTTCATTCTTGAACAATTGGAAATAACCCTTTTCACTGAGTAGGTTCCCTGTCCCTTTAGTTTCTCCAGCTCTTGAAAGCATTGTTGGTCAACAAGATCCTTTGGATGGACTTTACCTCTTTTCCAGTTGGGTTAACCAACCATTCCTTGACATATTTCATGGAAACATTGTCTCATGGATTGTAAAATCAATTACAGGAATCGGGTTCATTTCTGTTGGCAAATTAGCAGAGAACCAATTTGATACAAAGACAGGGATTGTTGCGACTCGAGAGTAGTCAATGTCCAACCTAAGAATCCTCCCAAAAAATTATTTTCTTCTATTATGCAAATCCCAAAAAATATAAAACTAATTTGTTTATTAGATGTTTATTGATCATCATGTTGTTCCAAATTGTAGATTTTTTTGTCCATATAGTCCAATAAGAATCACATGTTTTCTTGTCAATGTGTTATTGACAACCCAATATGAATCAAATGTAAGTTGTTTTTACTGTGGCAGAGGAGCTATAGTGTTTCATGAATGGCTACAATGTGGTGGTTGGATGAATTACTCTACTCATTTGAATGGCTACTGTGTGGTGGTTGGATGAATTACTCCTACTCATTTAGGGGCAAGGAAATCTACCACAACTCTCGGCCAAGTCAAAATTGAATTTTGAATGTTTCTGGTAGACATATTGGACTTGCATATCATGGCACACATTCAAGACAGATATTGCATAAAATCCATATCTATGAGTGTTAACATGGTTTCTTGGGATTCTGTCTAGTTACCAACCTTATGACGTTCATACATCTATATATATATATTGTGCATTTTATGCTAATTGCACTTAATTGTGTCCTCAATGGTTTTTGGCAAAAAAAAATTCTCCTTAATTATACTCTTTACTTGTTCTTAGCAAAAATTCCTTGATGGTTGACAAGAAAATGATCCTCATTGTAATTAATAGTTCAAAATCTAGAGCTAAATACATGGAAAGATCAGTATGTCTTGAAACTATCCTAGATGAAATTTTGATATCATTACTTTCAGCATATAAGCCATTTTCAAACATAACACCAATAACCTAAATTAATATGAATAATATAATATGCAATGAATATTTAAATTCAAACAATAACATAAAGTACGTGTACTTCATGCTTGGGAATTGGAAGATGCGAGAATTTTTCTCACAGACCAGAGTCACTATAAATGTCAATATTTACAACATAAAAGTTTGTATTCAAATTTTAATAACTAATTTTTTTTAAATGTAATTCAAATAGTGTCGAACCACATGAAATTGAGGCATTGTTATCCAAATGGTTAATGTCAGAGGTTGTCTTTAGACTATGTAGGTTCTTATCATGGTGATTTTCTACATAGTTTGCCTATGATCAATTTGGAGTACAATTACAGATAGCTGCATATAGCAAAAAAAAAAACAAAACAAAACAAAAAGAGAAAATTTGTCAAAGTAAGGTTTATTGCTTGAAATTTAATAGCTTGGATAGTCTTTATCTACTTAGTATGGTGATTCCTAATTGCTATTTAGGTTGAATATCTACATGTTTAATTCAATGGATTTAAAATTGATTAGGATTTAACATTGATTAGTTATTGAAAATATGGATAAATCAATATATACATGCAAAAAATTTATGGAGATCGATTTTATTCTAGAAAAGTTGTTGAAATCTGTGTTTTTTGAAATGTGATTATATATATATATAAAAGACTGGTAAGGTTCTGAAACTAGTTAATAAAGCATTTGATCATTAAGTGCTAGACATATGAGTTTTTTTGTATTATTTTTAATAATTAAACCCACCAACCCTTGGAACATGAAAAAAACAAAGAATTTATAATTATTAGCAATGACAGTCAATTTCTAGCGAGTTATGGAATGAATTACAGGGATGCTAATTGAGCATTGGAACATTGATTTAAACGGTGAAATGTAGGTTTTGGGCCTTGGCCAACAAGAAGAGGATTTATCTCATCATGGAGTATGTGAGAAGGGGTGACTTGTCTGATAAAATTGCGAGTTTCTCTCATGGATTAAGTTCATTCATTTTGTGTGTTGTAAGTAATACTAAATTTAGACCAATACAGTTTACGGACCCATATAAAGATCTAGTTATTGTTTGTATGATGTCCTATATTCTAGAACTTGTTAAATGCTCACATATTAGTTTGTTGTTACCATTTGGCATTTCAAAAATCAAATTTACAAGTGCTTGGTTATAAAAATAACACACATAATTGAATCTCATTGAGATTTGCTTGTTTCTATACATGTTTATCATTTGGCATTTCAAAAATCAAATTTACAAGTGCTTGGTCATAAAAATAACACACATAATTGAATCTCATTGAGGATTTGCTTGTTTCTATACATGTTTATCTTCAAACAATAATTGAAAATGTGCTAGGAAATATTTCCATGAGCTTATTAACGTTGTAAATTATTGTCGTAATAGAAATGTATACCATAGAGACCTCAGGGTATGTAGCTATGCTTCGTGAAATTTATGACAATTAACCTTTATATATGGGATCCATATGATCTTAGAAGAGTTTAGTTAATGTTCTGTGCTAAGATGAAATTTGGTGTTAAATTGGCTTCAGTTTGGTGACCAACTTCAAAAACCTACTCCTAGATGAGAAAGACAATCTGAAGGTTTCTGATTTTGGGTTGAGTGTTTTGCACCAAGTAGCATATTTTATTAATAAATTTGAATAGTTCCCAATTACTTAACATTTCAAAATTATAGTTTTTAGCTATGAAACCATTTTCACCATTGTAACAATAACTACATAGTCGGAAAATATATGCTTATCAAGTGGGACATAAGCACTTTTAGCTGATATGAAACTAAGGCAACAATTCAAATACAATTTATTTGCCCCTGGAATACAAGCTGAGAAGGTAAACACCAATAACAAACTTATCCTTTCATGGCTACTCTCACTTGGCCCCCAAGTTCAGAAAATCCATAATACTCTCACTTGTCTTAGGTTTTACTGAGAAGGTAAACGCTTTCTAGTAACAAACTTGAATCCGTCATGCTACTCTCACTTAATCCTAAGTCCAGCCAAGCAAAGATACTCTGACTTTCCCCCAAGCCTAGCCAAACCAAGATATATTAGGACAGTAAAAACTTAACAATCATCAATCGTTCTAGACTCATCTTCCAAAGAGTCTCATGGATATAGCTACCAAATTCCCACTCCAAAGGCATAATGCATTGCATAGCGACATACAACCATGCTTAGAAAGCGTTCAAAGCTCTTATTTTTGCATTTCTTGATACAACCAACACTCTCAACACTCTCATTGCCCCAATATTAGCATACTCTCTTCAATAAATTCCATTCAAATAAATGGAAACAGATTATGCCCAAACTAATACCAATTGCAATTACATCAACTATGGGGAAACTCTAGCTTTAGAGGGTGGCAGGGAGTCCTTATGAGACTTTCTGCCAATGCCTGTTCCAAATGAAATTGCCACAATCCCACAGGATAGAGCAGATGAACATCTCATTATCTGGATGATAAAGCTATGACATCGAGAAAAAGACAACAATTAGAAACAATGGGTGTTTCTGGCTCTTGGCTCGTGTTGTCTGCAGAATACATTGGCAACCATTAAACTCTTATAGTCGTTGCCCTTTTTATGTATTGTATAGAGAACACATCGGCAACAATTAAAATCTTATACTTATTGCCATGTTTGCTAACATAAAGCTAGAGAAACCTTTGGCTTTATATCAGATAGTTAGTACAAGATTGACTAATTGTTTCATTAGCCTTTGGCGCTATTAAGAAGCATCAAAAGGGAAAGCAGCTCTGAGATTCTGATCTCTTTCAGGTGTGGTCTGTTCCACGCATTCACAAACTTCTGTAGAGACTGCTCCATATTTCAAAGGAAAGCATTGTACAAATATGGAATATGGGTTAAACAAGCATTGATTTTTTATAAGCATTGTTGAATTGGATTAAACAACGTCGATTTTAGATAGAAGTTCAAAAAATGCAAATAGAATCTATTTAAAGTAAATGATGCCCCAGTTTATTCAACTTGATTTTGCAGAATGAGATATTATATTACATAGAAAAAACACATCTATGGCTTGAGCTCATTTAACCCAAATGATAAGAAAGATGCAACTAAATAATAATGCAGAAGAGCACACCACCAGTGTTTGGGCCCATCTGTATTTCATAACCAGTGTTTGGGCCCATCTGTATTTCATAAGTTCACTAAATTTCACCATTAATTGAGTGAAATTTCCCCCATTAATTGAGCCATATAATCAATCTAGTTAAGAAATCTATCAAAACCCTACTTAACCCAAACTATTAACCTTGCAATGCTCATACATTCATACCCTGAAAACAAATTCGATCTAGTACTTCCTACCACAATGCTCATTGGCACGACTTAACATGGCGGTTAACGGCTCAACCAAATATGTGGTTTAAAACACATTAGCAGCAAGCCCATCAAAATTCCCTCAATACAACCATTTCAAAATCAAAATACATAATGTATCGGTGTGAAGTTTTCACAGCCCAAAGCTAAACAGAAACTCATATTCTTTACTTGGGCCAATTCAGATTGCGCTGCAGAATGTTGCAGTATGATTTTACAGTGCAAATTTGCTTGTAACATTTTAACATTGTAAAATCTGTGGAACCTTCCCAACTCCAAGCTCAGTCCGTCTGCATTTGAATTGATCTGTGTTTTCGTTTCTCTACTAAATTGCGCGCAGTGCACTAGAGTGGAGTTTGAATTAAGAGAGTGCCAAAAGGAAATTTGAATAGGTTGCAGAATTGGAGTTTGATTATAGTTGGAGCTTCGTGCCAGCGGCATGCATTAGATGGAGAGTCGAGGACGGCGACAGGCAGAGAGAGAAACATAAAAAGAAACCGAGACGACACATGTTAAGGCCCACATTGAGAGTTGACGTACTGCCTGAAATGGAATGAAAAACGGCACCAGGAAGTCCAATTCGTAGCACATGTAGACTACGCCATACGTAACAGTGGGCACATATTTCAATATTTAAAAAAAAAAAATTACCATGTTTATTGCATGTCCGAGTAGTGGAAATTATGGCCTTGTGACTGCCAGTATGGTTTTATAAGGATGAGGGATCCAAACACTCTCCACTCACTGTTCCAACGAAAAATATTGAACATTTCACTGCCTGGGTGCGTCAGTTTTCACTGACAGATCGCGCTTCGTGCAATGATTTTCTTAGCAGGTATTGGATTTCTGATCCTTCAATTCTATTTGTCCAAAGAGGTGTGTTTACTGTATTTTTTTTCTTATTTTGGGGCAGGGATTCTCGTTTTATTTTTAGGCTGTGTATTTTGGAGGTTTTTTTCAGCGTTGTGCAGATTTATCTGAGCTGGGTTTCTACATGCACAGGTAAAAGGTATTTTAGTCTTGGGTTTGGGAGCTCTATTTTATCTGTGAGGCAAGAACTGGAACAACTACAGGACCTGGAACTGTTGCGGCCGCTGCTACCAGTTTTGTTGGTGGTGGACTTGCTGTGATAGTGATTGGTGTGATGTGAGGGTGGCTAGGGGTGTTCCAGCAATCAAGAGAAAAGCAGTAAGTCAGGCAGCAGCAAGAGATTGATCGATCAGATAGGTTCACTGTGGGCTTGAGAGTAACTTAGAGCTTGAGGCTCCTCCACTGTGTGTTGGCGGTGAATAAACTGGATCAACGGATACAACTACAATTGATGCTGCTGGCTTAGATGCTGGCTCTCTAACAGTATCTTTATCTGCTGGCGCTGTAGGATCTGAAACCGAGCGAAGGGGCGCTGCTAGCAATGGAACTCTATCTGCCGCATCCTCTGCGATTTATATTACTAAAACGGGTGCTGCTTAAAGCGCTGAATCAATAACTTACTTTAGAACTGCGACTAAATACCGATTTATCACTGGCTCTGGGTCAATTTGAGAAACTCAGTCGACAACGAGATCAACTCATTGTCAACACAAGCCAAGAGCCAGAAACACCCATTGTTTCTAATTGTTGTCATTTTCTCGGTGTCATAGTTTTATCATCGAGATAATGAGATGTTCATCTGCCCTATCCTGTGGGGTTGTGGCAATTTCATTTGGAATAGGCATTGGCAGAAATCCTCATAAGGACTCCCTGCCACCCTCTAAAGCTAGAGTTTCCCCATAGTTGATGTAATTGCAATTGGTATTAGTTTGGGCATAATCTGTTTCCATTTATGTGAATGGAATTTTTGAAGAGAGTATGTTAATATTGGGGCAATGAGAGTGTTGAGAGTGTTGGTTGTATCAAAAATAAGATCTTTGAATGCTTTCTAAGCATGGTTGTATGTCGCTCTGCAATGCATTATGCTTTTGGAGAGGGAATTTGGTAGCTATATCCATGAGACTCTTTGGAAGATGAGTCTAGAAGGATTGATGATTGTTAAGTTTTTACTGTCCTAATATATCTTGGTTTGGCTATATCTTGGTTTGGCTAGGCTTGGGGAAAGTCACAGTATCTTTGCTTGGCTGGACTTAGGATTAAGTGAGAGCAGCATGACGGATTCTATCTTGGTTTGGCTAGGCTTGGGGAAAGTCAGAGTATCTTTGCTTGGGTGGACTTAGGATTGAGTGAGAGCAGCATGACGGATTCAAGTTTGTTACTAGAAAGCGTTTACCTTCTCAGTGAACTTAAGACAAGTGAGAGTATTATGGATTTTCTGAACTTGGGGGCCAAGTGAGAGTAGCCATGAAAGGATAAGTTTGTTATTGATCGGGAAGCTGTTTCAGAAAACTCGTCTGCCTTCAGGAATTGCTGCATTTGGGTTGCAGCTAAATGTGCATAATTTATTGGGGCAACTGCACATCATCAAACACATAATAATCAGACCAGATATAAATTTGACTGTTGGAATTTCCATTGTAAACGAGCAACAAATTACAGTCCTTTGGAAGATTAACAACCTACCTGAAGATATTGCCGTTGTACTCCTTTGATACCTGCAACCAAACAAATACACAGTTAGAGTCAAAACCTCAATAGAATTAGGTTGTACATCAAAATAAAACCATCAAGGATTGATTCTTACACATAAGATAATACATGGACCAAAATCTGAAGATCATCCACAGTAAATCTATTCTCATCAAGTAATACATGGTAATGAGTAGGCCGTGAAGTTCCCTACAACAAATAGTAATTCAATAAGAGGTTAGGAAATTTCAAATTCCAAAGCTTGCATCCCACCAGTAAAGTTACGCTTAATTAATGACAGTATACCCATATCAAAGTATACTTACTGTTGGGCCAGCCTGAGGACACAAGTAGAAATCAAAGTTTCTACGATGACAAATCTGAGCATCTACAATAGTCCCTGCATCCAAAAGGAATGTAATTTATAAATCTGTCTTCTTTTTTCTAAATGAAAAAGAGCACATCAAGTTTTCACATTAAGGTCAAGTCCAGAAGGGTTTTTGAACTCATGGATTTTGAACAGCATAATTCATATTTGATGATGGATTTTAACAAAGGTATATTTATCCAAGTGATAAAAGGTTATAAAGAATAGTAACCTGTGTGCACATTGCCTTGACCAGTTGGGAACAGCTTTGTGTGATGATTCTTCTACGCAACAATCAACGTAACCTTGGGCCTCTAACCATCTTCTATATCATTACATGCCTAGTGGATCAATAACCATTCACAGTTTTAGATGAATACTTTTAAACGCATAATAAACAAGATGAAAACTCTCAACCTGAAATTCCACACTGAATGAACTAGGAAATAAGGATAGAATAACCTTGAGTATAGCCTGCAACTCAACATTCAAGACCTGGTCAAATTGTGATTCACTGACTCCATCTCTGGAATATTGACCACATTAGTGACTTCAAAATAGTGTAAATACAAGATGGCCACATTGCTGGCTGATTTTCTCACATCACAGCAAAGAGAAGTAATAAAGTAAAAATAAACGACAACACTGAATGAAATAACCTGATCCCTTTTTGCCTTGCTAAATAATTTTTGTTTATATAATGTATTACCTTCAACTCTCACAGAATTTGGCAACAAATATTGCATTATGTTGAAGATTCATCTAAATAAAGTTAAACCAGTCTAGTCCACACAACAACAGATCAAAAAATAAAGCCCTGCATTTTAGCAACTACTATTCACAATAATGATGCACGCTGCCAAAGATTTTCTCACGTCATTGTACATACAAGATGACCGCATTGCTGGCTGATTTTCTCACATCACAGCAAAGAGAAGTAATAAAGTAAAACAAACGACAGCACTGAATGAAGTAACTTGATGCCTTATTGCTTTGATAAACAATTTTCGTTTATATAATGCATTAGCTTCAACTCTAACAGAATTTGGCAACAAAAACAAATATTGCAGTATGTTAAAGATTCATCTAAAGTTAAACTAGTCTACTATCTTTTAGTCCGCATAGCAACAGATAAAGAAAGCAAACCCTGCACTTTAGTAACTACTATTCATAATGATGCATGCTTCCAAAGAAGCTAATCTCATTAAGCTATGCAATTAAATTTAATAAACAAATGAGAGCACAAAAAGAACAAAATATATCTCAACATTAACTGCATACCTGAAAATGATCATTTGTTGCGGCTTTCTTTCTACGTTTGGTGGAGGATTGCATGTTTGGTAGAAATCTAGAAGTAGCTCTCTCCGTAACCATGATAAAAGGTTGGTCAAATCTTTTTATGTTAAATATACACCAATCATCTGACAATGTTACTTACATTCATATTACTATAAAGCAACACTTTCTCCATTTATTTATTTGCAGGATACAACAATGTTGTCCAAATCATGGAAAAAAATATTGTGAACATGTGCTTACTTGATCATTCCGACGTCTTTCCTGTGGGCAATCGTTTGTGCAGAGCCTCAATCATCTCAACCTTAGGTGATTGTGTTCTCACTAAAGCTTTGTACCTGGATATCAAGGGCCATTTCCGAGAAGCAACAACCTACCAATATATTTGTTTACAGAAATTAACAAAACATGTACAACTTGTACACTGCATGTTAGGTCTCTGTGATTTAGTAGAGTGGCAAGACTAAACACTGCAGAGCCTACATCAAAAACCACTTTGGGATTTCAGGATCTAGCCCTCTTGAATCCAAAGAGGGATCTCTCTATAAGTGCAAAGATTGATTTATCTTTTAAGGTTTTACTATGATATTAGGTTAGCTATTAAGAACAAGGGTTTTTGTTTGTTTGGTTGGTTAGGTATGATTTTTTAATTGGATGGAATATCACAAAATGAAAGAGTTCCAAAAGGTGAAGATGCAAATGTATTGAGAAGTGTTCAGCAGATAGGATTAGTATGAAACAACTTTAAACCATTGGGCAATGGAGTCACAAAAGGGTTTAATTGTACAACAATTTCAAGAGTGGTCCAAGGGGCAAGTCATCTATATCAAAAGATCCTTTAGATTAAATGATGGAGTGGAACATTAAAGTGTTGAGAAAGTGGAAAAAGTCAATCATTTCAACAAGGACTTATCAACTTTCCATACAAGAAAAGCCTTTTTATGAAATTGTTTGAAACTAGCCAAAGGACAGGGCTAACCATAAACTTCTTTGGACAAGCTTGTATTAAAGCTAACTTATCAGACAACAATCCAGTAATCTCACTAGACTACTTTCAGAAGGGATGGAAACAGATAGGGAAACAAAGTGCAACTTAAGATCAAGCAAGAAATCATTAAAATCTAGGCTTGCTTTCAGCATACTCTTAGGGAAACCTTCAAACAAATTTTGGAGAAAGAACTAGAAGACAGGGAAAACCATAAACTTTTCTAGTTTAACTTTACTCAGCATGTAATGAAAATATCATTCAAGAACTTCCTTTCAAGTTTTGCACATCAAGACATGGACTAACCAACATTCCTTGATAATGTTTACACTTAACTTAAGTCATTCTTAAATACACAATTGGAGGAAAACATAAAGATAAAGCTTATCAGTGAGAGTAGGGTACTTTTAACAGTAAATCCTAACTCTATGTTTGCTACTCTTTATCAGAGAAAAGTGAACAAAATGGAATACATGAAAGGAAAACAATAACAGTAAGTGGTACTTCACCAATGATATAGACCAGGATCCCAAGAATCAGCTTGTATATTGATGTCAATCCAGTTACAAACTACATGTCCAATGTTTCATCACAGCACAACTTCTCTTCTCAGCCTAACTTCTTCAATAACTTAACAGAGCTTCAGAGCTTCAAAACTTATTTACATTCAACAATGATTCGATACAGCAACTATTACATCAGAGTCCAACAACCAACCCTTTCCAATGTGCTCCTCAAAAAGATTTTATAAGAAAACAAGGTGGAAGAGTTCCTAGGGTTGAAGTGTAATTAATTCTATACTAAATGCAACTCCTAGCCTTGAAAACCATGCAAGGCATAAGGCAGGAATGCATTGAATTACAACTCTATTCCATTTATTCCATTTCTACTTTTTAGGCTTAGTGGGGAAAAAGATTGACTTTAAGGTTCTTTTTATCTTTTATAATAACTTTACTGACAGTTTAAAATTTGTTCTTTTGTTTGTAATAATTGTTCAGTTGTCTTTGGTCTTAATGTTACTGACTGAGATTTGATCTGGGTATTCCTTTGAGGCAAAGAGACTGTAGGTGTCAATTTGGTAGCTGGGGATTCAATTAGCCCCTTTGACGTGGTTCTTAGGTGTCCTTCATTGTTTTGTCTTCTTTCACTCCTTTAAACATTGATTTACTTTTAATACTGTGTTTATGCCTGATTCGGGCTTTGAGACTTTATCTTTAATCATCCTTGAACTACTGACTGTGCCTATCTGCTTTGTTTGTGGATTAGGCCTTTGATTCCTTTAAACTCTGTTTAGAGCCTTTAATCTTCGGATTATGCTTTGATCCTTCAATTGATTGATGCTCACTGTGTTATGTTTCTTGCAGGTGCGCAGAGGGTTTGTTAGAGAATTTGTTCAAACAGCTGATGATCATGACTTATCGACCTTTTCAAACCGTGAAATTTAAAACCCTAATCCCTTAAATTTGTATTCAGGGCTATGAGGATCGTCATCCTTGACCCATAACACTGAAATGGCTGCGGGAGGGTTTATCCCTGTAATTTTATCCAAACCTGTATAAAACAAACAAAAGTTAATTTAAATCCTGTGAAAATAAGGTTTAAAATTGCTTTCAGAGGTTTAACGAAGGGGGTAGAAATGCTTGAGGATGGATGAAATGCAGTGGCAGAGGAAGAAATCCTGGCAGAAATGGCTAACCAGGTTTGAAACTGAATTTGGCGCGGATTTGAAGAAAGGCAGTTTCTGGAAAACAGGAGGCGGTTTTCGCATTGCATTTGGGGGGGTAGGCGGTATTGGCGTTTGGAATGTGATACGATACATCGGTCGACACGTGGAAAACGAAAACCGCCTATTTCGCAAAAATTTTTGGTGTTAAACTTTATGTGCAAAAATTTTGCGATACGCATTGTCAGTCGTTGGATTGGAGGCTCCAGATCCAACGGCGCGAGGAAAAAAAAAAAGCGATATGAAAGGTGCATGAGCAGAGAGGTAGGTAGGATCCACGATGACATATGGTTGCTTTGTCGCGTAGCAGGAAAGCGTTGGGTTAAAGCACAAGGATCGGGTTTATTCTCGTCTGTTAGATATGATGATCAAGTGGCGGGGATGTAAAATAAAAATGGATGGGAGGTATACAGGTGGGTGAACGGGCGAATGAAAGGTGGCCAAATGGTCGTTGATCTACAGAGATCAACAGTCCATATTTATTTTAAAATTGAAATGTCGAGGATGGAAAAATGGAAGGAAATAACAACGTCGGGGAAATGAAAAAATAGAAGGAAAGTCGGGTTTTGGAAAGGATTTTTAGGCCCTCTAGCGCCCGATTGCAGGGCTTTAGGACGCATGGAGGAAGGGGTTTAAAGGAAATAAGCCCTTGGGGGCTTAATACCTTTGCAGAGGAAAAGACTCTTTTTCGGCCAAAAACAGAGATTTTAAGGCCAAAAGAGGGTTCCGATAGATGAGAGGAGGATTTTTAAGCCGAATAAAAAGGAGGTATAAGGCTTAAAGGGGTTTTTGAAATGATTTAGAAGTCAAATGAAGGTATTTTGAGGGATTTTATGGAAGGAAATGAGGGTGAAAAATGGAATTCATTGTGAGTGAAAAGGGAAGTGAAATGATGGAAAATGGAGCCTCTTTAAACAGTTTTTTTCCCTTAGTAAACAACAGGTACTTTAGGATTAATAGTGAAACAGCAGTGAAGATTAACTCAAAGGGTAATTATCATCATAAGACTTCAAGAACTCACAATTTGGACATGAAATTGTTTCCTGAAGGCCTAAAAAGATTTAGCCACCATTTGGTATGACAAATTTTTTTAAGTGGCTAACAGTGACTCCACTTGGGGAGAACAGCTAGTTCTTTAGGTGTCCAGAACCTCAGCTATTGATCTCTAGCTTTTTAGTAAACCAGTGCCTTCATCCATTAGGCAACAACCTTTCTTTCCTTTGGCTGACCTTTTTATGAGTTGATAATCTTTTCCACAATCCGAAACAACGGAATTTTATCAAAACAACATCTTTACTTGCCCACTTCTATGATTCTAACATTTTTTCTTCTTTTAAAGTGCATTTGGATTAGCAAACTCTCTTCATTAACATTTTATTCTTTTGAAACAGGAAACTAATCTATTTCTACTCATATTTCTCCATGAACTCAGTTTAAACAGTTGAGTTCATAAATTCTCTACCTAACTACTATCTGTCAGGATTAGATTGTCTGACAGACCTTTATTCTCTAAATTCTAAAACAGGAAATTTAAAAGCAGCCAAGCCAGGATTAAGCAATTTGACTTGCTGCAGATCTATGGCATAAAAGCAAGCTGCACGTAGACTTTTATTTTGCAAATAAGTAAAACAAAATTGTGAAGGCTTGAGATCTGAAAACTGAAACATCCTTCATCATTTCTTCAGCTCTGATTTTAGTTTTGTTGGAGCTGCTTCCTCTCTCATTTCTGGTTCAAGTTTTGAGCTTTTTAGAACCAAGTCTTTATCAATCCATGGGTTCAGGATTTGAGCATGTTCGAACCTTTGTTTTTCTATCCTAATCTACCTTACTAATAAGCCAAGATTGAGCTGTTTGGAAAATCTGATTCACTAACCTATCAGCAGTAAATTGAAAAGATAATTAGTCATGATTAGGTTGTATGACTAACTAGAAGTGTGTTTTTAGGAGTGGCATTTGAGCTTGCACACTTCCAGATTTTGTCTCTCTTTTTTGGTATGGGGCTGTACCTTTCTTGTTTTCATTCTGCCCTCTTTTCTATTTTTATTGTTTTTGTATTTTTATTTTTCTAACTTTGAAAGCAAAAATCAACAACTACCTAAATGCTCAAAGGTTGAGCTTTATTGACATTCTTATCTAACCTAATCTAAGTTAAAAATCTCTACTGCTTTATATGGTACAATAATGCCAATGTAGCCAGTTGAGTAGTGACAAAAAGGAATAGAGAAACTGGCTACTAGTCAGAGTTAACCACAGTACATATTGAATCTTAATCTTTAAAATCAAGGCTGTCACGGGAGGTGACAACTTTTTATGTCTTTGGCTCCTGCAAAGGATCCATGCTTGAGAATTTGAGCCAATTGGGGCCTCCACACACTCTTCCATAGGATCAACAAAGAAAAGATGAGAATTCTCTTCTTTTTGGCCCTCCACGATTGGTAGATTGTCTGCCTCTAAGATATCAGCTTTGAGGACTGCATCTTCATCATGTTCCTTGGAAGCATCATCATCATTACCCTGCAAATCAATAAGCAGTGAAATTTCTTCTTTCTCTAAATCTATGCTTGTTTCTAATGTGAATTCGATTTCTTTGGATGACAAATTGATATTAGTAATGGGAGAAGAATTCTCTTGAAAAGATAATATATCCTCAGTAGGACAGTCTTGTATTTGTTTTCTTCCCCAAAGACTTGCCAGTACCTTTTATTGTTTGGGACAGTTGGTCTGAATTTTTCTTGAATTGTATATTGTTTTCTTTCCCAAGGTCTCAGACATGTACTAGCAACAAGGGCTAATCCACAGGCAAAACTATTTTGGTCTTTAGGAATAAGGGTAAGTTGAAACTCTTTAAATGATTTTAACAAATCCATGGCATCATTCCTATAGGCTCTAAGTCTGGGATGTTTAACCATGCATTCGTCATTCACTTGCCTAATCACCAGGTCTGCATTTCCATGAACTGTTATTTTCTGGGCTCCTATTTTCTTCAATAAGTACAGCCCTAAAAGAAGTGCTTCATACTCTACGATGTTATTTGTGCATTGAAAATTCAATTTATATGAATAGGCTTTAGAATAATTGTTTTCTGTATTATAAAGCCATATCCCTGCACCTATACTAGTTTTACTACATGACCCACCAAAATTCATACTCCAAAGAGGACTATTTTCAATTTTACCCTTAATTTCCCTCTTATCCTCTCTGTCTTGAGTGCCATTTGGTTGTTCTGTGCGATAGGCACTATGTTGATGATTATCTTGTTCAAATGAAGGCTCGAAGGCTAGCTGTTTGTTTAGTATTTGATCAATTTCTTCTTCTGTCAAAGGAGAGATTTCTCTTTCAGCATAAACAAAAATACAGTTGCCCTCTTTCTCTTGTGTAAACTGGTTTTGAGGCTGGATGTCTTTTTGAGCCTCTTCTAAGGGATCTTTACTTGTGCTTGCAGGGAAACTTTGAGGATCTTCCATTGTTTCCTGATCTACTTCTGTTTCAAACAACTCCTCATGATTGTTATGATACTTAATTTGAGTGCAGGGTTCATGAGTTGTTTCTTTTATATTATCAGGATGCCACTCTTTTTGTATAATTTGAAACGAGTTATAACATAGAGGGAGAGTCCCTATATGTGCTGGGTGTCTTTTCAGATCATATACTGTGTTTTCTAAGTGGCTATTTGTTTTGCAAAAAGTTTCAGAGACTGGCTATTTATTAATAATCTGATATATCTCTTTTTTTGTCAAAGGGGAAGATGTTTCTATGTTCCTTTGAATAGGAGTACAGCAGTTCTCTGTCTCTTGTGAAGACTGATTTTGAGGCTGGATGTCTTCTTGAGCCTCAGCTATAAGGGATGATGAATCATTATTTGGGTTTTCGGGGATATCTTGAGGAATGTCCTTTATTTCTTGGTTGATTTCTTCCTCAACTGATTCATCTATATTTTTATAATTTTTCAATAGGATATTAAACTCATAAATGGCTGTTAAAAGATCTTCAGTATGTATTTCTTCCAAATCCTCATCATTGTCTATAATGTGTTGGGTGATGTTTTGTGATGGATCATAATGTATTTGACCCCATGCTAATGATGTAGTGTTTCCTTTATAGTTCTCATAAAACACATATTCAAGGTCCTTTAAAGAAAACAAACTACCAGATTTCAACCATTCATACCAATCCCTAGCTTTTCCTTCTAATGTTAGCTGAACATTTTCATTAGGCAATCTTCATGCCATTCAACCTTTAACCTCCATACATGTATGTGAAATTTGATAAGAAGTAATAGTGAGTTATCAAACTTTTCACCTTGAAAAACAGGCAGGTTGTCATCCCAATTCACCCGGGGCGTCTTATGTGGAAACCCAGGGATATGATCTCTGCTCATTGGGGCATATCTTCGTTGTATCCTTGGAATCATGTTTGTAAATCAGGAAAGAGGTCATTATGTCTATTCAACCAGTTCAGAGTCTTCTACCAGTGGAGTCATTTGGTCTTTTGGGAGTTGTAGAGTGTGGAGTCGCCAGGTGGAAAATCTGAATTTTTCTGTCCACCAACAGTATGATTTGGTTTGCTCAATGCATTCTCAAAGGAGTCTACAAAGGCTGGAAGGGTAATAGGCCTACTGGAGGCCAATGGAGTCACCAGGTGAAGAGTTTTTACTTGATTTCAGGGCTTGAATGTTGTTCACCATCAACAATTGAAAACCACTCTAGGCAGACACTTGGTTCATTTGTTAAAAATGGGATTATCTGAGTTGTGAAGTTATCTATTACTTCAGAATTCCCAGTATGGTCGCCAGAAAATGTTAGGTCTCTATAATTTATTAGAGTGGCAAGACTAAACGCTGCAGAGCCTACATCAAAAACCACTTTGGGATTCCAGGATCTAGCCCTCCTGAATCCAAAGAGGGATCTCTCTATAAGTGCAAAGATTGATTTATCTTTTAAAGTTTTAGTATGATATTAGGCTAGTTATTAAGAACAAGGGTTTTTGTTTGTTTGGTTGGTTGGGTATGATTTTTTAATTGGATGGAATATCACAAAATGAAAGAGTTCCAAAAGGTGAAGATGCAAGTGTATTGAGAAGTGTTCAGCAGATAGGATTAGTATGAAACAACTTTAAACCATTGGGCAATGGAGTCACAAAAGGGTTTAATTGTACAACCATTTCAAGAGTGGTCCAAGGGGCAAGTCATCTATATCAAAAGATCCTTTAGATTAAATGATGGAGTGGAACATTAAAAGTGTTGAGAAAGTGGAAAAAGTCAATAATTTCAACAAGGATCTATCAACTTTCCATACAAGAAAAGCCTTTTTAAGCAACTGTTTGAAACCAGCCAAAGGACAGGGCTAACCATAAACTTCTTTGGACAAGCTTGTATTAAAGGTAACTTATCAGACAACAATCCAGTAATCTCACTAGACTACTTTTAGAAGGGATGAAAACAGATAGGGAAACAAAGTGCAGCTTAAGATCAAGCAAGAAATCATTAAAATCTAAGCCTGCTTTCAGCGTACTATTAGGGAAACCTTCAAACAACTTTTGGAGAAAGAACTAGAAGATAGGGAAAACCATAAACTTTTCTAGTTTAACTTTACTCAGCATGTAATGAAAATATCATTCAAGAACTTCCTTTCAAGTTTTGCACATCAAGACATGGACTAACCAACATTCCTTGATAATGTTTACACTTAACTTAAGTCATTCTTAAATACACAATTGGAGGAAAACATAAAGATAAAGCTTATCAGTGAGAGTAGGATACTTTTAACAATAAATCCTAACTCTATGCTTGCTACTCTTTATCATAGAAAAGTGAACAAAATGGCATACATGAAAGGAAAACAATAACAGTAAGAGGTACTTCACCAATGATATAGACCAGGATCCCTTGAATCAGCTTGTATATTGATGTGAATCTAGTTACAAACTACATGTCCAATGTTTCATCACAGCACAACTTCTCTTCTCAGCCTAACCTCTTCAATAACTTAACAAAGTTTCAGAGCTTCAGAACTTATTTACATTCAACAATGATTTGATACAGCAACTATTACATCAGAGTCCAACAACCAACCCTTTACAATGTGCTCCTCAAAGAGATTTTATAAGAAAATGAGGAGGTGGAAAAGTTCCTAGGGTTGAAGTGTAATTAATTCTATACTAAATGCAACTCCTAGCCTTGAAAACCATGCAAGGCATAAGGCATGAATGCATTGAATTACAACTCTATTTCATTTATTCCATTTCTGCTTTTTAGGCTTAGTGGGCAAAAAGATTGACTTTAAGGTTCTTTTTATCTTTTATAATAACTTTACTGACAGTTTAAAATTTGTTCTTTTATTTGTAATAATTGTTCAGCTGTCTTTGGTCTTAATGTTACTGACTGAGATTTGATCTGGGTATTCTTTCGAGGCAGAGAGGCTATAGGTGTCAATTTGGTAGCTGGGGATTCAATTAGCCCCTTTGACGTGGTTCTTAGGTGTCCTTCATTGTTTTGTCTTCTTTCACTCCTTTAAACACTGATTTACTTTTAATACTGTGTTTATGCCTGATTCAGACTTTGAGACTTTATCTTTAATCATCCTTGAACTACTGACTGTGCCTATCTGCTTTGTTTGTGGATTAGGCCTTTGATTCCTTTAAACTCTGTTTAGAGCCTTTAATCTTCGGATTATGCTTTGATCCTTCAATTGATTGATGCTCACTGTGTTTTGTTGCTTGCAGGTGCGCAGAGGGTTTGTAAAGAATTTGTTCAAACAGCCGATGATCATGACTTATCGACCTTTTCAAACCGTGAAATTTAAATCCCTGATCCCTTAAATTTGTATTCAGGGCTATGAGGATCGTCATCCTCGGCCCATAACACTGAAATGGCTACGGGAGGGTTTATCCCTGTAATTTTATCCAAACCTGCATAAAACAAACAAAAGTTAATTTAAATCCTGCGAAAATAAGGTTTAAAACTGCTTTTAGAGGTTTAATGGAGGCGGCGGAAATGCTCGAGGATGGATGAAATGCAGCGGCGGAGGAAGAAATCCTGGCAGAAACGGCTAACCAAGTTTGAAATTGAATTTGGCACGGATTTGAAGAAAGGTGGTTTCTACAAAATCGGAAGTGGTTTTCGCATTGCATTTGGGGGGGTGTTGGGGTTCCCATGTTTTGGCAAGGTTGGTAATACCAAAAGATGAGACAACATAAAACCACTTTCAGACCTCAGGATCTAGCCCTCCTGGGTCCAGAGAGGGATCTCTCTATGTAAGCAAATGTTTATGTCTTTGAAGCTCAAAATTTAAGATGTTAGGCTAGTTATAAGGCTCGGGGTTTGTTTGTTTGATTGTTTGTTTGGTTGTTGGTCATCAGGAAATAAGGGTTCAATATAAGACAAGGATGAGCAAAGAGGATTTGGGCAGAGGTGAAGTATTCCAGAGAACAATGAAAACCATTGGGCAATGGATTCAGGAAAGGATTTGCTTACTAATCAATATGCAGGCTTTCAATTGGGCTAGTCATCTAAAACATTGGATCTTAAAAATGATAGTGTGATGTGGAAATGGTAGGAGAGGAGGAAACAACGCAGAATAGAACACAAAGTTAAAGACCTGAGATCAGAGAGATACTTTGAATTCTCAATTGCTTCGGCCTCCAGCTTGAGGGATCTTAGAAAAGGCTAGCTGGTCGTAGAAGGATTTTAGTGGACAGGGCTTAACTCTAATCCCCAGTGTTCCCAAATCTTCCAGCTAAATCCTAACAAGAACATCTAAGAACAGATTCATTTAATTCATACATCAGAGAGCAGGCAATAACATCCACTACACTGGTTAAATCAACTGAAATCGATCCTTAGATAACACATTTAGTAGAAAACATTGAAGGCAAGGAGAGCAGAAACATAGGGTACCTAACAAGGGTAAATCCTATGCCAATATTCTGATGCAAGCCAGTAGAAACGAAATGAAGTGAATTAAAACACAGAGATAGGAAAACATCACCGCTGCTTTAAATCAGGATCCAAAGAAATGTGCTTGTCATATTAAATAGCAATACCAGTCAAGTGCAACATTGCCAATAGCTGAATACTTAGTCTGAAAACATCTTCCTCAGCCTATCTTACAACTTTACACAGAGACTTATCTCAAGAGAAACAGCTTACAATTCTCTGATAACTGATCAACAACCTTTACAATGAATTTCTTCATGAATTTATAGCTCAAGAGGAGCAGGGAAGGTAGGTGAGAAACTAAATGCAGCATTAAAACTCAGAAGAGGAGGAAAGCCTAGGCCTTCGCTTTGCTTTAAATTTTGAGCATTCAATCCTGGCACTCCCTGGACGAAAGAATGATCTTCTTCAGATTTCAATTTACTCCAAGTATGCCCCTGGTGTACTTTGGCTGCAGTACTATGTATTACTTCTGGTGAATAAAGGTAAATAAATGATGCTAGGGCCTGCCATACTGTGCAACAAATTCTTCTGGTAGCATAGGACTGTTGTAGCGGGGGGGGGGGTGAACTTCGCTTGAACACAATGTAGACTGAAATAATAATGCGTACCGTGTCCTTGTTTAGGAAGAAACATTATGCTGATTTGAAACCCTGATTACATTGTTTTCTGCGCACTGGACCTTTCATGCCATCCATGATGTCTTTCAACTGGTACCTTTGCCTTCTAAAATCCCTGAAAAAACTCAAAGTCTTCTATTTCTTGCCTCAAGCTCTCTGTTGCTCCCGTACTGCCTTTGTTTATGCAATCCGAGCTTTGATGGCGCCGGAGAGGGTTTGCAGAGTTTGAGCTTGGTCCTCTGATGAAATTTATTATGCAAACACTTTTCCGGACAACTTCCAGTAATACCAGGCTCTGAATTCAACTTCCTCTGTGCGTTGTGCCTTTACAGTAGCGTATATGAATTATGGCGGTTTTCTGCCCGCCTGTAACCCTGCAAAACACGAAAACAAATTAAGGAAACCGTGCATGGAGAGGGTGGTGTGGATGACTGCGGAAACGGCGACGTGATACTGTGGATGATGATGCATGCAGAGGATATTATGGAGGAGAAACGTGTAACAGTGAAAAATGCGTTGGGCGACATTAAGACTTTGACCTTGGAATGAAATTACACAGGGGACGAATGAGAAACAACGAACACACGTGGAAAAATGACGTGGCGGTACGGGGTCAACGGCGGGCGTGAGAATAAATCTAGACCGTCCGATCTCGGAGGAGATCGACAGTGGAAAACACGTCGGAGGGCGATAGACAGTGGGCCAAGGGTACGGTTGCCTTGGGTTAACTTCTGCGCAACTCCATGGAGCGATGATCGTTGGATGGGGGAATACATATCGGACAGTTGACATGGATATCGCGCCGTGTTTTCTGCCGAATGATAACATGCGATGAGTGGGTGGTTTTGAAACAGTGCCGCTGCCACGTGTCGCGCGACGAGTGGAATCGCTGGCCCATCGGAAAATACCGCCTACCTCCGAAAGGCGGTGCGATAGAAATCGGATGGTTTTTGAATGGTGCGTGAGGACCACTGGGGCGGGTAAACTCTGACCGTTGATCTGGCGAGCAAATGAACAATTATGATGCGATGCACGGGGCGGCAAACAGAGTGAACGGTGGACGCTGTGGGGAAGCGACGACCGTCCGATCTATACAGATCGACGATTTGCAACGCGCTCGATATGGATTTGAAATAAGCGCTTTCCGGGCTGGCGGGTGGTTCTAGCACCGCGGTCGCGTGGTGGGAAAGGTGCAGGGGTTTGGCCGAAAGGGGCTAGGCCCACATATATGGAGAATATGGCCTTTGGGCCATTTTTATTGCATTTTCGGGCCAACAAAGGGTAGCGATAGGGGAAAGAAAGGAAAATTGGCCTGTAGAAATTTGAATAATAGCTGAATTATTCACCGAGATTATCCTGATTACACACTATTTAAGCTTCATGCATAATACAAAACCTCTTCTACAATTGATCATCAATTTGCGGAAATAGAAGCAGTCGCATGCGCACATTAAAACATAATCAAGCACACATAGAACACAGTATGTAATGTGGAAAGCTTACAGCTGAAAACCCCCAACTATCTATATATTATAATGATAGAGAACCTGTAACAATACATAGCACAAAGCTCCTCACAGCTCTTAGCACTATCTCACATGCTACACACAAACTAGCTCGGATATAGAACAAGTCACAAGTTCAAATCTCTTCCACAAGTCTGCTTGTCTCTACTGCGCAATCCAAGATGAATAATGATGAGATCCAAGTTCGAATCCCACTGGCTTGTACTGCGCAATCCTCATTGGCAATCTCCATCAATGTGTGTGCAAATCTCATGCACAGCTATAGTCACAACTGATAGTAGACTCACCCTTTCACCCACCTCTAACACTGGTCTCCACTGAACTGTCCATGCACTGCAGTTAACTGATGTATTCTTTAGTTGATTTATGAGTTAATAATTAGTGAATTAATTAATAATTAATTCACACCACTCATCACTAGTGTATTTATCAGTTAGACTAAATACAACTAGCTCAACTAAGTTAAACCGAACACAACTCCACCAACTGTCTCATCAACTCCACCAAACTCTGCCACATGAGTTCTAACTGAAGTCAACCATGCAATAGCTCAACTAACCCTTAGGAAAAGTGTATTTCCTTCTGTCAGATGCATGTGCCACATCCAAGCATTAAACTGAAGTGCTCCAAGGGGATAAGATAATTTTTATAGTCTAAATACTATTAAGGGTTAATAATATTCGACTGTTCTATTTTTAGCCCGACAGTCTAAAAATAGATTCCGCCCAATGTCTAAAAATAGAGGTCCATCTATTTTTACCAACATGACCAATCATCCATAAATAGCATCCTGCAACTCATAGACCATGATCCATATGTCTAAAAATAGACATAATCTAAAAATAGACTTTGCGCCAAAATAGCCTGCGGGCCCACTTAGTGAAGGCGACTTCTTTTCACTAAGCTCCATCATCTTATTGCATTTTCAACACTCCCTCTCAACAATATATGGATTAACTGCAACCCCTATCCTGCCTCTGTGGTATTCGAATTTGCTCCTGGTGAGCGCCTTCGTCAAGATATCAGCATCCTGATCCTCCGTGGGAATGTATAAAAGTAACATGATTCTATGCTTCACACAATCTCTGATATGATGGTACCTAATGTCGATGTGTTTGGATCTATCATGAAATACTGGATTAGCCGAGAGTTTAATGCAACTTTGGTTATCACAATAAATCACAGTAGGCTCCAAGTGTGACCCGAACAACCCGACCAGGATCTTCCTCATCCATATGGCCTCGCATGCAGCCAAGCTTGCTGCCATATACTCAGCCTCTGCTGAACTGAGTGCCACAGATCTCTGCTTCCTGCTGTACCAAGAAACTGTTGTCGACCCGATACTGAAGATCCCTCCAGATGTGCTCTTTTTGTCCGTTGGGCTCCCTGCCCAATCTGCATCCGTGAAGCCACATAGCTTCACCTCATCCTCCTGTCTGTACCACAATCCATATCCCGATGTGCCTCTAAGATAACGCAATACATGCTTGCCTGCCTTCCATAAGAGCTTGGTAGGCTTAACCATAGCTTGTGAAAGCTGGTTAACAGCATAGCATATATCGGGTCGTGTATTGACCAGATACATAAGCGACCCCACCAACTGTCGATAAACAGTGGCATCCACTACCTCCGCTGAAGTAGCATCCTCCTTCCTCCAACCTCCAAGAAGAGGAGTATCAACAGGCTTGCAGCCATGCATGTTGAACTTCTCCAGTATCTCTCGGGCATACTTACCCTGAGAAACAAATAGTCCATCACTGCGCTGCCAAATTTCCAATCCCAGGAAATAATGAAGGAGGCCCAAGTCCTTCATCTCAAACTCTCTAGCAAGATCCTCCTCGCATGAAAGTATCAACAGCTCATCACCCGTCAAAATCAGATCATCTACATACAGTACAATGATCAGCAACTTCCCCTCCACCACAATCTGGTACAGGTTAGGATCCGCCTCACTCTTGGAGAATCCAAGTCCGGTGAAATAACTGTCTATCCGTGTGTACCAAGCACGAGGTGCTTGTTTCAACTCGTACAGTGCTCTCTTGAGTCTGCACACATGCGACTCACTGCTGAAGATCTCGAAACCTTCGGGCTGCTCTATGTACACCTCCTCCTCAATGACTCCGTTGAGGAACGCAGTCTTCACATCCATCTGATGGATGTGCCACCCCATCTGCGCTGAGAGAGCTAGGATCGTCCGTATGGAAGAGTACCTTGCGACAAGTGCAAAGGTCTCCTCATAATCGATCCCCTCGATCTGTGAGAAGCCACGGGCAACAAATCTTGCCTTGTACTTCTCCACACTCCCGTCACTCGCCCGCTTCACTTTGTAGATCCATCGCGAACCCACCACCGATTTCCTCCGTCCGTGACACCCTCCATGCACCTGCTTCGACAATCGAATCATACTCTTCCACCATGGCATCTACCCATGTCCTCCACAGTATCAATCGAAAGAGGATGGCTCTCACACGACACATTTTCTCACAAGAGCTATGGTCCAGTTGTAATGGGTCCCTGACTGCCTATAGCTGTAGGTGGTCCTACAACCTTCTCTCGCATCTTGGAGCGGTCGTCAGCCTTCGTAGTGCGCTTCTGCCCTCTGATGGATGGTGCTGCATGAGTGGTCTCTTCCAATCGATGAAATTCCTCTTGTGGCTGATCCACATCCCGAAGCTCATCCTTAGGAACTAATAGCTCCTCATTTTCATGCAAGTGTGGCTCCCTCTCAAGCGAACACTTCATGGCTTTCTCCTCACGAAATTTGATATCCCATCGCACAATACTGGTGCGACTATATGGAAAATACACACGATAGTTGTGGGGCGTATCGGTGTACCCCAAAAATATCCCAACCTCTACAGTTAGCTCCATCTTCTTCCTGGCATCCTTCGTCACATGAATGTAAACAGGTGAACCAAAAATCCTCAAATGGAAAATATCAAATTTACACCAGAAAACGCCCCTTCTGGTGTACTCACATGCCAAGTATCTTGTGAGGACAATGGTTTCAAGACATAAACCGCAAAGCATTGCATGCCTCAGCCCACAAGTGTATGGGTAGGCCCTGATCATGCAACATCGCCCGTGCAGCTCCCACGATCGTTCTGTTCTTCTGCTCAGCAACCCCGTTCTGCTATGGGTTATGAGGTGCTATGAGCTCTCTTCTAATTCATTCTGCGTTGCAAAAGTCCTTGAATTCGCTAGAGATGAATTCACCACCATTGTCGCTCCTTAGAGCCTTCACCTGCTTCCCCGATTCTTTCTCAACCAGTGCCTTGAACTCACAGAACTTTGAGTATGTCTCGCTCTTCTTCTGCATGAAGAAGATCCAGCACTTCCGAGAATAATCATCAACAAAGATCACATAGTACTTGTGCTTTGCTGTCGAAGCTACTGAGAAAGGTCCACACACGTTTGTGTGAATTCTCTCAAGGATCGTCATGGCGTGACTATTCTTCTCGTGAAAGGTGGCTTTCACAAATTTTCCCAAGGTACACCCCTTGCACTGATCTGACTGCGCAAGAGTGCCCTTAGGAAGCCCAGTAGAAATCTGCTGCAGTATCTTCAAAGCTCCATGGTGAAGGTGGCCCAATCTCCTGTGCCACAGCTCGCCCTCATCATCCCGGCTCACCACTTCTCCCGCCTTGCATGCCATTGTTGCGCAGCCATCTACTTGCAACTGATAAAGGTTCTTGACTCAAACCCCTATCTTCCGGGTCTCTCCAGTTGTCTTACTGTGCAGGAAAGCTTTTCCTTCGCTGAAGACCACATCATACCCCTTGTCTTCCAACATCGCCACAGAGATCAGATTCTTCATCAATCCTGGAACATGCAATACTTCCTTCAATACGAAGGGTTTACCAGACTCCCTCTCAAAGAAAATGGTACCGATACCGGTCGCACTGTATCTACCATCATCGCCCATCTCGATGTGCACTCCAAGATCTTTCTCATCCAGATCAGTAAACAAATCTCGATCTCCTGTCATGTGAAAAGACGCACCACTGTCCAAGAACCAACTGAACCCATCACACTTGATACCAAGCATGAGATCAGCGAAAAATCCAGCTCAAAATGCGAGGCAAAGGCCTCTCCCACTGCAGATCCAGTAGCCTGCTTATTTTTCTTCTTCTGCGAACAATTTGTGGCATAATGTCCATGTCGGTGACAAGAAAGACCACCTGACATGTCATAATTGGTTCTTTGCAATCGAATGGAAGGCTAGTTTTCCTTCTTTCTCTTGGCAAACAGCACAATTTTATTCATCGTATGCCTTTGATGAAGATCCGTTTGGTAGCTCCACTTATCTCCTCTTGTCAAGATCCCACCAGCTCGCCTATCCCCGGCAATTTCTCCGACCATTGACAATCCCTATAGGCATGCCAACTCTTCGAAAGACCAAGGAGAGCCAAGCTCACCAATTCCTCATCATCTACAGTCACCCCCACACTTCCCAGCTCATCCCTGCATTGGATGAACTTCTTGAGGTACTTGGGCATACTGTCACCTTTCTCCATCTTTATGTGTCTGAGTTTATCCTTGAGCGCCAGCTTCCTCTGGTCGCTCTTGCTTTGGAATAAATCTGTCAACGCTTTCCACATCAAGTATGGAGAAGCTTTTCCATGCACGCTGAATACAATGTGATCCTTCACGCCCTCCAACAGAATCCTTCGACACTTTGCTGTCTTCTTTTGCCAAGCCTCAACTTGAGCAGCATCAGTAGGCTTTGGGACTTCAGCATCTATGAACTCCTTCAGCCCATTTTCATCTAACACCGCCTCCATCCTATCTCTCCATGCAATATAATTCGAGCTGCCTTCAAGAGCATACTCCAATCGCAATCCGTTGAAAGACATTTTGACTTCGACACCAAGAAAACACTACTACAAATTCGAATTCCACCAGCTCAAAACTCAACCGCTTATGATCTGTGAGAACAAAGTATTTCTAGCACAGAGATCGACTGTAGGGGCATTTACTGGATATATCACCTTTCAAAGAAAGGATGGATCCAGAGGCTACCTAGCCCGATTACAGACTCTGTCTACCAAAATAAATTGTAGCCACTGTAATAGATCCGATGATCAATTTCGCTCCGATACCATGTAGAAATTTGAATAATCGCTGAATTATTCACCGATATTATCCTGATTACACACTATTTAAGCTTCATGCATAATACATAACCTCTTCTACAATTGATCATCAATTTGCGGAAATAGAAACAGTCGCATGCGCACATTAAAACATAATCAAGCACACATAGAACACAGTATGTAATGGGGAAAGCTTACAGCTGAAAACCCCCAACTATCTGTATATTATAATGATAGAGAACATGTAACAATACATAGCACAAAGCTCTCACAGCTCTCAGCACTATCTCGCATGCTACACACAAACTAGCTCAGATATAGAACAAGTCACAAGTTCAAATCTTCTCCACAAGTCTGCCTGCCTCTACTGCGCAATCCAAGATGAGAATGAATGAGATCCAAGTTCGAATCCCACTAGCTTCAACTGCGCAATCCTCATTGGCAATCTCCATCAATGTGTGTGCAAATCTCATGCACAGGTATAGTCACAACTAATAGTCACACTCACCCTTTCACCCACCTCTAACACTGGTCTCCACTGAACTATCCATGCATTGCAGTTAACTGATGTGTTCTTTAGTTGATTTATGAGTTAATAATTAGTGAATTAATTAATAATTAATTCACACCACTCATCACAAGTGTATTTTTCAGTTAGACTAAATACAACTAGTTCAACTAAGTTAAACAGAACACAACTCCACCAACTGTCTCATCAACTCCACCAAACTCTGCCACATGAGTTCTAACTCAAGTCAACCATGCAATAGCTCAACTAACCCTTAGGAAAAGCGTATTTCCTTCTGTCAGCTGCATGTGCCACATCCAAGCATCAAACTGAAGTGCTCCAAGAGGATAAGATAATGTTTATAGTCTAAATATTATTAAGGGTTAATAATATTCGACTGTTCTATTTTTAGCCCGCCAGTCTAAAAATAGATTCCGCCCAATGTCTAAAAATAGAGGTCCATCTATTTTTACCAACATGACCAATCATCCATAAATAGCATCCTGCAACTCATAGACCATGATCCATATGTCTAAAAATAGACATAGTCTAAAAATAGAGTTTGCGCCAAAAATAGCCTGCGGGCCCACTTAGTGAAGGCGACTTCTTTTCACTAAGCTCCATCATCTTGTTGCATTTTCAACATGGCCAAACAAGGAGGATGTGTAGGATGTAAAGGAACTTTGGGAAAATTTAGGGGATTACAAGGGAATTGGACAAGGGGAAAACAAACGCTAGAATGGGTATTCTGCAGGGATACAAGGGTAAGTACAGACTTTTGGAGTACGATTTTTGTAATCAATGAGACCTTATAAAGGGAGTCAGCAGAGGGAAATTTATCAAAGGCAAAAGCACAGGAGACTTCAAGGATGATGTGTCTTCGGGGGAGATGCATTCCTTGAAGGCTAAAAAGTAATTTAGCCCCCTACTTTGCTTGCCAAAAAATTTATAAGGGGGCTAACAGGGGGTAGGCGGTATTGGCGTTTGGAATGTGATACGATACATCGGTCGACACATGGAAAACGAAAACCGCCTATTTCGCAAAAAAAATTGGCGTTAAACTTAATGCGCAAAAATTTTGCGATACGCATCGCCAGCCGTTGGATCGGAGGCTCCAGATCCAACGGCGCGGAAAAAATGCGATATGAAAGGAGCGCGAGCGGAGAGGTAGGTAGGGTCCGCGATGACATATGGTTGCTTTGTCGCGTAGCGGGAAAGCGTTGGGTTAAAGCACAAGGATCGGGTTTATTCTCGTCCGTTAGATCTGATGATCAAGTGGCAGGGATGTAAAAGAAAAATGGATGGGAGGTATACAGGCGGGTGAACGGGCAGATGGAAGGTGGCTAGATGGCTGTTGATCTACAGACATCAATGGTCCATATTTATTTTAAAATTGAAATGTCGGGGATGGAAAAATAGAAGGAAATAATAACGTCGGGGAAATGAAAAAATAGAAGGAAAGTCGGGTTTCGGAAAGGATTTTTAGGCCCTTTAGCACCCGATTGCAGGGCTTTAGGACGCATGGAGGAAGGGGTTTAAAGGAAATAAGCCCTTGGGGGCTTAATACCTTTGCAGAGCAAAAGACTCCTTTTGGGCCAAAAACAGAGATTTTAAAGCCAAAAGAGGGTTCCGATAGATGAGAGGAGGATTTTTAAGCCGAATAAAAGGGAGGTATAAGGCTTAAAGGGGTTTTTGAAATGATTTAGAAGTCAAATGAAGGCGTTTTGAGGGATTTTATGGAAGGAAATGAGGGTGAAAAATGGAATTCATTGTGAGTGAAAAGGGAAGTGAAATGATGGAAAATGGAGCCTCTTTGAACAGTTTTTCTCTCTTAGTAAACAGCGGGTATTTTAGAATTAATAGTGAAACAGCAGTGAAGATTAACTCAAAGGGTAATTATCATCATAAGACTTCAGGAACTCACAATTTGGACATAAAATTGTTTCTTGAAGGCCTAAAAAGATTTACCACCATTTGGTATGACAAATTTTTATAGGTGGCTAACACTGCATATGGTATTCTATTTCATAAACACATTGCAAATAACAATTACAATCAAACAACCAAACAAATAGAAAATCCAAACAAATTATCAATCAATTCTGAGAAGATAAATAATTATAAGCAGAGGAAAAGAAATAAGTAATACATGTAGTAGCAAAGAGAAAGCATTCAATAACAATGGGTCCAAAAAGGACAAAACATGAGTAACTTCTGACAGACAGAGAAGAGGACAAGTCGCAAATAAAAATTCCAAGCAAACTAAGATTCAACTTGAGAAGATACATAGTTACAAGTTTTTACAGTGGAAAAGAAAAAATATACAACGATCGAAAACTAGAACAAACAACTAAGTCATGAAATAAAATGCTAGAATTACTACATACGTTTACCAAACATCAATATATATTACAATTTACGTACAGCTGAAATTGAAGGTGAATCTGCATGCCCCAGAGAACCATGTGATACATCCATGCCAATAATAAGTGTTGGTTTCCCATATATCTTAGGTATCCTATGCCCAAATTCCGAAGCTAAAACAGAGTTGAGGCCACCGAACTGAAAGACAAAACAATTGTTCAAAAATACTATTGCATTAAAGCAAGGGACTTGCCTGGAAAGGAAAGGGCACATCTAGGCAGCTTTAGGTGTAGGAGGTTACCTTTGCATTTATTTTTAATTCCGCATTTGTTAAACACTGGTCATTAACCTTTTTAACAGGTGAAATGCACTGATCCACCACGCCCAGGTCAGACGGGAACTTTTTCTTCCAAGGCCCTAAAGATGAAATAAAATAAAAGATGTTACCAAGTCATAATATATATACTGAACATCATAAAAAGTAAAAACTAGAATATTTCATTGCCACAAGAAATTATGAAATCACCATAAAGATCACTGGTCTTTCTCTCTGGTAAAATGCAGAGCGGAAATTCAGGCCGCTTTGGAAATCTAGACTTCAACTGATTTAGTATGATTTCCACCCTCTCAACTGGAATCCTCCTCTTGTCTTGTGGATTCTCATCCACAGTCCCCATATAGTTGGCCATTTCCTGAAGTAAGCATTCATTTAGGCAATGTTCCAACATGAAGCCCAACTGCAATTGTTCAATTCTTATGTAGAGAGCATACCATTCCTTTTCTTCTACAGCATTGCTGAAGGTCACATCCAATTTCATTTGAATGAACTTTCGAGGAGAAATTAGCAATTGCCCATGCCTCAATTTTCACTGCTCGAATCATAGTCTGAAAACAGGGAACTGGGACTGATTAGAGTTTAATTTGAAACCCAACAGCACTAAACAAATTAAAAGACAAATACCTTATTGTTGAAGTTCCAACGACCATTTACGGTGGTCTCTTCCATCTTCCCAAATTTTAGCTGTTAGGAACCAATCAACATTTTATAGTTAGAGAGAAAATTGACATCCAATTAAAAGCAATATTGACAAACTTGGGATCCTATAAACTTTAAGATGAAGGATAAACACCCGCTTACCATGGGTGGGTCCTGATCAATAACAAACTTATCCTTCATCTTAAAGTTTTCCATGACATATTTTGTCAATATTGCTTTTCACTGGATGTCAATTTTCTCTCTAACTATAAAATGTTGATTGGTTCCTAACAGCGAAAATTTGGGAAGATGGAAGAGACCCCAGTAAATGGTCGTTGGAACTTCAACAATAAGGTATTTGTCTTTTAATTTGTTTAGTGCTGTTGGGTTTCAAATTAAACTCTAATCAGTCTCAGCGCCCTGTTTTCAGACTATGATTCGAGCAGTGAAAATTGAGGCATGGGCAATTGCTAATTTCTCCTCAACAGTTCATTCAAATGAAATTGGGCGTGACCTTCAGCAATGCTGTAGAAGAAAACGAATGGTATGTTCTCTACATAAGAATTGAACAATTGCAGTTGGGCTTCATGTTGGAACATTGCCTAAATGAATGCTTACTTCAGGAAATGGCCAACTGTATGGGGACCGTGGATGAGAATCCACAAGACAAGAGGAGGAATCCAGTTGAGAAGGTGGAAATCATACTAAATCGGTTGAAGTCTAGATTTCCAAAGCGGCCTGAATTTCTGCTCTGCATTTTACCAGAGAGAAAGACCAGTGATCTTTATGGTGATTTCATAATTTCTTGTGGCAATGAAATATTCTAGTTTTTACTTATTATGATGTTCGGTAGATATTATGACTTGGTAACATCTTTTATTTTATTTCATCTTTAGGGCTTTGGAAGTAAAAGATCATGTCTGACCTGGGCGTGGTGAATCAGTGCATTTCACCTGTTAAAAAGGTTAATGACCAGTATTTAACAAATGTGGCATTAAAAATAAATGCAAAGGTAACCTCCTACACCTAAAGCTGCCTAGATGTGCCCTTTCCTTTCCAGGCAAGTCCCTTGCTTTAATGCGATAGTATTTTTGAACAATTGTTTTGTCTTTCAGTTCGGCGGCGTCAACTCTGTTTTAGCTGCGGAATTTGGGCATAGGATACCTAAGATAGCTAGGAAACCAACAATTATTATTGGCATGGATGTATCACATGGTTCTCCGGTGCATGCAGATTCACCTTCAATTTCAGTTGTACGTAAATTGTAAAATATATTGATGTTTGGTAAACGTATGCAGTAATTCTAGCATCTTATTTCATGACTTAGTTGTTTGTTCTAGTTTTCGATAGTTGTATATTTTTTCTTTTCTACTGTAAAAACTTGTAACTACGTATCTTCTCAAGTTGAATCTTAGTTTGCTTGGAAATTTTATTTGCGACTTGTCCTCTTCTCTGTCTGTCAGAAGTTACTCATGTTTTGTCCTTTTTGGACCCATTGTTATTGAATGCTTTCTATTTGCTACTAGATGTATTATTTATTTCTTTTCCTCTGTGCTTATAATTATTTACCTTCTCAGAATTGATTGATAATTTGTTTAGATTTTCTATTTGTTTGGTTGTTTGATTGTAATTGTCATTTGCAGTGTGTTTATCATATAGAATTCCATATGCAGTACACAAGTTGTACATGTTTTGTTAATTTCTGTAAACAAATATGTTGGTAGGTTGTTGCTTCTCGGGAATGGCCCTTGATATCCAGGTACAGAGCTTCAGTGAGAACACAATCACCTAAGGTTGAGATGATTGAGGCTCTGCACAAACGATTGCCCACAGGTAAGGACGTCGGAATGATCAAGTAAGCACATGTTTACATTATTTTTTTCCATGATTTGGACAACATTGTTTTCCATGATTTGGACAACATTGTTGTATCCTGCAAATAAATAAATGGAGGAAGTGGTGCTTTATAGTAATATGAATGTAAGTGACATTGTCAGATGATCGGTGTATATTTAACATAAAAAGATTTGACCAACCTTTTATCATGGCTACGCAGAGAGCTACTTCTAGATTTCTACCAAACATGCATCCTCCACCAAACGTAGAAAGAAAGCCGCAACAAATGATCATTTTCAGGTATGCAGTTAATGTTGAGATATATTTTGTTCTTTTTGTGCTCTCATTTGTTTATTAAATTTAATTGCATAGCTTAATGAGATTAGCTTCTTTGGCAGCATGCATCATTATGAATAGTAGTTACTAAAGTGCAGGGCTTGCTTTCTTTATCTGTTGCTATGCGGACTAAAAGATACTAGACTAGTTTAACTTTAGATGAATCTTTAACATACTGCAATATTTGTTTTTGTTGCCAAATTCTGTCAGAGTTGAAGCTAATGCATTATATAAACGAAAATTGTTTAGCAAAGCAATAAGGCATCAAGTTATTTCATTCAGTGCTGTCGTTTGTTTTACTTTATTACTTCTCTTTGCTATGATGTGAGAAAATCTTTGGCAGCGTGCGTCATTATTGTGAATAGTAGTTGCTAAAATGCAGGGCTTTCTTTCTTTATCTGTTGTTGTGTGGACTAGACTGGTTTAACTTTATTTAGATGAATCTTCAACAGGGCTTGCTTTCTTTATCTGTTGCTATGCGGACTAAAAGATAGTAGACTAGTTTAACTTTAGATGAATCTTTCACATACTGCAATATTTGTTTTTGTTGCCAAATTCCGTCAGAGTTGAAGCTAATGCATTATATAAACGAAAATTGTTTAGCAAAGCAATAAGGCATCAACTTATTTCATTCAGTGCTGTCGTTTGTTTTACTTTATTACTTCTCTTTGCTGTGATGTGAGAAAATCAGCCAGCAATGCGGTCATCTTGTATGTCCAATGATGTGAGAAAATCTTTGGCAGCGTGCTTCATTATTGTGAATAGTAGTTGCTAAAATGCAGGGCTTTATTTTTTTATCTGTTGTTGTGTGGACTAGACTGGTTTAACTTTATTTAGATGAATCTTCAACATAATGCAATACTTGTTGCCAAATTCTGTGAGCGTTGAAGGTAATACATTATATAAACAAAAATTATTTAGCAAGGCAAAAAGGGATCAGGTTATTTCATTCAGTGCTTTCGTTTGTTTTTACTCTATTACTTCTCTTTGCTGTGATGTGAGAAAATCAGCCAGCAATGCAGCCATCTTGTATTTACAATATTTTGAAGTCACTAATGTGGTCAATATTCCAGAGATGGTGTCAGTGAATCGCAATTTGACCAGGTCTTGAATGTTGAGTTGCAGGCTATACTCAAGGTTATTCTATCCTTATTTCCTAGTTCATTCAGTGTGTAATTTCAGGTTGAGAGTTCTCATCTTGTTTATCATGCGTTTAAAAGTATTCATCTAAAACTGTGAATGGTTATTGATCCACTAGGCATGTAATGATATAGAAGATGGTTATAGGCCCAAGGTTACGTTGATTGTTGCGCAGAAGAATCATCACACAAAGCTGTTCCCAACTGGTCAAGGCAATGTGTACCCAGGTTACTATTCTTTATAAACTTTTATCACTTGGATAAATATACCTTTGTTAAAATCCATCATCAAATACGAATTATGCTGTTCAAAACCCATGAGTTCAGAAACACTTCTGGACATGACCTTAATGTGAAAACTTGATGTGCTCTTTTTCATTTAGAAAAAAGAAGACAGATTTATAAATTACCTTCCTTTTGGATGCAGGGACTATTGTAGATGCTCAGATTTGTCATCCTAGAAACTTTGATTTCTACTTGTGTCCTCAGGCTGGCCCAATAGTAAGTATACTTTGATATGGGTATACTGTCATTAATTAAGCGTAACTTTACTGGTGGGATACAAGCTTTGGAAGTTGAAATTTCCTAACCTCTTATTGAATTACTATTTGTTGTAGGGAACTTCACGGCCTACTCATTACCATGTATTACTTGATGAGAATAGTTTTACTGTGGATGATCTTCAGATTTTGGTCCATGTATTTATCTTATGTGTAAGAATCAATCCTTGATTGTTTTATTTTGATGTTACAACCTAATTCTATTGAGGTTTTGACTCTAACTGTGTATCTTCAGGTAGGTTGTTAATCTTCCAAAGGACTGTAATTTGTTGCTCGTTTACAATGGAAATGCCATCAGTCAAATTTATATCTGGTCTGATTATTATGTGTTTGATGATGTGCAGTTGCCCCAATAAATTATGCACATTTAGCTGCAACCCAGATGCAGTAATTCCTGAAGGCAGATGAGTTTCATGAAACAGCTTCCCGATGAGGAAGAGGTGAAGGGTCAACTGCATCTGTAGGAGGACATATCCCTGAGCTCCCTGCTCTTCACCAAAACGTTTGCCACACAATGTTCTTCTGCTGAATCTCAGAATTTTTTCTTCCCTCCATTCTTGCATTTAATTCATTTAAACAACAATACTCTGAAATTGTCAGCAGAGTTGAAATTATAATTGCATCTATGTATGCTTTTATAATCCAGTCTCTCCAACCATCCCAAAACCTTGGGATGTGAGATCTGATATTACAGTGAACATCACTAATGATACATGAACAATCAATTTTGATATATGTAAGGTGAATCTTACAGGGTTGATCAATTGTTGAGTGACGATGCTTGGATGATGATTTGTTATTTTTCAAGAAGTACCATAAATAATGCAAGAAAAATGCGCATGTCCACACATTTGTCTTTAAATTACTTTCAACAATGTTCATAATCAAGATGAATCCTTTAATTTGGACTGAATTTCTTTTTCTTTTGGATTTCATTTCACGGAAAACAGTTGACATATTATGTGCTCTTAACTGAACTTCTCAAAGTGCTTAAAAGGAGTTTAAAATAAGACCTTAAATTAGACTAAAGTGATCAAGTACTACACTATGTAAATTAAGTATTGAATCATTCAAATCTTAAACTGCAAGATTCGTGTCAGATTTATGACAATCAAGAGGGTACTTCTGTTATGATATACAAGAGGGTTCATTCGGCTATACAAGATTAGCTCACTTTCTCTTTGGAAATTTTTGAAAATCTATTTTTAATGCAAATTCAAAAATTTAATTTCAACCTTGAAATTCTCTATATCTGTTATTTGTTGAACATTCAGTCCGAAGGTTGAATCTGAGATATAACTTACAGAGGTATATTTTACTTCTGTCCAACCAAATATACAATGTAGTCCAATAAAATACACACTGATCAATTGTACTTCCAAGGTAAATATTTTCCCAACATGAATCCTAGGATATGATATATTTTAATATTATTTAATTGTAACAATTTTATTTCAGATATAAATCTGCCCAATTATCTTTTATGTTAGTTAAATCAGCTAGCTCTTCATGATAGATTTGGATACTAGACAACCCTATAAACTACTCATTTACAAAGATGACATTATACGCTGCAAGTATACAACGTTTGGATGGTCAAACACCCTCACATATACATAAGAATGAAGTCACAAGTACACACTGATAATGTATTACAAGTTGGTACATGATAGTCCTTTGAGCTTTTCACATGCTAGGACTCTCCAATGTTTTCCAAACCCTAGGTAGGGTGGCAACTATCAATAACAAACCCTAACCAGTAATACAAAGGCCTACAAGGCATCCCACCAAGCTGTCCAAACACCCTAAAGACTCCAAGAACAAGCTAGCATGAACACCAATAAGTCTGTCCTTAATAGTTCACCAAGCTTGCCAAATACAATCTCTTTAAGCAAAATGCTCCAAATCTCTTCTAGGTTTTCTTTGCCACAAACCTTTGGTCCCTCTAACAAAAGGATTCAAACCCTAGCACTTAACGTTTCCTTTAGGATTTGCCTCATAAACCCTCACCCTCACACCTTTACATAATTACGAAAACTCAAAGATATGAGATTAATCTTTGAAGTACAAAAGATCTAATGACCTCTCACATCTCTAGGACAAGACAATTGAATCAATAATCAAGATGTGAACAGGTGAGGTCAATAATAATAAAGTGGATAAGGTCCTTTCAAGCAACCTAATTAATGGGTAGTTAGGATCACATGTAAAGTGATTCAACTCTAATAAGGTGACACATGTCAAGCTTCAAGGTAAACATGACCATCAAACAAGGGTACTAAGGTGACTGTTAGGATTGCATGTGAAGTGCTTCAACTCTAATAAGGTGACACATGTCAAGCTTCAAGGTAAACATGACCATCAGGCAAGTATCCTAAGGTGACTGCTTCACAATGTACGGTCCAATGCTCCAATATGACCTTAGTGATGTGCTCCTACAAGCCCAGTGTACTTCCATAACTGTTCAAACCATGTGTTCTCAAAGCCAATCACAAGTCTTCGTATAAGCAAGCAAGTGATCCCATGCTAACTGAGGCTCAATGTTCTCCAAAATGCCCCGACACTTTTCCAAATGCATTCTCCCAAGGAAATGCATTCTCCTAAGGAAGCAATGGAGCCCTCCCTGTGCACCCTCGTAAAGAATGTCAAAATAGCGCGTATGATTATACCAATATGTTCACTAAGATACATATGTACAATACGAAACAACCAATGGTAGGCATCACAGAATGCATAAAGCACCCTCAAGCATGCTGTAAACATTTTCAGAAAAAAAAACGAAGAACTCTACCGACCAACTCCATTGATTACTGTATTAACTTGACAGCACCAAATAAATTTGAACCAATGATAATTTTTCCTTCGTTTGAAATATTGCTTACATATTTAAATATGGTTGTCTAACTCTTCTAGGTTTTGTTTTCTTTGTCAGAATCTGGGTATACAAGTTTGGATGAGATTGTGACCTTTCATATTTAAAACCTTGTAGATTCAATGCTCTCAAAAACCCTAGGATTCTTGGATTATGGAAACTACATAGTTAAAATTTATAATTTTATCAATTTCTTACTGAACAAAAGTATGCCCAGAAAATAGCCAAACTGCAGAAGAAGAGTTAAACTACATCCATTTAAAAACTCTTAAAAAACAAATGGTAAATCTGAACATTTACAGAGAGAAAATAACAGAGAACTTTTCATCTAACGATACAAGTTGCTTCTCTCCAAAACCCTCGGGGGAAACAAACACAT
The DNA here is from genome assembly GCA_034641835.2 of Pinus albicaulis. Classification (NCBI taxonomy): domain Eukaryota; kingdom Viridiplantae; phylum Streptophyta; class Pinopsida; order Pinales; family Pinaceae; genus Pinus; species Pinus albicaulis. The sequence goes on along the minus strand of CM076578.1, from coordinate 1,970,143,193 downwards.
TCAAATTAAAAATAAAATTTCAAAAATTACTTCGCATACCATCATGAAACTTCAGTACCTCTTTTGTCTCCAGATAACTATCACATTTTTTTAAGAGTTTTACATGTTACATCAATTTCATTTTAACGAATCTGCGAACAAACTTCAGTACCTCTTTCTTCTTCAGCTAACCCTCACTTAATTTTTTAAGAGTTTTACATGTTACATCAAGTCCATTTTAACGAATCTGCTAAGCAACTTCACTACCACTTTCTTCTTCAGATAACTATCACTTAATTTTTTAAGGGTTTTGCATGTTACATCAAGTCCATCTTAATTTTTTAAGGGTTTTGCATGTTGCATCAAGTCCATCTTAATTTTTTAAGGGTTTTGCATGTTACATCAAGTCCATTTTAAGAATCTGCTAATATTTATTTACAGAAGTTGCCAAATTCTAACCAAATACTCTTATCGGAAACGGAAAAGTACCGAAGCATTGCTGATTATCCGGCTTCTATCAGGACTGTTACCTTTTTGGGGTCGGCGTTTCAAATTCCCGGAAGTCTTCACCCGCACTCTGCTAGTCAGTGAACCTACTTTCCCTTTTTGTTTATTCCAAGTCTTTGTCTTTTTTATTTATGCTTTAAGAATTTTTTCTTTTTTTATTAACGCGGTGGAACATATCATCATTACTCTACGTTTTTATCCCCGAATGCCTGTTTTATTAAACTTTAACGGTGGGAGCTTACCATCATTACCATACGTTCTTATCCCCGAATGCCGATTTTTTTTAACTTTAACGGTGGGAACTTACCATCATTACTCTACGTTTTTATCCCCGAATGCCTGTTTTATTAAACTTCAACGGTGGAACTTTACCATCATTACTTTACTTTTTTTAATCCCCTATTGTATTTTTTTATTATATTTTTATCTTTGACTGGGTGGTATTTTACCGTCATTACTTTTTATTCCCCAAATATATATGCACACGTTAGCCGGTGGAATTCAAACGAATTCTTTTGATAGTTTATCTTCTAATTTTATATATAGATAGATATATATATTCGTTATTTTCGAATGTAATCTATTAAAAAATTAAATATAATTTAATTGATATTTGTCTAGATATGTGAAAGAAATTGATGGTAAATTTGTTGATTTAAACTAAAAACCAATGCTACACAATAACTAGTTTTTATTAACAATAAAAACATGAACATTTGAATTTTAAAATACAATAAAATTAGTTTAGTTTAGAAATTGATAATAAATTTGTTGATTTAAACTAAAAACCAATGCTACACAATAACTAGTTTTTATTGCTTAATTTAAATATAATTTAATTAAATATAGAAACAACAAAAATATTAAATTTAGAAACAATAAAAATATAAAGATTTGAATTTTTAAAATGCAATAAAATTAGTTTAATTTAATTTTAAATTATAGTTAAATGTATTATTAATTTATTTTAAAATTATTATTTTAATTGTCACATAAAAATAATTATCTAAATTTATTACCAAAGTTCTATTACACTAATAAGGAAAGTTCTATTGGTAAATTTCAAACTTTTTTTTTTATTTTATAGTTGGCTTGTTTTCTTCTCCAACATGTCTAAAAGTCTAGGTTTAAGTATTCGTTTTAGTATTATTGAATAAGGTACATTAAAATTAATATCATAAAATTTCAGTACTTTAAAAAAAAGTAGTGCTACTTCGTGTTAAATTATTTAGTATTATTGAATAAGATACATTAAAATTAATTATCATAAAATTTCAATATTTAAAGAAAACAAGTGCTATCTAGTAGTTAGTACTTGTAGCTTAATTTAAATATTGTTAAATTGGAGTTTGGACTCCTAAGAAACTGAAAAGTGATAATTAAAAACTTATGAGAAAATAGATATGAAAATGAAAATATTATGCTAAAATGTTGTTTTTTGGTAAGCAATCTACTTCATTGATTGTAATGTAGCTCTATAACTTTAATTTTTTGATAGTGTTTTGTTCAAATTGATATGGAGATTTACTTAGTTTCAATTGAATGAGATTAACATTACAAATTAAATTTTATTATTTTTTAATATTATTTAAAATTATTTATAACTAGTATATATTATATAATCTAACTTTCCATTACTATAATTTTATTTTATTTTAAAGACTAAAATAAATACGGATTTTGAAACTTGAGTTGTTTCAATGTTATGTGTTAGAAAGCTAATTAACATTCAAAAACACACATATTCATTTATGTTGAGGATCTTGCACAAATATTTGTTTGTAAATATGTAAAAAATAAATTTTGCAACATGTTTAAAAGTCTAGGTTTAGGTATTAGTTTTAGTATTATTGAATAAGGTACATTAAAATTAATATCATAAAATTTGAGTACTTAAAAAAAAAAAAGTAGTGTTACTTAGTGTTAAATTATTTGGTATTATTGAATAAGACACATTAAAATTAATTATCATAAAATCTCAATATTTAAAGAAAACAAGTGCTACCTAGTAGTTAATACTTGTCGCTTAATTTAAATATTGTTAAATTGGAGTTTGGACTCCTAAGAAACTGAAAGGTGATAATTAAAAACTTACGAGAAAATAGATATGAAAATGAAAATGTTGTGCTAAAATGTTGTTTTTTGGTAAGCAATCTATTTCATTGATTGTAATGAAGCTCTATAGCTTGAATTTTTTGGTAGTGTTTTGTTCAAATTGATATGGAGATTTACTTAGTTTCAATTGAATGAGATTAACATTACAAAATAAATTTTATTATTTTTTCATATTATTTAAAATTATTTATAACTAGTATATATTATATGATCTAACTTTCCATTACTATAATTTTATTTTTTTAAAGAATAAAATAAATACGGATTTTGAAACTGAGTTGTTTCAATATTATGTGTTAGAAAGCTAATTAACATTCGAAAACACACATATTCATTTATGTTGAGGATCTTGCACAAACATTTGTTTGTAAATATGTAAAAAAATAAATTTTGCAACTTTAAATATGTAAAAAATAATATTTTACAGCTTTTGAAAATAAAAAAATGCCTCAAATTTTACATATAGTTAAATTTTAAATATTAGAAATAAAAATAAATAATATTTTCATTATTTGATATAAAACAAGAAGAAAATCTATATCCAAATTATCAATACAAAATCTTGGAAATTGATTGTGAACTATTATTTTATAATTAAGGTGGAAGTGAAAACAATGTTTTTAATCAACAAGTACTACATAGTTGCTTGTAGGCTAGGCTTAGTTTAAATATAGCTAAATTAAAATAGTTATATTAAAGTAAAAATACTTTATTCAAGTTAGTGTTAAGGTTTAGAATATAGCCAATTTGTGTTTTATTTATTGGTAAATTGAGGTATTTTGTTAATTGTTATTATTATTATTATTATTCAATTTTAAGGTCATGACCAAGCCAAAGACCAATTTGGTGTATGAGACCCCCTTGTTTGTGAGACAAGGGACCCACCTCCAACTTTCCATTATTATATTTTTTATTTTTTAAAAGGCTAAAGTAAACCCCCTGCTCTTAACCATTAAGAAGGCATACATACTCTACCTCTACCCCCCTCTAGTTTAGGAAGAAACAAATGCTCTTAACCATTAGACTCACTCAATTGTATGTAATTATGCATTGTGACATGCATGGGGAAGGTATAATAACTAATTATCATTATAATTATTTATTGTAAAAATTGTGTAAATAAAAAAAAATTCAAAAAATTAGGAGAAGAATGCTCAGGAAATTGTAAAAATTAATAACTAATCATCATAATAGTTATTAATTAAGAAAATCCAAGTAAATAAAAAAAATTAACAAAGTTCAAAAAAAAATTATCCTAAAAATTAGTAACTCTATATAGACAACCATTTTAACAAAAGTAGGAGAAAAATACAAGATTCCAAAAACTAATAACGAATGATCATAATATTTTTTAATAGAGTTCTTTTTAATGTGACTTTTTGAAAAAATTTAGGATTTATTTTTCCGATCTAAATTGTCTAAAATCCAACAAGAATTCATTGAAATCACAAGTTTGACAGGCAAAGTTTTTCAGGTGTTGAATCCATATATGCAATAAAAAAAACCATTTTAAATAACACAAATCAAGATTTCACCTCAATTTTTTCCGTTATTCCAGAAAATCCACCATAAACTCCAAAAAGTCGCATTAAAGACAACTTTGTTTTTAATTATAAAAGTAATGTGTAAAAAAAAAAAAAATTAAGTAAAACTTACAAAATCCTGAAAATTAGTAACTTATATAAATAAAACTATTTTAATAAAATTAGGGAAGGAATGCACAAGACATTCTAAAAGCTAATAACTAATTATCATAATAATTATTAATTTTATTGTTCACCTTCTTTAATTTTTTCTTATGTAGACAATGAAGTGTGTTGAAAAGAGAATCTTTTGAAAATATGATTTTTTATGAATTCAAAAGAGATTCTAAAAAGCTAATAACTAATTGTCATAATAATTATTAATTTTATTGTACACCCTCTTTAATTTTTTCTTATCTAGATAATGAAGTGTGTTGAAAAGAAAATCTTTTGATGAGACTTTGTTTTTCCCATTCAATTTGTCTAAAATCTAGTAGGAATTCATTGAAATCACTTGTTTGATGGATAAATTCTGCATAATCAAAGTGTCCTAGTGAGTGTTGAATCCATATATGCAGTGAAAAAACTTTAAATAACACAAATCAAGATTTCATCTAGGCCAGAAAATCCACCAGAAACTCCAAAAAGTCACATTAAAAACAAATATTTTTTTTTAATCTTTTAATCTTATAATATTTTTTTCTCAACTGATTTGTTTGAAATTTTATTTATAAAAATTATATTAAAACTAACTATCCATTCTGACAAATAAATAAAACATTAATTTAACATAATACATATATAAAAAAATTACCTAGTCAATAATAACTAGAGTTAAATAGTTTAACACTACTCACAAAATTTAGCAGTACAGATCCATTTTAAGTATAGATCTAGCATATTAACATAGGCTAGAGATCAATTTTCTTAAAATACAAACTTTTTTTTAAAACTTAAAATTTGATTAAAAAAAATACTACATCACTCTCATAAGTAGTAGCAATATATAATTTTAAATTGTTTTCCATTCTATGATATCATCCAAAAGAATCTCTAACTAGCACAATCACGTTTACCAATGTGATTGATATACGTCGATAAGCCTATATTAAATATATCTACAACCATATTTACCGATGTGTTTGCCATAAACATATATACACCACCATCATATGTGTATTTGGTTAAAGACAAATATTTGTGATTATTAATAACTATATAAATATCAATAGCCCTATTGTTTTATATTTATTATATAATTGAAATTGATTCTAAGGATTTATGCTATGTTGAAATTGATGAATTTCTTATCGTATATCATTATTTAATAAATTGCAAAAAATGATTTGTCAATTATTTTTGGATATATCATTATTCAATAATTTTTATAGTTAAAGAATTTTAATTCTTATTATAGAAATAAAAAATATGAGGATTCAATCATTTCATATATATAAGAAAACTATATTAATATTAAAACATAATTTTAAAAATATAATTTAAAAGCTATTATTAAAACCTAATATATATTATTATAATATAATAATATTTATATAAACTGAAATATTACTATAATATAAGTGATTGAAGTAATTAAAAAAAATATATGATGGTTTACCATACTAATTGTCTACTTATAGATGAATGTGAGACAAAGATAGTCTCCTTTATCTATAGATTCCTAATTAAAGTTTTATGAATTAGTGATTTAAACTTCACTTCATATTGTTCATGTTTTTTTCACAAATTACTTAGTGTCTAAGTTTCAATTTCTCTTTTTGGTTCATGACATTAAATTTGACAAATGACATAGCAAATTGGTAGAATTTAAAAGCAATTTGTTAATCTAATGTGGAATTATTTATTTTTTTCTATAAAAATTTTCACTATTATTGATTATACAATGTTAATCTTCCAACATTTTGAAAATGAATTACTTTGATGATGAATGAAATGACCGAAATACATTGTTTTAATTTTTATATAGAGTGTTTGATAATACACACTTGAGTCTTTTAGTTGGATATCAAGCTGAAGCGAGGATGAGCATTGCGTGAGCCTGGCTTGTGGTAGCCGCGTGCATCCTAGGGTTAGTGGCCATGGAGGTGTTGGGCACACCCCAGGCGCCTCCCCCTCCTCCTCCTCCGTCCTCATCTGCAGAAGCTTTCAATCTGCTTCTAGCAGGGCTGCCAAAGAAGAAAAAATCAGAAGCTGCAAAGTTTGTAAAGAAGCTGGAAGATATCCCCAAGATTTCTCTTCCACCAGAAACTCCGATTCAGGTTGCTCTATCGTTGGCTGATCGTGCCCTTGTTGGCCAGTTTACTGGGCTTTGGCCATCACCTAAATCCACCGAGAACTGGGTCATCAGGAACTGGGCACCCTTGATTAAGAACAGCGTTACTTCTTATTTTCTGGGGAGAGGATTCTTCCTCTTCGAGTTCTCCTCAAAAGAAGACAAGGACTTGATTTTCTAGAATGGCCCCTACTTTATGGGCCCTCGGGGCCTGTATCTCAACAAATGGACGCCGGATTTCGATCCAGCAGTGGATGTTCCCACGGCGGTCCCAGTTTGGGTTAGGCTCCCAAATCTTCCAGTCCACTGTTGGAACTAGGATTCTCTGAAGCACATAGGAAATTCACTGGGGAAATTCATAGATCGGGCAAACAACAAGGATCAATATGACTGCACTAGAATCTGCGTAGAAGTAGATCTAGAGGTGGGCCTCCCGAAAGCCATAAAAAGCAACGTTGGAAGCTGGACTCATGTGCAAAATCTTGATTATGAACAGTTGCCTTTCAAATGCCGGAAATGTCACGTCTACAGCCACTTCGCTAGAGGTTGCCCGTCTAATGGTGAGGCTGAGCAAGGGAAGGAGGATGGCTGGAATCAGGTCAAGCGCTCCAAAACTTCTCACAAGAACCATAAGCCCAGTGGGCCCATGGAAAAGGCCCTAATCAGGCCCCTGACCAACAGCCCCTTCCCAAGAAGGGGCAAGAAAACAAATTCGATCCATTAAGCTCGCAGATAGAGGGATCTCAGGAGCCCAAGAGTCAAAAGGCTGCCTCCCCAGACAAAGGTACTCTCTCTATCTCTCCCAAGGGTATAAGCACTGTAGAAAGCTCTAAAGGAACCCCCTTAGAAGCCGAGGAAGAGGAACCAGATTCGGAGAATTCGGAGGAAGATGGAGAAATTGGAGACTCCCAAGTCTCTGTAAGGAGATCCACAAGAGGCTGCAAGTCCGGCCAGGAAAAAAGAGAGCAAGAAACGTACAAAGACAAGCTACAGGGCAGTCAACCAACTATGGAGAAGTTGCTAGCAAATAATCCAAAGATGGCGAGAAACCAGTCTCAAGGCTCCAAGGGGGGCCATCAGAACAAAGGTAAATGATGAAGGTCGTCTCCTGGAACTGTAGAGGTATGGGGAGCAAAGCTAAAGAAGAAGCCATAAGAACTTACTAGCATTCCATAAAGTGCCTAGCCCTCCAGAACCTCCACGGGCTGAGACAGATTTTGCTTCACTTTTGCTCAGCCCCTGATATATTCCTCATCCAGGAGACTAAAATGGAGGACTTGTTCTTCCTGCAAACAAGCAAGAAACTCTGGAGCAAAAGTGAAGCAAAATCTGTCTCAGCCCGTGGAGGTTCTGGAGGGCTAGGCACTTTATGGAATGCTAGTAAGTTCTCTATATTATCTAAGACCATAAATACTCACTAGTTGTTTGTGCTCAACCTAGTCTCCTAAATTGAGTTCATTAATTGTCAACCAGGGTCAGTAAACTGTTGAAGTGTGGTGCACTATATGTGCCTAGGTATCTATATCCCACTACGTTGTGTTTAGTGTTTTCTGATGTTTTTGGTTTTATGGTTTTATTTTGAAAAGGAAAAGAACTAAGTGCTAAATGAAGGGAAACTATTGGTCAAAACAGAGTGAAGCTTAAACTATGATGGTAAACAAATGCAAATGCTGAAACAAAACAGAGTCTAACTATGACTAGCAACCAACAAATACAAAGCTTGATAATGACTCTATTGTAAACTCACAACATGAAATTGAAATGAACCTGAGAAATGAACAAGCTAAGTGTCAATGAAGTTTTCTCCTAAATCACTAATCAAACAGATAACTTACAATGTACAACATCTTTATCCATGAATAAAGATTTATTGGAAAATATGTGGAAAAGAATATTTGTAACAAGGTAAAGTTTCTACTCTAAACTAGTTTCTACTTCTGTTTTGCAACTCAATTTAACACCATTAAACCTTTCTCAAAAGTTATAGATTTCTTTTCAAAAATAGTCTTTGAGAAAGAGGCTTGTTTGTGAAATGATAAAGAAGCTGCAAAATACTCCAGACCTTATAATAATACTATCTTTTGTCCAGATAATTGTGTATGAGTATGAATTTTGAACAAAAGAAGTTTTGTAAATAATTAAGCCCGTGAGATTGAATTTATCAACTAAGACAAAGTAAACTACAATGGACAACATCTAAACTTGAAGTGTTAAAGCAATGAGTTAAAACTAAACTAAGATGCTATTAATCTACAATGAGCAGTATTAAACTAAAGAGCCATTATCATACTTGAAAAGAAAGGACAAAGCTGAACCACATGCATTCTACCTCCGGAGTATTCTATTGAAATTGACATGCCATTACTCTATGAAATTACACAGTCCATCTTGTTCATCATGAATAATATGTTGGAAAAGTTTATTAGAACAATTCTGGTTGTATAACTCAATGCAATTGAAACATAAACATAAGATTGAAAGTAAATACTTATCTAAACTGTGAAAACAGAGCTAAAATACTTATCTAAATTATAAAAACAGAGCTGCACAGGAGGTAGGGGCCCTCCACCACCTGGTAGCATGCAATCTAACTCAAAATTGACTCAGTTCATGCAGCAGAATGATGCTTCTTTCATTAAAGGAGAAAATGACTGAAAACAGAGTATTCACGGTTCTGAAATCTAGCAGAAAAAGCCAAAAAACTAACCAGCGTTGCTTGGTCTCCCAAGTCATATTTATAATTAAATTACATAACAGAACTTGAGATAATGTAGGGATTACTGTCTTTCCCATTCCTATTCGAATTAAAACTCTTACTGAAGGTTGTGTACTTTGCTGCAGACAGTTGTAGAGTTTGTGTCCCAGTAGAACTCTACCTCTTGGTTTTGGTTTCCCACGTGCATAACCACATGTAGAATTGTGTTCAGACTTTGTAGGGAACAAGGAATGATGTGGATGAAGTCTAGAATTTGCCCATATGCACCTTTCTTTGAGACGACACCTGTAACCCACTCAAACTGTAAAACAGCTGCGGAATGCGGGATCAGCTACGGAATGCGCGGTCAGCTACGAAATGCCTGTATTCTGTAGCTATTTTGCAGAAAATTGTTAAAATAGCAAAAAATCATGAAAATACAATATGTTAATCAATTTCATGTAACCTTTAAGCAATCCTAATCATTCTTCATTGATTTTAGGCTTATGAAGTGATAAAATAATGATGAAATGAAGTGAAGGTTTGTAAAAGAGAAGGCAATTCTAAGGCTCAACACTAGTTACTTTTAAAAATGCAGCATCTAGTTTCTAAAGAGACCTTTTGTCTCTTCAACGTGTATGTTCCTGTCAATGTTGGGGAAAAAAAGACCTGTTGGGACTCCATAAGAAGCTAAGAAGATCTCGAAAATCTAGAAAATATCATCATTGCGAGCGATCTCAACCTCACTCTTTTATCATCAGAAAAAAGAGGAGGTAGTATTGTCCGAGATCCGGCAAGGGAATGGGCGAAAGATCTATTACAGGACTGGGACCTGCTATACATCAAGCCCTCTTATGGTAAGTTCACTTGGTCTAACAAAAGAATAGGCCCTGGCCATATCGCAGCAAGGCTAGACAAATTTTTCATTCAAAGTTCCTTCCTGCTCCTAGGCATAGAGGCTAGAATGCACATTCTTTCTTGCAGCATATCTGATCACAAACCTATCAAGCTTGAGCTTCAAGCTCATCCTGATCTGGGTCCTATATCCTTCAGGTTCAGCCCTCTCTGGGTCAAGGAGCCTGACTTTATGCACATAGTTCAAGAAAGCTGGTTGCAACCTGTGAATGGATCCCCTTTTTATGTCTGGGAAGAAAAGCTCAGAAGAGTGAAAGTTGCACTAAAAATTTGGGCCAAAACTCTCCTCAATCCTGCAACTGAAATAAAAAAAATCCAAAGTCAGTTAGACACTCATCATTTGCAGGCAGAAGATGCAGATATAACCAAAGAAATCCTTGACAAAGACACCCATCTCCAACAAAATTTCCACAAGGCCTGCCTAGCCAAAGAAGAATATTGGAGACTTAAGTCTCGCTGTCTTTGGCTCAAAGCTGGAGACAGGAACTCTTCCTTCTTCCACAAGCAAGCTCAGGCCATAAAATGCTTCAACTCCATAGCTGAAATCAAAGAAGAAACCGTCACTCATAAGAATTTTGTAAGCATCAAAAGAGCAGCCTCTTTGCACTTTAAAAATCTGTATAGTGAGGTTTTGGAACCGGATCAAAATTCTAGTCTACTTGACTTGGTTCCCCCCTCAATCACAACCAAGATGAATCAGCAGCTAGAAGCTAAAGTCACCAAGACCGAAGTCAGGGATGCTCTTTTTGCTATGGATCCTGACAAAGCCCCGGGGCCGAATGGATTCTCATCCAGATTTCTCCAATCCTACTAGCAAATTGTAGAAAAAGACCTCTTCAAAATGGTTCTTAAATCTCAAGGCTACCAGAAAATCGGAGGAAGTACAAACTCTGCATTTCTTGCCCTCATTCCTAAGGAAAAAGGAGCTAATTCTTTTAATAGATTTCGTCCCATATCTCTCTGCAACATCGGGTACAAGCTGATTACCAAAATCATTGCTAGCAGACTGAAATATATCCTCCCCAAAATTATCCCAGAGAACTAAGGAGGCTTCATTCAGGGTAGACAGATTGTGGACAACTACATTTCAGTTCAAGAGGCGATCCACTCAAGCCAGCATCGCAATGAAAAAGGTATGGTTGTTTTGATTTAGCAAATGCTTTTGATCGAGTTAGGCATAGTTTCATCTTGAATGTCTTGCATAGGTTTGGCTTTGGTGAGAGATTTATAAACTGGGTCCGGGCCTGCATTTCGGAGCCCTGGATTGCTCCATTAGTGAATGGCAGAGCCGCTGATTTCTTCAAAGCTTCAAGAGGACTAAGGCAGGGGTGTCCCCTTTCACCTCTTCTTTTCGTTCTTCAAGCCTCAGTCCTCAGCTTTCATCTAGACAAGAAACTTCAAGATCAGGAGATCCCTGGGCTATGTATAGCAAGAGGAGTTAAGAATATTAATCATGCTCTCTTCGCAGACAACACACCGATGCTGGGGGCTGCCTCGGTTCTCTCGGCCATCAAGTTTAAAGGAGCTATTGATGACTTTTGCAGGGAGTCAGGCAGCATTCTCAACAAGGGGAAATGTCACATCTACTGCTGGAATATTTCGCCCATCTTGCTTAACTCTATAGCTAGATGCTTTGGCTTTGCTGCCTCTTCCTCCTGGACATCTTTTAAGTATTTTGGGCTCCCTGTCTTTCTCAAATGTGCTTACAGCAGGGACTGTCTCCCTCAATTGGAGAAATTTAAGAATAAGCTCCAGGCCTGGGGATTCACTTGGCTTAATATTGCTGGCAAAATTGTTCTCATCAAAGCGGTGCTTAGCAGCCTCCCTCTATTTCAATTCTCAGTCCTTCTTGCTCCCATTGGAATTCTCCGGAAGATTGAGAGCTTAATTCGCCAATTTTTTTGGAAGGGAGGCAAGCAAAATGAGAGAAAAATTCCCCTTTTCAATTGGGAATTTGTTTCCGAACCTCTGATGGAAGGGGGCTTAAACTTTAAAAATCTTTGTCTCCAAAATATCGCTATGGGAGCTAAAATACTATGGAAAATCATAGCACCCAAACCCGGCTGGGCACAAATGGCGTTGTGGAGGAGATACTTCAAAGGTAAAAGAGTTCGTTGTCTGGATAACCCCCTTCCTCATGCCACATCTCCGTTTATGAAGTTCTGTTCCAAATTCGCTCCACTAATCAGCTCTCACAGCTACTGGATTCCCGGCAACGGTAAATCCATCAATCTGTGGACTGATCGCATAATGAACAGAGAGCCACTTGGAGATTGCAGCTCACTGATTGCGCTGCGCAGCTGGATGACAAATGCTGGGCTTAATTCGTTGTGGGGCATTTCCAATTGGATCGGCCCTCTCCGGGCAAGCTGGAATCTGTCTGCTATTCCATCGCACCTTCACTAAGAACGAGATTTGTTGGGCTCTCTGTTGTATGGCTTGGCGCCTTCCCACGCACGCAGCAAGGATGCACGTGGATGGGGTCTATTAATAGGCGGCTACTCCGTTGCAAAGGGATACTCCATGCTTAAAGCGCTGCCTCACGTTCCCCCAGCCCCGGCTCCTTGGAAAGAAATTTGGAATCAGTCAACGCTGCCCAAAATCGACTTCTTCTACTGGCTCTTATGTCATAGAAAAATTCTAACTGATGACATCCTTCAGAAGCGTGGATTCCTTGGCCCGTCTAGATGCTCTCTGTGCAGAGAAAATATGGAAAGCGCCACTCATATTATCCTTCGATTCAAATTTTCAATACAACTCTGGAGCGAATTGATGGACTTTTGGAATCCCAGGTTTGCTCTTCCAAACTCCATTCCTGCTCTGTTTGCAGGCTGGCTGAACAGCTACCCTGGATCTCCTCCTAAAAACAAAGTAATTAAAGCGGCATGGTCCTCCATCCCAGAAGTTTTCTGCTAGCAGGTCTGGCTAGAAAGGAACAGCAGGATCTTCAGGAATAAGCAGCATGATGTCAAGTTTGTTGCGGTCAAGATAAAATGACAGATGAAATAGTGCTTGGGTGATAAAAAAATATGATTCAAACTTAAACCGGCAAGATCTCTCGTGGGGTAACTCTCTAGATCTGCAATTCCAAAAAGCTGACAGCATTATCTCTATTCCCAAAGACTGGCAAATAAGGGAAAATGAAAATGTCTTTCATGATAGGATCTCCAACCAAACATCGTATTCTCTCTTCTTCGATGGAGCTACAAAGGGCAATCTGGGAAAGGCTGGGGCAGGAATTATTAAGAACACAGAAGGTACAGTGATCCATAGTTTCGTTGGGGCCTGGGCCTCAACTCCAGCTTTCAACCAGAGGCATTAGCTCTTCTTCAAGGCTTCAAAATTCTCTCAGAACTGGATATCAGAGAGGCAAATGTTTTTAGGATTCTCAGGTCATCATAAAAATCATTGTGACTAACTAGATTTAAGATTGGCAAGGCAGATCTCTAGAATCAAAAGTCTGAGAAAATCTTTTCAAAATTTGAAATTTTTTCATGTTGAGAGCCAATAATAAAGATGCGGATGCTAATAAAGCAACTCTCCTCTTTGCTGAAATTTTGATAAAGGATAACAAAGAAATATGGGACCCAATTCCATAATCAGTTTATATCATGTTTTACTATCTCTTATTAAACCAATTCGTTTGTATCTATAAGCTTGGGCAAATCACAGAAATTGAATCTCTAGCTGCAAGTAAAAAGAAATGGACTCCTAACATAAGCGCCATGATCCCACTGGTTGCCGAGCTAATTTGGGATTTGCTTCCAATTATTGTAAATCGAATTCTGGCATTCAGGCCGACAAGCTAATACAATCCCATAACCTCTTCTGTTAAAAAAAAAATACACACCTTGTTTTGTATTAAAAAATTTCATAATTATGGTTTATATTAAATTTAATATTAAAATATAATATAAGAAAATATAATAGTTTTAAAAAATTATAACTTAATATTATATAAACTATCTTAAAATTTAAAACCTAAAATATATAACGTATATTGGAATTTAAAATTGAAAATTGAAACACAGATTATAACTTATAATCATTATTTTATTTTATAAAATGATGTTAATATTTTGGCAGTTCGATAAAAATGCAATCAATGAAAGCCAATGAATAGAGAGCACATATATTTGGTTCATTAGGATTTTTGAAAATCATAATTTTAAAAATGTAACGCACCAGAATCAAACACTTAAATGAAGCCACGTTTCAATAATGTAAGTTTTAGCTTTTATATTTTTAATTCGATATTTTTAATCTTCATACGTGGTGAAAAATTAACTTGTACCGTAAATTTTTAATATTGTTTTGTAAAAAAATAATTTAAGGAAGGTTTAAACATATGATTTAGATATGCAAGAAAGTTAGTGGTGTGAATTTCATCCATTGATGCGCTGGCAACGACTAGCATATACTGGCATTTTGAATTTTACAGCATCTGATCAAAAAAATTAATTAAGAAAATCATTAAAGTGGCAATTCCAACAGGGGGTAATAATGTTGGATTTGTGTTTAATAATGTTATCTGAGTTTCATGCTTGTTTGCTTTTGTCCTTACATCCATATTTTGTTTTAATTATGGGTCTTTAATTTCATAGGAATTTGAGAAATTTGTGATTATGTTTTTAACAGGTTTGCTCACAAGAATCTTACTCTGCAATGGACAGAAGGGAGAATCCAGGCCCCAGTCATCAACAAGTGAAGCTCCCACTCCAGTTGTCAACAAGTGAAGCATGCCTATTATTTTATATTTCCTCGAAGAGGAATCATGAGTTTGCATGCTCTATTATATTAAGTATTATGTTAGGAAATTAAGTTTAGAAAAGTTTATGCATTGTATGCATTGGAACAACATTCATCATGTTACCTTTAGCACCAAAAGCAATAGTTGAAGGGTTGGATTATTTTGCTAAAGTTTAAGTAACACAAATGCATATTGTGTCATTTTACATTGAAGAAATTCTTGTACAGTGTAGTGAATTGTCTTGTATGAATGTGAGCGTGTGTGAGAAGTGTCATAATCATATGGGAACTATTTGATATGAATTGACAATTACTTGCTCATACTAAGATAGAGATGTTAGAAGAAAGCATGTTGTGATATTGTAATCACATCTCATGTATGAACATGAATAAGTGTTAATGGATGACTTAAATGTTAATTATTTATTGATTAAGGCTTTAACTAATCATGCTATAAAAGTTGGTTGATGACATCAAAACAGGAAGCGATGGTGACTTATGAAAAGGAAATATTATGCTTAACATGGTGGCAGATAAATGAGTAATGGTTCATGGAGATGGGTGCGATGGTTCACGCAGATGAGTATAAGCTGCAAGATGGTCGATTGTGCATTGGTACATTGTAGGTACATTCATGCCACCAAGATATGAAGATATGAAGACTAGAGGGTAAATGCTATCATATTTATTGTAATGGCTTTAAGCTAGATATTTGTATATTTCCTTGTAAGATTTATCAAACGATGGTTAAGGGATGGTCTCTCTTATAAGCCATTGAGTGAGGGCTAAACACCCTCACATGTGTTTAATAATAAGATTAAACATTTGCTAGTTTTCACCCTACAAGGTTTCCAGGGTATATTGGTGTTCAATGATGTGATTGATTATTGTGTCAAGATGATGATGTTGATTACTTTCTTGTTGTGATGTTCATAATGCCAAGTATGTGATGACTACATGAATAATGAAATGAGTGGAAGGTTACATCATACAGTATTATGTTAATGTACTACAATAGAGGTTGTTAATGGTTAAGCAATTTACTATTCTTATTCTAAGATTACACTATGAACTGGTGAACATTCTATGTAATGATGAGTAAAGAATATTTAATAGTGAATGGATAGTTACCCGTGAGTAACTTGTATAAAAAAATTTAACTCCTTACATTTCCATGTGAAGTTATCGGTGTATGTTACAAAGATGAACCACATTGGTTGGTATCTCTCATCATGTACTTAATTTGAACCACAATGGTTGGTTTGAAATGATTGTCTTCATCTATTTAAATATGAGGCGATGATATGATCTCTCATCTTGTCCTGAAGATGAACCACAATGGTACAATGGTTGGTTCGAAAAGCCACAATGTTTGATGTTCATATGCGGTTATCACCTAAAGACCTCTATACAAATTATGGATCAGAGAATCCAAATTCCAAATATATATATATATATATATATATATATATGCTAAAGAACATTGCCGAAGCTTTTCGAACCAACTAGTGTGGTTCATCATCAGGAAACTAGGTGAACCAAACTGGTTTGTTCTAAACACTTCTGAAATGTTCACATAAACCTAAACCTAAATTCTGAGGAAAAAAATTCTTTAAAAACCATTTAAGTTAAACTCCAAGTTAAACTCTTTGGACTAGTCACAAGCTAATTTACCAATGAATCCCCTCATTTTACTCCATAGTCATCCAATTACTCATTCCAGTGTGGTTCATCGTCAAGACTAAGTGAAAGAATGCTAGTTTTGAACCAACCAGTATGGTTCATCATCAAGACTAAATGAACCAAACTAATTTGTTCAAAACACTTCTACAATGTTCATAGAAAACCTAAATTTTGACAAAAAATAAATAAATAAATGAAATAAAAATAAAATTTCTTTAAAAAACTATTAAAGTCATTTAAGTTAAACTCTTTCTCTTTCTCTTTCTTTCTCTTTGGACTAGTGACAAGCTAATTTACCAAAGAATCCCCTCATGTTACTCCATTGTCATCCAATTACTCATCGACCATCTTTAATCAACATATTATTAAAAAAACTTGACTACGTCTATCCCTAATGTACACCATTTAAATATACCTTAAAAACCCCAAATACACTCCATCAGAAATGGAGCCAACCCCTTCCCACTATGTGTAATTCTATAAATGGCCACCGATCTAAAATTCAGATAGAACAAACACACCCCAATTGTACCTCATAAAATGATTCTAGTTGTTAATTCGAATCCCTATAACTATAACGACCATCATCATTTATCCACGAATACCTAACAGTGGGCACATATTTCAATATTTCAAAAAAATTACCATGTTTATTGCATGTCCGAGTAGTGGAAGTTATGACCTTGTGACTGTCAGTATGGTTTTATAAGGATGAGGGATCCAAACACTCTCCACTCACTCTTCCAACGAAAAATATTGAACATTTCACTGCCTGGGTGCGTCAGTTTTCACTGACAGATCGCGCATCATACCGTGATTTTCTTAGCAGGTATTGGATCTCTGATCCTTCAATTCTATTTGTCCAAAGAGGTGTGTTTACTGTACTTTTTTTCTTTTTATAGTTGTGTTTTCGGCATGGTGTGAGCACTAGAGTTCTAAATTTTTTATTCGTATTTTGGGGCAGGGATTCTCGTTTTATTTTCAGGTTGTGTATTTTGGAAGTTTTTTTTAGCATTGCGCAGATTTATCTGAGCTGGGTTTCTACATGCACAGGTAAAAGGTCTTTTAGTCTTGGGTTTGGGAGCTCTATTTTATCTATGTTCGGATATTTTACTAGTGTTATAACAGTTGCAGGGAGCCTTTTAAGCTCAATTTCCTCTATTAGAGGTCTATTAGTGCTACAAGAATACATACGTGTATCGATGCTATTTTTTGATTGGTGTGGTGGTGCTTTTCAGAATTGTTGGATTTGTGTTTAATAATGTTATCCGAGTTTCATGCTTATTTTCTTTTGTCCTTACATCCATATTTTGTTTTAATTATGGGTCTTTAATATCATAGGAATTTGAGAAATTTGTGATTATGTTTTTAACAGGTTTGTTCACAAGAATCTTACTCTGCAATGGAGAGAAGGGAGAATCCAGGCCCCAGTCATCAACAAGTGAAGCTCCCACCCCAGTCGTCAACAAGTGAAGCATGCTTATTATTTTATATTTCCTCGAAGAGGAATCATGAGTTTGCATGCTCTATTATATTAAGTATTATGTTAGGAAATTAAGTTTAGAAAACTTTATGCATTGTATGCATATGAACAACATTCATCATGTTAGCTTTAGCACAAAAGCAATAACTGAAGGGTTGGATTCTTTTGCTAAAGTTTAAGTATCACGAATGCACATTGTGTCATTTTCCATTGAAGGAATTCCTGTACAGTGGTAGTGAATTGTCTTGTATGAATGTGAGCATGTGTGAAAAGTGTCATAATCATGTGGGAACTATTTGATACAAATTGACAATTACTTGCTCACACTAAGGTAGAGATGTTAGAAGAAAGCATGTTGTGATATTGTAATCACATCTCATGTATGCAAATGAATAAGTGTTAATAGATGACTTAAAAATAAATTATTTATTGAGTAATGCTTTAACTAATCATGCTATAAAAGCTGGTTGATGACATTAAAACAGGAAGCGATGGTGACTTACGAAAAGGAAATATTATGCTTAACATGGTGGTAGATAAATGAGTAATGGTTCATGGAGATGGGTGTGATGGTTCACGCAGATGAGTATAAGCTGCAAGATGGTCGATTGTGTGTTGGTATGTTGTAGGTACATTCATGCCACCAAGATATGAAGATATGAAGACTAGAGGGTAAAAGTTATCATATTTATTGTAATGGCTTTAAGCTAGATATTTGTATATTTCCTTGTAAGATTTATCAAACGATGGTTAAGGGATGGTCTCCCTTATAAACCATTGAGTGAGGGTTGAACACCCTCACGAGCATTTAATAATAAAATTAAACGTTTACTAATTTTCACCCTACAGGGTTTCTAGGGTATATTGGTGTTCAATGATGTGATTGATTATTGTATCAAAATGTTGATGTTGATTCCTTTCTTGTTGTGATGTTCATAATGCCAAGTATGTGATGACTACATGAATAAAGAAATGAGTGGAAGGTTACATCATACAGTATTATGCTAATGTACTACAATAGAGGTCGTTAATGGCTAAGAAATTTACTATTCTTATTCTAAGGTTACACTATGAACTGGTGAACATTCTATGTAATGATGAGTAAGGAATATTTAATAGTGAATGGATAGTTACCCGTGAGTAACTTGTATAATTTTTTTTAACTCTTTACATTTCCATGTGAAGTTATCGGTGTATGTTACAAAGATGAACCACAATGGTTGGTATCTCTCATCCTGTACTAAAGATGAACCACAATGATTGGTTTGAAATGCTTCTCTTCATCTATTTAAATATGAGGTGACGATATGATCTCTCATTTTATCCTGAAGATGAACGACAATGGTACAATTGTTGGTTCGAAAAGCCACAATGTTTTGTGTTCATATGCGGTTATCACCTAAAGACCTCTATACAAATTATGGATCAGAGAAGCCAAATTCCAAATATATATATATTAGGTAATAATCACATGCTAAAGAACATTGCCGAAGCTTTTCGAACCAACCAGTGTGGTTCATCATCAGGAGACTAGGTGAACCAAACAGGTTTGTTCTAAACACTTCTGAAATGTTCACATAAACCTAAACCTAAATTCTGACGAAAAAATTCTTTAAAAAACCATTTAAATTATACTCTTTGGAGTAGTCACAAGCTAATTTACCAATGAATCCCCTCATTTTACTCCATAGTCATCCAATTACTCATTCCAGTGTGGTTCATCATCAAGACTAAGTGAAAAAAATACTAGTTTTGAACCAACCAGTATGGTTCATCATCAAGACTAAGTGAACCAAACTGATTTGTTCAAAACACTTCTGCAATGTTCACAGAAAACCTAAATTCTGACGAAAAAAAAATCCTTTAAAAAGCTATTTAAGTGATTTAAGTTAAACTCCAAGTTAAAATCTTTCTCTTTCTCTTTCTTTCTCTTTGGACTAGTGACAAACTAATTTACCAACAAATCCCCTCATGTTACTCCATTGTCAACCAATTACTCATCGGCCATCTTTAATCAACATATTATAATAAAAAAAACATGACTAGGTCAATCCCTAATGTACACCATTTAAATATACCTTAAAAACCCCAAATACACTCCATCATAAATGGAACCAACCCCTTCCCACTATGTGTAATTCTATAAATGGCCATCGATCTGAAATTCAGATAGAACAAACACACCCCAAGTGTACCTCATAAAATGATTCTAGTTGTTAATTTGAATCCCTATAACTATAACGACCATCATCATTGATCCACGAATACCTAACAGTGGGCACATATTTCAATATTTAAAAAAAATTACCATGTTTATTGCATGTTCGATTAGTGGAAATTATGCCCTTGTGACTGCCAGTATGGTTTTATAAGGATGAGGGATCCAAACGCTCTCCACTCATTGTTCCAACGAAAAATATTGAACATTTCACTGCCTGGGTGCATTATTTTTCACTGACAGATCGTGCATCGTGCAGTGATTTTCTTAGCAGGTATTGGATCTCTGATCCTTCAATTCTATTTGTCCAAAGAGGTGTGTTTATTGTACTTTTTTTCTTTTTATATTTGTGTTTTAGGCATGGTGTGAGCACAAGAGTTCTAATTTTTTTATTCGTATTTTTGGGCAGGGATTCTCGTTTTATTTTTAGGTTGTGTATTTTGGAAGTTTTTTTTGGCGTTATGCAGATTTTCTGAGCTAGGTTTCTACATGCACAGGTAAAAGGTATTTTAGTCTTGGGTTTAGGAGCTCTATTTTATCTGTGTTCGGATAGTTTACTGGTGTTATAACAGTTGCAGGGAGCCTTTTAAACTCAATTTCCTGTGTTAGAGGTCTATTGGTGCTGCAAGAATACGTACGTGTATCGATGCTATTTTTTGGTTGGTGTGGTGGTGCTTTTCAAAATTGTTGGATTTTTGTTTAATAATGTTATCCGAGTTTCATGCTTGTTTGATTTTGTCCTTACATCCATATTTTGTTTTAATTATGGGTCTTTATTCTCATAGGAATTTGAGAAATCTGTGATTGTGTTTTTAACAGGTTTTCTCACAAGAATCTTACTCTGCAATGGAGAGAAGCTAGAATCTAGGCCTTAGTCGTCAACAAATGAAGCTCCCACCCAAGTTGTCAACAAGTGAAGCACGCCTATTATTTTATATTTCCTCGAAGAGGAATCATGAGTTTTCATGCTCTATTATATTAAGTATTATGTTAGGAAATTAAGTTTAGAAAACTTTATGCATTGTATGCATAGGAACAACATTCATCATGTTAACTTTAGCACCAAAAGCCATAGCTGAAGGGTTGGATTCTTTTGCTAAAGTTTAAGTAACACAAATCCACATTGTGTCATTTTCCATTGAAGGAATTCCTGTACAGTGGCAGTGAATTGTCTTGTATAAATGTGAGCGTGTGTGAGAAGTGTTATAATCAGGTGGGAACAATTTGATATGAATTGACAATTACTTGCTCATACTAAGGTAGAGATGTTAGAAGAAAGCATGTTGTGATATTGTAATCACATCTCATGTATGCACTTGAATAAGTGTTAATGGATGACTTAAATATTAATTATTTATTGATTAAGGCTTTAACTAATCATGCTATAAAAGCTGGTTGATGACATCAAAATAGGAAGCGATGGTGACTTATGAAAAGGAAATATTATGCTTAACACGGTGGCAGATAAATGAGTAAGACTTATGAAAAGGAAATATTATGCTTGACATGGTGGCAGATAAATGAGTAATGGTTCATGGAGATGGGTGCGATGGTTCACGCAGATGAGTATAAGCTGCAAGATGGTCGATTGTGCGTTGGTACGTTGTAGGTACATTCATGCCACCAAGATATGAAGATATGAAGACTAGAGGGTAAATGCTATCATATTTATTGTAATGGCTTTGAGATAGATATTTGTATATTTCTTTGTAAGATTTATCAAACGATGGTTAAGGGATGGTCTTCCTTATAAGCCATTGAGTGAGGGCTGAACACCCTCAAAAGAGTTTAATAATAAAATTAAACGTTTTCTGGTTTTCACCCTACAGGGTTTCCAAGGTATATTGGTGTTCAATGATGTGATTGATTATTGTATCAAGATGATGATGTTGATTCCTTTCTTCTTGTGATGTTCATAATGCCAAGTATGTGATGACTACATGAATAATGAAATGAGTGGAAGGTTGCATTATACAGTATTATGTTAATGTACTACAATAGAGGTTGTTAATGGTTAAGAAATTTACTATTCTTATTCTAAGGTTACACTATGAACTGGTGAAAATTCTATGTAATGATGAGTAAGGAATATTTAATAGTGAATGGATAGTTACCCGTGAGTAACTTGTATAATTTTTTTAACTCCTTACATTTACATGTGAAGTTATCGGTGTATGTTACAAAGATGAACTAGAATTGTTGGTATCTCTCATCCTGTACTAAAGATGAACCACAATGTTTGGTTTGAAATGCTTCTCTTCATATATTTAAATATGGGGCGATGATATGATCTCTCATCTTGTCCTGAAGATGAACCACAATGGTACAATGGTTGGTTCGAAAAACCACAATGTTTGATGTTCATATGTGATTATCACCTAAAGACCTCTATACAAATTATGGATCAGAGAGGCCAAATTTCATATATATATATATATTGGGTAATAATCACATGCTAAAGAACATTGCCGAATCTTTTTGAACCAACCAGTGTGGTTCATCATCAGGAGACTAGGTGAACCAAATTGGTTTGTTCTAAACACTTTTGAAATGTTCACATAAACCTAAACCTAAATTCTGACAAAAAAAATCCTTTAAAACACCATTTAAGTTAAATTCCAAGTTAAACTCTTTGGAGTAGTCACAAGCTAATTTACCAATGAATCCCCTCATTTTACTCCATAGTCATCCAATTATTGATTCCAGTGTTGTTCATCATCAAGACTAAGTGAAAAAATGCTAGTTTTGAACCAACCAGTATGGTTCATCATCAAGACTAAATGAACCAAACTGATTTGTTCAAAACACTTCTGCAATGTTCACAGAAAACCTAAATTCTGACCAGGAAAAAAAAAAAAAAACCTATTCAAGTCATTTAAGCTAAACTCAAAGATAAACTATTTCTCTTTCTCTTTCTTTCTCTTTGTACTAGTGACGGGCTAATTTACCAACGAATCCCCTCATGTTACTCCATTGTCATCCAATTACTCATTGGCCATCTTTAATCAACATATTATAAAAAAAAAACATGACTAGGTCTATCCCTAATATACACCATTTAAATATACCTTAAAAACCCCAAATACACTCCATCATAAATGGAGCCAACCCCTTCCCACTATCTGTAATTTTATAAATGGCCACCGATCTGAAATTCAGATAGAACAAACACACCCCAAGTGTACCTCATAAAATGATTCTAGTTGTTAATTCGAATCCCTATAACTATAACGACCATCATCATTTATCCACGAATACCTAACAGTGGGCACATATTTCAATATTTAAAAAAAAATACCATGTTTATTGCATGTTTGAGTAGTGGAAATTATGATATTGTGACTGCCAGTATGGTTTTATAAGGATAAGGGATCCAAATGCTCTCCACTCACTGTTCCAACGAAAAATATTGAACATTTCACTGCCTGGGTGCGTCAGTTTTCACTGACAGATCGCGCATTATGCAGTGATTTTCTTAGCAGGTATTGGATCTCTGATCCTTCAATTCTATTTGTCCAAAGAGGTGTGTTTACTGTACTTTTTTTCTTTTTATATTTGTGTTTTCGGCATGGTGTGAGCACTAGAGTTCTAAATTTTTTATTCGTATTTTGGGGCAGGGATTCTCGTTTTATTTTTAGGTTGTGTATTTTGGAGGTTTTTTTTAGCGTTGTGCAGATTTATCTGAGTTGGGTTTCTAAATGCACAGGTAAAAGGCCTTTTAGTCTTGGGTTCGGGAGCTCTATTTTATCTATGTTCGGATAGTTTACTGGTGTTATAACAGTTGCAAGGAGCCTTTTAAGCTCAATTTCCTCTGTTAGAGGTCTATTGGTGCTGCAAGAATACGTACGTGTATCGATGCTATTTTTTGATTGGTGTGGTGGTGCTTTTCAGAATTTTTGGATTTGTGTTTAATAATGTTATCTGAGTTTCATGCTTGTTTGATTTTGTCCTTACATCCATATTTTGTTTTAATTATGGGTCTTTAATCTCATAGGAATTTGAGAAATTTGTGATTATGTTTTTAACATGTTTGCTCTCAAGAATCTTACTCTGCAATGGAGAGAAGGGAGAATCCAGGCCGCAGTTGTCAAAAAGTGAAGCTCCCACCCCAATCGTCAACAAGTGAAGCATGCCTATTATTTTATATTTCCTCGAAGAGGAATCATGAGTTTGTATGCTCTATTATATTAAGTATTATGTTAGGAAATTAAGTTTAGAAAACTTTATGTATTGTATGCATAGGAACAACATTCATCATGTTACCTTTAGCACCAAAAGCAATAGCTGAAGGGTTGGATTCTTTTGCTAAAGTTTAAGTAACACGAATGCACATTGTGTCATTTTCCATTGAAGGAATTCATGTACATTGGTAGTGAATTGTCTTGTATGAATGTGAGCGTGTGTGAGAAGTGTCATAATCATGTGGGAACTATTTGGTATGAATTGACAATTACTTGCTCACACTAAGGTAGAGATGTTAGAATAAAGCATGTTGTGATACTGTAATCACATCTCATGTATGCACATGAATAAGTGTTAATGGATGACTTAAATATTAATTATTTATTGATTAAGGCTTTAACTAATCATGCTATAAAAGTTGGTTGATGACATCAAAACAGGAAGCGATGGTGACTTATGAAAAGGAAATATTATGCTTAACATGGTGGCAGATAAATGAGTAATGGTTCATGGAGATGGGTGCGATGGTTCACGCAAATGAGTATAAGCTGCAAGATGGTCAATTGTGCATTGGTACGTTGTAGGTACATTCATGCCACCAAGATATGAAGATATGAAGACTAGAGGGTAAATGTTATCATATTTATTGTAATAGCTTTAAGCTAGATATTTGTATATTTCCTTGTAAGATTTATCAAACGATGGTTAAGGGATGGTCTCCCTTATAATCCATTGAGTGAGGGCTGAACACCCTCACGAGCGTTTAATAATAAAATTAAACGTTTGCTGGTTTTTACCCTACAATGTTTCCAGGGTATATTGGTGTTCAATGATGTGATTGATTATTGTGTCAAGATGATGATGTTGATTCCTTTCTTGCTGTGATGTTCATAATGCAAAGTATGTGATGACTACATGAGTAATGAAATGAGTAGAAGGTTACGTCATACAGTATTATGTTAATGTACTAATATAGAGGTTGTTAATGGTTAATCAATTTACTATTCTTATTCTAAGGTTACACTATGAACTGGTGAACATTCTATGTAATGATGAGTAAGGAATATTTAATATTGAATGGATAGCTACCCGTGAGGAACTTGTATAATTTTTTTTAACACCTTACATTTCCATGTGATGTTATTTGTGTATGTGACAAAGATGAACCACAATGTCTGGTATCTCTCATCCTGTACTAAAACTAAACCACAATGGTTGGTTTGAAATGCTCCTCTTCATATATTTAAATATGAGGCGATGATATGATATCTCATCTTGTCCTGAAGATGAACCACAATGGTACAATGGTTGGTTCGAAAAGCCAAAATGTTTGATGTCCATATCCAGTTATCACCTAAAGACCTCTATACAAATTATGGATCAGAGAAGCCAAATTCCATATATATATATATATATATATATATATTGGGTAATAATCACATGCTAAAGAACATTGTTGAAGCTTTTTGAACCAACCAGTGTGGTTCATCATCAGGAGACTAGGTGAACCAAGCTGGTTTGTTCTAAACACTTCTGAAATCTTGACATAAACCTAAACCAAAATTATGCCGAAAAAAATTCTTTAAAAAATAATTTATGTTAAACTCCAAGTTAAACTCTTTGGACTAGTCACAAGCTAATTTACCATTGAATCCCCTCATTTTACTCCACAGTCATCCAATTACTCATTCCAGTGTGGTCCATCATCAAGACTAAGTGAAAAAATGCTAGTTTTGAACGAGCTAGTATGGTTCAAGACTAAATGAACCAAACTTATTTGTTCAAAACACTTCTACAATGTTCACATAATACCTAAATTCTGACGAAAAAATAAAAATTAAAAAAAAAAAAAAAAAATTTAAATAAAAATTTAAAAATTTAAAAATTAAAAAAAAAAAAAAAAATCTTTAAAAAACTATTTAAGTCATTTCAGTTAAACTCCAAGTTAAACTCTTTCTCTTTCTTTCTCTTTGGACTAGTGACAAGCTAATTTACCAATGAATCCCCTCATGTTACTCCATTGTCATCCAATTACTCATCGGCCATCTTTAATCAACATATTATAAAAGAAAACATGACTAGGTCTATCCCTAATGTACGCCATTTAAATATACCTTAAAAACCCCAAATACACTCCATCATAAATGGAGCCAACCCCTTCCCACTATGTGTAATTCTATAAATGGCCACCGATCTGAAATTCAAATAGAACAAACACACCCCAAATGTACCTCATAAAATGATTCTAGTTGTTAATTCGAATGCCTTAACTATAACGACCATCATCATTTATCCACGAATACCTAATAGTGGGCACATATTTCAATATTTAAAAAAAATTACCATGTTTATTGCATGTCCGAGTAGTGGAAATTATGACCTTGTGACTGCCAGTATGGTTTTATAAGGATGAGGGATCCAAACACTCTCCACTCACTGTTCCAACGAAAAATATTGAACATTTCACTGCCTAGGTGCGTCAGTTTTTACTGACAGATTGCTCATCGTGCAATGATTTTCTTAGCAGGTATTGGATCTCTGATCTATCAATTCTATTTGTCCAAAGAGGTGTGTTTACTGTACTTTTTTTCTTTTTTTATTTGTGTTTTCGGCATGGTGTGAGCACTAGAGTTCTAAATTTTTTATTCGTATTTAGGGGCAGGCATTCTCGATTTATTTTTAGGTTGTGTATTTTTTAGGTTTTTTTTAGCGTTGTGCAGATTTATCTGAGCTGGGTTTCTACATGCACAGGTAAAAGGTCTTTTAGTCTTGGGTTTTGGAGCTCTATTTTATCTGTGTTCGGATAGTTAACTAGTGTTATAATAGTTGTAGGGAGCCTTTTAAGCTCAATTTCCTCTGTTATAGGTCTATTGGTGCTGCAAGAATATGTACGTGTATCAATGCTATTTTTTATTGGTGTGGTGGTTCTTTTCAAAATTGTTGGATTTATGTTTAATAATGTTATCTGAGTTTCATGCTTGTTTGCTTTTGTCCTTACATCTATATTTTGTTTTAATTATGGGTCTTTAATCTCATAGGAATTTGAGAAATTTGTGATTATGTTTTTAACAGGTTTGCTCACAAGAATCTTACTCTGCAATGGAGAGAAGGGAGAATCAAGGCCGCAGTTGTCAACAAGTGAAGCTCCCACCCCAGTCGTCAACAAGTGAAGCATGCCTATTATTTTATATTTCCTCAAAGAGGAATCATGAGTTTGCATGCTCTATTATATTAAGTATTATGTTAGGAAATTAAGTTTAGAAAACTTTATGCATTGTATGCATAGGAACAACATTCATCATCTTAGCTTTAGCACCAAAAGCAATAGTTGAAGGGTTGGATTCTTTTGCTAAAGTTTAAGTAACACGAATGCACATTGTGTCATTTTCCATTGAAGGAATTCCCGTACAATGGTAGTGAATTGTCTTGTATGAATGTGAGCATACGTGAGAAGTGTCATAATCATGTGGGAACTATTTGATATCAGTTGACAATTACTTGCTCACACTAAGGTAGAGATGTTAGAAGAAAGCATGGTGTGATATTGTTATCACATCTCATGTATGCACATGAATAAGTGTTAATGGATGACTTTTAAATATTAATTATTTATTGATTAAGGCTTTAACTAATCATGCTATAAAAGTTGGTTGATGACATCAAAACAGGAAGCGATGGTGACTTATGAAAAGGAAATATTATGCTTAACATGGTGGCAGATAAATGAGTAATGGTTCATGGAGAAGGGTGCGATGGTTCACGCAGATGAGTATAAGCTACAAGATGGTCGATTGTGCGTTGGTACGTTGTAGGTACATTCATGCCACCAAGATATGAAGATATGAAGACTAGAGGGTAAATGTTATCATATTTATTGTAATGGATTTAAGCTAGATATTTGTATATTTCCTTTTAAGATCTATCAAACGATGGTTAAGGGATGGTCTCCCTTATAAGATATTGAGTGAGGGTTGATCACCCTCACGAGCGTTTAATAATAAAAATAAACATTTGCTGGTTTTCACCCTACAAGGTTTCTAGGGTATATTGGTGTTCAATGATGTGATTGATTATTGTGTCAAGATGATGATGTTGATTCCTTTCTTGTTGTGATGTTCATAATGCCACATATGTGATGACTACATGAATAATGAAATGAGTGGAAGGTTACATCATACATTATTATGTTAATGTACTACAATAGAGGTTGTTAATGGTTAAGAAATTTACTATTCTTATTATAAGGTTACACTATAAACTGGTGAACATTCTATGTAATAATGAGTAAGGAATATTTAATATTGAATGGATAGTTACCCGTGAGTAACTTGTATAATTTTTTTAACTCCTTACATTTCCATGTGAAGTTATTGGTGTATGTTACAAAGATGAACCACAATGGTTGGTATCTCTCATCCTGTACTAAAGATGAACCACAATGGTTTGTTTGAAATGCTTCTCTTCATCTATTTAAATATGAGGTGATGATATGATCTCTCATCTTGTCCTGAAGATGAACCACAATGGTACAATGGTTGGTTCCAAAAGCCACAATGTTTGATGTTCATATGCAGTTATCACCTAAAGACATCTATATAAATTATGGATCAGAGAAGCCAAATTCCATATATATATATATATATATATATATATATATATATATATTGGGTAATAATCACATGCTAAAGAACAATGTCGAAGCTTTTCAAACCAACCAGTGTGGTTCATCATCAAGAGACTAGGTGAACCAAACTCGTTTGTTCTTGACACTTCTGAAATGTTCAGATAAACCTAAACCTAAATTTTGACGAAAAAAATATTTAAAAAACCATTTAAGTTAAACTCTTTGGACTAGTCACAAGCTAATTTACCAACGAATCCCCTCATTTTACTCCATAATCATCCAATTACTCATTCCAGTGTGGTTCATCATCAAGACTAAGTGAAAAACTACTAGTTTTGAACCAACCAATATGGTTCATCATCAAGACTAAATGAACCAAACTGATTTGTTCAAAACACTTCTGCAATGTTCACCAAAAACCTAAATTCTGACGAAAAAAAAAATTAATAATAATAATAATAATAAAAAAAAAAAAATATATATATATATATATATATATATATATATATATATATTTTAAAAACTATTTAAATTATTTAAGTTAAACTCTTTCTCTTTCTCTTTCTTTCTCTTTGGACTAGTGACAAGCTAATTTACCAACGAATCCCCTCATGTTACTCCATTGTCATCCAATTACTCATCGGCCATCTTTAATCAACATATTATAAAAAAAAAAACATGAGTAGGTCTATCCCTAATGTACACCATTTAAATATACCTTAAAAACCCCAAATACACTCCATCAGAAATGGAGCCAACCCCTTCCCACTATGTGTAATTCTATAAATGGCCATCGATCTGAAATTCCGATAGAACAAACACACCCCAAGTGTACCTCATAAAATTATTCTAGTTGTTAATTCGAATCCCTATAACTATAACAACCATCATCATTTATCGACGAATACCTAATAGTGGGCACATATTTATTTATTTAAAAAAAATTACCATGTTTATTGCATGTCCGAGTAGTGGAAATTATGACCTTGTGACTGCCATTATGGTTTTATAAGGATGAGGGATCCAAACGCTCTCCACTCACTGTTCCAACGAAAAATATTGAACATTTCATTGCCTGGGTGCTTCAGTTTTCACTGACAGATGGCGCATCATGCAGTGATTTTCTTAGCAGGTATTGGATCTCTGATCCTTCAATTCTATTTGTCCAAAGAGGTGTGTTTACTATACCTTTTTTCTTTTTATATTTGTGTTTTCGACATGGTGTGAGCACTAGAGTTCTAAATTTTTTATTCGTATTTTGCGGCAGGGATTCTCGTTTTATTTTTAGGTTGTGTATTTTGGAGGTTTTTTTTAGCACTGTGCAAATTTATCTCGACTGGGTTTCTACATGCACAGGTAAAAGGTCTTTTAGTCTTGGGTTTGGGAGCTCTATTTTATCTGTGTTCGGATAGTTTACTGGTGTTATAACGATTGCAGGGAGCCTTTTAAGCTCAATTTCCTCTGTTAGAGGTCTATTGGTGCTGCAAGAATATGTACATGTATCGATGCTATTTTTTGATTGGTGTGGTGGTGCTTTTCAAAATTGTTGGATTTGTGTTTAATAATTTTATCCGAGTTTCATGCTTGTTTGCTTTTGTCCTTACATCCATATTTTATTTCAATTATGGGTCTTTAATCTCATAGGAATTTGAGAAATTTGTGATTATGTTTTTAACAGGTTTGCTCACAAGAATCTTACTCTGCAATGGAGAGAAGGGAAAATCCAGGCCCCAGTTGTCAACAAGTGAAGCTCCCACCCCAGTCGTCAACAAGTGAAGCTTGCCTATTATTTTATATTTCCTTGAAGAGGAATCATGAGTTTGCATGCTCTATTATATTAAGTATTATGTTAGGAAATTAAGTTTATAAAACTTTATGCATTGTATGCATAGGAACAACATTCATCATGTTACCTTTAGCACCAGAAGCAATAGTTGAAGGGTTGGATTCTTTTGCTAAAGTTTAAGTAACACGAATTCACATTGTGTCATTTTCCATTCAAGGAATTCTTGTACTGTGGTAGTGAATTGTCTTGTATGAATGTGAGCGTGTGTGAGAAGTTTCATAATCATGTGGGAACTATTTGATATGAATTGACAATTACTTGCTCGCACTAAGGTAGAGATGTTAGAAGAAAGCATGTTGTGATACTGTAATCACATCTCATGTATGCACATGAATAAGTGTTAATGGATGACTTAAATATTAATTATTTATTGATTAAGGCTTTAACTAATCATGCTATAAAAGTTGGTTGATGACATCAAAACAAGAAGCGATGGTGACTTATGAAAAGGAAATATTATGCTTAACATGGTGGAAGATAAATGAGTAAGACTTATCAAAAGGAAATATTATGCTTAACATGGTGGAAGATAAATGAGTAATGGTTCATGGAGATGGGTGCAATGGTTGATGCAGATGAGTATAAGCTGCAAGATGGTCGATTGTGCGTTGGTACGTTGTAGGTACATTCATGCCACTAAGATATGAAGATATGAAGACTAGAGGGTAAAAGTTATCATATTTATTGTAATGGCTTTAAGCTAGATATTTGTATATTTCCTTGTAAGATTTATCAAACGATGGTTAAAGGATGGTCTCCCTTATAAGCCATTGAGTGTGGGCTGAACACCCTCACGAGCGTTTAATAATAAAATTAAACGTTTGCTGGTTTTCACCCTACAGGGTTTCCAGGGTATATTGGTGTTCAATGATTGATTGATTATTGTGTCAAGATGATGATGTTGATTCCTTTCTTGTTGTGATGTTCATAATGCCAAGTATGTGATGACTACATGAATAATGAAATGAGTGGAAGGTTACATCATGCAGTATTATGTTAATGTACTAAAATAGAGGTTGTTAATGGTTAAGCAATTTACTATTCTTATTCTAAGGTTACACTATGAACTGGTGAACATTCTATGTAATGATGAGTAAGGAATATTTAATAGTGAATGGATAGTTACGCATGAGTAACTTGTATAATTTGTTTTAACTCCTTACATTTCCATGTGAAGTTATCGGTGTATGTTACAAAGATGAACCACAATGGTTGGTATCTCTCATCCTGTACTAAAGATGAACCACAATGGTTGGTTTGAAATTCTTCTCTTCATCTATTTAAATATGAGGCAATGATATGATCTCTCATCTTGTCCTAAAGATGTACCGTAATGGTACAATGGTTGGTTCGAAAAGCCAAAATGGTACAATGGTTGGTTCGAAAAGCCACAATGTTTGATGTTCATATGCGGTTATCACCTAAAAACCTCTATACAAATTATGGATCAGAGAAGTCAAATTCCATATATATATATATATATAGGATAATAATCACATGCTAAAGAACATCGCTAAAGCTTTTCGAACCAACCAGTGTGGTTCATCATCAGGAGACTAGGTGAACCAAACTGGTTTGTTCTAAACACTTCTGGAATGTTCACATAAACCTAAACCTAAATTTTGATGAAAAAAATTCTTTAAAAAACCATTTAAGTTAAACTCTTTGGACTAGTCACAAGCTAATTTACCAATGAATCCCCTCATTTTACTCCATAGTCATCCAATTACTCATTCCAGTGTGGTTCATCATCAAGACTAAGTGAAAAAATGCTAGTTTTGAACCAACCAGTATGGTTCATCATCAAGACTAAATGAACCAAATTGATTTGTTCAAAACACTTCTGCAATGTTCACAGAAAACCTAAATTCTGACAGAAAAAATAAATAAATAAAAAGTAAAATAAAAAAATAAAAAATAAAAATAAAAATAAAAAATAAAAAATAAAAATAAAAATATATATATAAAACAAAATAAAATAAATAAATAAATAAATAATAATAATAATAAATAAATAAATAATAAATAATAAATCAATAAAATAAAAATAAAATAAAAATAAAAAATCTTTAAAAAACTATCAAAGTCATTTAAGTTAAACTCCAAGTTAAACTTTTTCTCTTTCTCTTTCTTTCTCTTTGGACTAGTAACAAGCTAATTTACCAACGAATCCCCTCATGTTACTCCATTGTCATCCAATTACTCATCAACCATCTTTAATCAACATATTATATAAAAAAGCATGACTAGGTCTATCCCTAATGTACACCATTTAAATATACCTTAAAACCCCCAAATACACTCCATCAGAAATGGAGCCAACCCCTTCCCACTATGTGTAATTCTATAAATGGCCACCGATCTGAAATTCAGATAGAACAAACACACCCCAAGTGTACCTCATAAAATGATTCTAGTTGTTAATTCGAATCCCTATAACTATAACGACTGTTAGGAACCTATAAATATAGGATTCATAATTTTGACTTGACTGATGATAGTCTTGTAAATATGTGCAAACTTTGCTTTCTGCAAGGTGTTTTCCCATATTTTGTAAAAATCAAAAATCAAAAATCAAAAATCAAAAAGAGGGTAAAGTCCTAAAATAAATATCAAGGGACTTAGAAAAAGCAAATACCCCAAAAGAAAAGATGAATAAAATTTAAACTCTGCAAATCCAAATGCCACTACTTTTTACTTTTCAAGTTGATTATGGCAGAGTGTCAATAAATGCCATAATCCATGATGAGTTGAACAATTTAATCTTAACTTGTCATGTTTCAATTTCAAATGTTGTAGATAGAGAATAAAGAATTGTTATAAGGTTTATGTGAACGTTATAAGCTCCGCCCTAGTGGTAAACCTCTGGTAAATCCTTTCCGGCTCCCAAATCTGATTTTTACCCTCTGTGTGCCTATTTTGTACCTGAGAACCCATTTCACGCCTGAAAGCTCCTTTTTGACCAATATAATCTCTTTTTGAAGGCCAAAGACACCTTTCAACTGCAACATATCGACATTAAAAGATCAAATGCAAGTAAAAACTACCAGAAAACCCTTTGACAGCCTAATTCTTGAAAAATTCCTCGAAAATTGCTATTATCTCGCAAAAGCCTCTATTTTAAGTTCACTCTTCAGTATAAACCCTTCAAAAATCATTTCCATGGCTTGAAAAGGTCTTTTAACCAACGGATATCGTCTCAAACATTCAGGAAACCCTTGTTTCCTGTCTTAACCCAGTTTTTTATCTCTCAGATTCCTAATTGAGCACCAAAATACCCATTGAGACTATCTTTGCCCAAGAATTGCTCAAAATTCCCTCTTTTAAAGTGAAATACTCCTGAAAACTGTTTAAACTTGCAGAAGTAAGCCTAACAATGCCTAAAAAACAGAGTTAAACCTCCACAGACTGATCTCATTCCACAGATCTTTGAAGAACCTCCAATCACCTCCCTGCAGTTGTTGTGTAACCAGCTCCAAAAAGAGAAGAAAAGAGATATAAACGCCTTAGAAATGAGCCACTTCGAGGGGGCAACCTGCAATACATTACATAAATGAACAATTCTTGGATGATACAATTTACAAAACCTCCTTTCTATATATAGGAGTCCATGGGGCCATAATGTAATCCTAGTGGGCCACAATGTAATCCTAGCCGACCTAACAATAATAATTTAAGGGCACGATAATAACAAAATGGGGGTTACAAGGGTACAATAATAACAATAAGGGGGTTACACTAACAACAATAAGGGACTATACTAGTAATATAGGGACCTAACATGCCCTCTCCTTCAAAAAAGTGTTGTCCTCAACGCTTGAGTAGCTCTGGGTGCTTCTGTATAAAATTATCATCCTCCCATGTAGAATCTTCAGTGGGTAAGTTCTTCCACTTGATGAGATACTCTGAAATTGATCGATTCCGTAGCTGTCGAGTTCTTGTTTCCATGACTACTTCAGGTTCCAATATGATTTTTCCTTCCTCATCAAGTTCTGGAAATATTGTTTGAACTGGAAGATTTTCACCTATAACCTTCTTTAAGCACGAAACATGGAAAACTGGATGTACTCGCGAAGAAACAGGAAGCTCCAATTTGTATGCCATAGTACCAATATTTTGCAACACCTTGTAAGGACCATAGTACTTTGGTGATAATTTATTATCCTTCTTAGCTTTCTTGAGGGACATTTGTTTGTATGGTTGTAGCAGTAAAAATACCCAATCTCCTACATCAAAACTTCTCTCGCTGCGATGTTGATCTGCCTGTTGTTTCATTCGATTTTGTGCCAAATTCGGGTTATCCTTTAAGAGTTGGAGAACTTCTTGTTGATGCTCGATGTGATCTTCCACTGCTTGAACCTTTGAATTTTCTCTTAAAGATGATGTGATGGATGGTGGATGATATCCATAAAGTGCCATAAATGGGGTCATTTTTGCTGCGGTATGGAAGGAAGTGTTATACCACCATTCAGCGAGAGGTAACCACTTGACCCATTGTGTTTGTTTATCGGATACAAAACAACGAAGATATCCTTCCAAACATTTATTTACTATCTCAGTTTGACCATCAGATTGAGGATGATAAGATGAGCTATGAGCTAATTTAGTACCCAAACAAGAAAATAACTCTGTCCAAAAATTTCCTGTAAAAATGGGATCTCTGTCGCTCACAATAACCCTTGGGCTTCCATGTAGCTTTTGAATTCTGTCCACAAATGTAGTAGCAACTGTACTTGCTTTAAATGGATGAGATAATGCACAAAAGTGTGCATACTTAGTAAGTCTATCAACTACCACCATGATGACATTCTTTCCTTCAGACTTAGGTAAACCTGTGATAAAATCCATTGAAATCTCCTCCCAACGCTGACTTGGAATGGATAAAGGTTGTAGAAGTCCCGGGGTCTTAATTGTCTCCACTTTATTCTGCTGGCAAACCAAACATTACGCCACAAACTTTTGAATATCAGATTTAAGGCCATCCCAAAAAAATTCTTTCTTCACCCTGTGGTAAGTTTTTAAAAATCCTGAGTGTCCTCCTAAAGGAGAAGTGTGCAATTCTAGAAGAATCTTTTGTTTTAGATGGGAATTCTTACAAAGATATAAGCGATCTTTGTACCATAAGGAATCATTTTTCCAACTAAATGTATCAGATGTACTAGGATCTTTTTGCAACTTTTGGATGAGTGTCCATACATCTTTGTCCTTCTTCCATTCATCTCTTGCTTCAGTTATCCAATCTGGTTGGATAATAGAAATGGCACAAAGCAATGCTTCCACCTCTTCATTCTTTCTTGAGAGTGCATCTGCAATAACATTAAGCTTTCCTTTTTTGTAGATTATTTCAAAGTCATAACCCAACATCTTTGTGACCCATTTTTGCTGCTCTTTTGAAGATAGTCTTTGTTCCAAAGTGTTTAAGACTATCATGATCAGTTTTTACCTTGAAGTGTCTTCCCATTAGGTAAGTTCGCCATTTCTTTAGTGCATGCAGTATTGCTAACATTTCCTTCTCATAAATAGGTTTCTGTAAATACTTTCCTTTAATTGGACGACTTTCAAAAGCAATGGGTCTTCCTTCCTGCATTAAAACTGCACCAATTCCATTTCCTGAGGCATCACATTCCACAATAAAGGTTTTTGTGAAGTCTGGTGTAGCTAAGACCGGTGCTAGGCACATTGCCTCTTTAAGACGTTGAAAGGCCTTAGTTGCTTCAGGAGTCCATGAAAATGCATCTTTCTTCAATAATGTTGTTAGAGGTGCTGCTATTCTCCCATAATTCTTAACAAACTTGCGATAATACCCTGTTAACCCGAGAAATCCTTCCAACTTCTTTATGGTTGTGGGGACTTTCCATTCCTTAATGGCTTTAATTTTGTTAGGGTCTACTTTAACACCCTCGTGAGATACAATATGACCCAGATATTCCACCTCTTGTACTCCATAGAAACATTTGGATTTTTTTGCATATAATTGTTTCTCTTGCAATAGTTTGAGCACCCTGTCAACATGTTCAACATGATCCTTCCAAGACCTGCTGTAGATTAGTATATCATCAAAAAATACTAGCACAAATTTTCTAAGGAAGGGTTTGAAAATGGAATTCATCGACCCTTGAAATGTAGAAGGTGCATTGGTAAGGCCAAAAGGCATGACCAAAAATTCATAATGACCCTCATGAGTTCGAAATGCTGTTTTTGGAATATCTTTAGTCTTCATTCTAATTTGATGATATCCTGAACGAAGATCCAACTTGGTAAAACAAATTGCTCCATGTAATTCATCCAATAATTCATTAATCACAGGAATGGGAAATTTGTCTTTAATGTTGAGCTTATTGAGCTCCCTATAATCCGAACACATTCACCATGATCCATCCTTCTTGTGTACCAATACTACAGGAGCAGAGAAAGAACTTTGACTAGGTTGAATTATACCCGCCTCTAACATTTCTGCAATCATACGTTCAATTTCGCTCTTTTGGAAGTAAGGATATCTATAAGGCCTTATGTTTGGAGGAACACTTCCAAGAATCAAATGAATAGCATGATCATGATCACGAATAGGTGGGAGTCCTTTGGGAGTTTCAAACACCTTGGAATGATTGTCCAAGACTTGTTGCAGATCTGCAAAAATAGATGATTTTGATGTCGGAACTTCTAGAGAGCATAATTGTGCAATTACGCCTCATTGTTCTTTCTTTATAAGCTTTGTCATGACATTAGAGCTTATTATCCTTCTTGGCTTCCCTTCAATACCCCGTAATTCGACTTCCTTTCCTTCTGAAAAAAATTTCAAGAAAAGTTCTTGAAAATTAAAAGCTACCGTCCCCAATGTTAGCCACCTATAATATTTTGTTATACCAAAAGGTGGCTAAGATCCTTTTAGAGGCTTTAAACCTTTCTCTTTAGTCTTCATGCTCGTTTATTTCCTTGATAGCTTAAATAGTTGGTTTCAGCATGTTATGGTTCTCCCTGCTATTGTACTCCTAGTACAACATCAGCACCTCCCATAGGAATGGAAAGCATTGGACTAGTCAACACATATTCCCCCATGGTTAGCTTGATATTATGGCATTTTCCAGAGCAATTTATAGTTCCTTCATTTGCAACCATCACTTGACATTCTGGTGCTGGGTATAGGAAACAATTTAATTCCTTGGCTACCTTACAATAAATAAAATTATGGGTGCTACCTGAATCAATCAACACTATTACCTTTTTCTTCTTGATTTGTCCTTTAATCTTGAGAGTTTGAGGAGTGGTAATTCCTACCAGTGCATTACACGATATGGTCGGATTCATTTCTTCCTCTTTTGGGGCTGGTTCCTGGTGTATATCCTCTTCTTCATTTTCTTCTTCCTCTTCACAATCTATGTAAAATAATTTCTTCTCAGCACACTTATGACCTTTAGTGTATTTGCTATCACAACTATAGCAAAGCCCTTTTGCTCTTTTTCTTCCAATTGTTGTGGTGTCAACCTTGTAGGTTGTGGAAATCTAGGCGTAGCAACACTTCCTTCTTTATAGAATTGAGTGGTAGGCTTCCTTGTCGCCATAATTTTACATTCAACTTTTCTTGCCAGCCTGAATGCCTTCTCCAATGAATCAGGTTCCAAAACGCGAACTTCATGTTGGATGTTATCCTTTAAAGTGCCTAGGAAGAGATCAATCCTGTGTTCCTCTGTAAGATCGGTTACCCTTATATTCAATTTTTGGAAGTCCTCAATGTGCTGCCCCACTAAACCCTTTTGTTTGAGATTTATCAATTGGCTAAAGAAGGTGTTGCTCTTTGTATCCTCATAATGTGCTATCATTTCCTCCGTAAAAATTGACCAAGTGACAATTTTTTTACGGAGCAAAGCCATCGATACCATACAAATGTATTTTGTTCTAAATGTAAAGTTGCAATGCGTACCTTTTGTGTGTTTTGCACATTATGGAGATCAAAATATTGCTCCATCTGTAGTATCCATGTTACAGGATCCTTTCCATCAAACTTCCTCATATCCATTTTGGAATATGGTGGTTCTTCCCGCCAACATTAGAGTTTATGAAATCACGATTAACATTTATTTTGTTCTCATCATGAGGTTCTTCTACTATCTTTTCACCATTAGGAAACATTTCTTGTATCAACTTTGTCAAATCTTCAATGTTTGATTTTAGATCATCCATCTTAGCTTCCATGCTAGCTTCCATGCCATCCATCTTAGCTTCCACGCCTTTCTTCAAACCGTCCATCTTCACTTCTACGCCATCCATCTTAGCTTCCATGCCTTTCTTCAAACCGACCATCTTCACTTCCACGCCTTTCTTCAAAACTTCCATTTCATTTTTTGCTGCTTTTTGCGAGAGTGAAATTTGTTGCACTTGCTCTTGTAATTTTGATAGATCATGTTGCAATTCTTCATCTTCATGAGTCATGGTAGAGCCTTGTGAAGGCTTAATGGGTGTTGAATTCTTTTTAGGCGCCATTTTAGAATCCAATATTGATACCTTTTACTTGCTTTGAGGAGCTCGATATTGAAATTGAATTATCTCTGCAATTGAAAATCTTCAATATCTGAAATTCAGCCCTGTTGTAGCCCTCTGAAGCTTCTTTCAAATGCCACAGGTTTGATCTAATTTGGATTCTCCAAGACAAAGTTGTGTCCAATCTCCCACAATGACCTAATTCTGGACTGGTTCAGTAGAGCAAACTTGTAGGACTTGCCACGTGTCACTGTTTCGTCCTTTGTCTCTGAAATTGATAGCCAAGAAACTGCAGTCCGTGTACTTGTGAGCACTTTTTACGGCACTCAAATCCACTGCCCAGAGAGAGTTATTGAAATTTTCCGACGATCACCTCTTTGAGATGAAATTCAGGAGCCTGAAAAAGCACTACCTTCCACAGATCATATCTCCAAAAATATTGCGAACCAAGCTCTGAAATTTTTTGATGAATTTCTTCAGGATTTCAACTTCGCACCATACGAATTTCAGATTCTGAACCTTCGTAGAAAAAAAGTTATAGCAAAAATTCCACGATGACCTGTTTAGGAGCTTGAAAAAAGACCTAACTTCCACAGATGATATCTCCGAAAATATTGCAAACCAAGCTCTGAAATTTTTAGACAATCTTCCCCAGGATTTCAGCTTCGCACCCTAAAAATTTCAGCTTCTGAAACTTCGTAGAAAAAACGTTATAGCGAAAATGCCACGATGACCTGTTTGGAGCAGCGAAACCTTAGAATCCAAAGCTCTGATACCAAATGTTGTGTAACCAGCTCCAAAAAGAGAAGAAAAGAGATATAAACGCCTTAGAAATGAGCCACTTCGAGGGGGAAACTTCCAATACATTACATAAATGAACAATTCTTGGATGATACAATTCACAAAACCTCCTTTCTATATATAGGAGTCCATGGGGCCATAATGTAATCCTAGTGGGCCACAATGTAATCTTAGCCGACCTAACAATAATAATTTAAGGGCACAATAATAATAAAATGGGGGTTACAAGGGTACAATAATAACAATAAGGGGGTTACACTAACAACAATAAGGGACTATACTAGTAATATAGGGACCTAACAATTGTTATGTGTAATTAGGATGTTACCTAGAATTTTAGGTCTGCTTCCATGTCCCTGATTGCGTATCCCTGCTTCCGCATTCTTGTATTCTGGAAATTTGGTGGGATATTGAAGATTATCCAAAAGAGATATAAAGATAAAGGATAAAGTGTACTAAAGTACAAACATAATATGTTCACAGATGTTTAGTAGACTAGTCTCTTCAATGAGGAACATATGAATTTTGTCTTTACCTTGTTGCAAAATTTGAACAGCTTAGATACCATTTAACACTATTGTCTTGGTGCCTTCGAGTTTAAGTTCTTGTTGCTATTGTTGTTATTATTATTTTGTTTTCTTGGAAGATGCTTTCAGAAACACCCCTGGGGGCCTTACCGTTGCATGAGCCAAGTAAGAAGTCTGTCTTTAACTTGCAAATCTTGAATTACTTGGATGCCGTTTTACACCGTTTTCTGGTCTTTGTAGGTTTGTTTTCTTTATTGTTATGGTTTCTGGGAAGTTTATTTAACAAACAAGCCTTTGAGGTTGTGGTTTTCACTGCATGACAGACAGTTCCTTCTGTGTAGGTGTCATTTCTGAGGATTATCTACTCTGCCAAAAGTGCTTGGGAGAAGCATTTGTTCTCATCCTTTTTTGATATTGCATTTGGGTGGGGCAAGCCAGAAGGAAAATAGAACTTTGGTGGATGGCTTAATACTCCCATCCTCACCATTGGACCAAGGCTCCATTGGCAAGTTTGAATTGTGTTCGGTGATGTTATTGCTTCAAATTTGATTGCCTAAGTGCTCCTGTTAGTTTGATTTTAGATGCTTAGTATATATCTTCCCATTGACAAAATTTCCCATCATACAAACATTATCATGTTCAGTGTTGGCTTTTCTCATTAGGTTGCTCATGGTTCCAATTTCAAGCATCCACAGTAAAAATGGAGTCTATTCTTTCTCTTTACTTTTGGAGTGTATGGACAGGCACCATTATCGCTCTTTTAGCTTGAATTTAGTATGTAAAGGCACATCTAGAGGCAGGAGTAAACAAATTCTGTAGGTTGGTAAAGTCTCAAGGAGATGTGTCTTCAATAATACATTCCCTATTTATGAATTAGTCAAATGCACCAGAGGTTGTCATAGAAATGAAGTTACCTCTTATGAGACCTGCAAGTTTTAGATGTTGCAAAAGTAAGGTAAAACTTCAATTATGCTTGTTTTAAGTGACTTTCAAGATTATGTGTAATGATAACCATGTAATTGACAAATGATATAGCAGGAATTTCATGGCATCTCCCATGCCCGATAAACATTTATATTAGATGATCTCATTTGAACTGATCCAAATGATTGACATCTGAGATGGTAATTACATGACTCTCTCTCTAACTGTCAAAGAATGCTGTAATGATGAGTTCTGAATCTATTGGAATGAAACAAAGTTCAGATCTCTGTAGTGAATTTTAAAAGAATACTGATACATATAAGAATAGGAAAAAGTTAACGTGAATGAAATCAGAAATCTAGTAATTTATGCTGTATAGTGCAATTTGCAGGCAAACAGATACTAACCTCTAGCGACACTGAGGTACCTCAACTGAGACTTAATGGAGAAGATCGATTTACTGATGGCCTGTTGAATCTGCAGAAGCCACCCTGCCAGTTGTCTTCCAAATTTGAAGATGTTGGGATGTTTGTTTACCTTAGGTTTAGAATGAAACAATCTTAAATTTGTTATCAGATCATTGTGCCTGTTTAATATATATTGTTCTGTTGACTGCATAGTTTCCTACAATATAGTTTTATGATCTTACTGGGCAGCAAGAATATTTGTTTTAATTGCCTTTATTATTGGCTTTAATCTAGAAGTTATCTGGTTGGCTTTGGATTGTTGCTCATGGTCCGGTTTCTGGATTCCTCTATTGCATAAATATGGTGTGATCTTTTCTGTATTTTTGCTCTATATTAACTTTTTAAAAACCACTAAGTAACTAGAGATGTCGTTGACTAAATCTTCTTTGATTTCTTGAACATTCTATTTGAGTACAAAACAGGGACTGACCATGTTGTTTTTACATGTGGGGAAAATGCAGGTTTATCAGAACTTCAAAGCCATTGTCAAATACTGTTTCAATGAATCAAATGGAAATGATAGTCAGTTGGCAACTAATCAATATTCCATTGGATATATTAGTCCACAGAGATTAACTGGAGGGCCAATTCCTGGAAAGCTGAATCCAAGCATTATGTCCTTCAAGATTGTTAAAGAATGCCCTTTGATTATAATGATTCTTTTTGCCTTCCATGGACATTATACCCAAAAGAATGTGCCTGTTCTCCTCCCCTTGATGGTGGATGCAATATCCATTCCTGATCCCCAGCATGTTTCACCTCACCTGAGAAATCATTATTTTGAATTGAAGTCTGCACAAGTCAAGGTGAGGTTATACATTTTCTTTGTAATGACTTGCTGACATCAAATTTTAATTAACACTTCTCTGTTTGTTTGTTTTTAATTACAGGGCACACACACACACACATTCCCAAACAATTGTTTATGCAAATCAAAATTGAGCTTGATGTAATCCAATCCAACCTTGAACCAATGAGGGACCAGATACCAAGTACCAAAAAACTTTGGAGACTACCATTTTGCTTACTTCTAGAAATTGACTATTCATAGTTTATATGCACAGTGACCTGAAATGACAGAGACCATAGAAAAGACATGCTGCTCATAAAGCAACCAACTGAGGTTCTGATAAATGAATAAAGGTTGACGCCCAACCCTGGCTTTAGCATTAGCTATTGCACTTATGCTCTTTTAATGGGAAATACGAACGATTTGAGTTTCTTAAATGATCTTAGCATCATTTATGCTTCTTACTATAACCTTGATGCCTGCATGAGCTACTCCATGTTTTGCCTAAAGAGTTGGCAACTTGGCAGACTGACTTTAGATCTCCCTGAATAATCTGATACTGAAGTCTTATTTCATTGGAAAATTTTTAACCCCCTAATTAAAATTTCTGAATTTCTCAAAATTGTTAGATGACCTTGAATATAAGGAAGAAGATTCATGGACTCAACCATATGCGTATCGTACATCTTGTACATTCTTTGTCAAGAAGCTTAATTTAAATTCATGCAGCCATTTTAAAGCCCTAGCTTCTTTCCACTCAAATTGCAGCCACTTCTATAAAACTGTGGCCATTATGAAAAATGTTGAAGACACGAGCATGTTTCACCTCACCTGAGAAATCATTTTTTGAATTGAAGTCTGCACAAGTCAACGTGAGATTATACATTTTCTTTGTAATTGACTTGCTGACATCAAATTTAATTAACACTTCTCTGTTTGTTTGTATGTTTTTAATTACAGTGCGCACACACACACACACATTCCCAAACAATTGTTTATGCAAATCAAAATTGAGCTTGATGTAATCCAATCCAACCTTGAACCAATGAGGGCCCAGATATCAAGCACCATAAAACTTTGGAGACTACCATTTTGCTTCCTCCTAGAAATTGACTGTTCATAGTTTATATGCACAGTGACTAGAAATGACAGAGACCATAGAAAAGACATGCTGCTCATAAAGCAACCAACTGAGGTTCTGATAAATGAATAAAGGTTGATGCCCAACCCTGGCTTTAGCATTAGCTATTGCACTTCTGCTCTTTTCATGGGAAATACGAATGATTTGAGCTTCTTAAATGGTCTTAGCGCCATTTATGCTTCTTACTATAACTTTGATGCCTGCATGAGCTACTCCATGTTTTTGCCTAAAGAGTTGGCAACTTGGCAGACTGACTTTAGATCTCTCTGAATAATCTGATACCGAAGTCTTATTTCATTGGAAAATTTTTAACCCCCTAATTAAAATTTCTGTATTCCTCGAAATTGTTAGATGACCTTGAATAAAAGGAAGAAGATTCATGGACTCAACCATATGCATATCCTACATCTTGTACATTCTTTGTGAAGAAGCTTACTTTAAATTCATGCAGGCATTTTAAAGCCCTAACTTCTTTCCACTCAAATTGCAGCCACTTCTATAAAAATGTGGCTGTTATGAAAAATGTTGAAGACACGAGCGAATAATCCAGCACAATTAGAAGCACCTCACATCCCGAGGATTATATGGAGTTGTCCATTCTCTTTTGATGGCTTCCTTCACGCAAAAATATGTGAAGTCTTTATGAATATATTCTCTACCATTATGTGAGCGAAGCACCTTGATATTCTTCTCTGTCGCATTCTCCACAAGAGCCCTAAACTCTCTGAAACGATCGAAGACCTCATCTTTGGTCTTCAAGAAGTAGATCCAGGTTTTCTTGGAATGGTCATCAATAAACGTGATGAAGTATTCGGCACCACTGAGAGCTATAGTGGACATCGAGCCACAAATATCTGAATGTATACGTCTTAACACGCCATATGCTCTACTGTCACTTCTTGGGAATGTTGCCTTAGCATACTTCCCAAGTACGCATCCTCTAGACACCATCTT
This sequence comes from Pinus albicaulis, assembly GCA_034641835.2. Classification (NCBI taxonomy): domain Eukaryota; kingdom Viridiplantae; phylum Streptophyta; class Pinopsida; order Pinales; family Pinaceae; genus Pinus; species Pinus albicaulis. Next base: position 1,970,098,302 of record CM076578.1, on the reverse strand, counting down.
GTTCAGTGCTAAGTTCTGGAACCTCTGTTACTGTTTCCTTGAGCATATTGAGTGCTCCGTGGTGTAGATGTACCATTCTCATATGCCATAACTGATTCAGTTCCTTCCCACCGCTATTGTCACTGCCTATTAGTGCCATTGGAGAGTCGAGCTGCAACCTGTACAATTTGTTGCTTCAGACTCCAATCTGTCTTACCTTCTTCTAGCTTCAGTGTTTGACAAACACTTTCTTCTCTACGAAGTGGATATCATATCCCATATCTTGTAACTGTGATACTCTAATCAGGTTCGTATCTAATCCTGGCACATGCAATACATCTGTAGCGCTGGTGCTTTCTCCTGACTCCCTTTGAAAATCGATGGTACCTCTCCCTTCTGGAGTACACTTTGTTCTATTTCCCATCGTAACCTGGAATTCCATCTGCTCCTCTTTGTAGCTAGAGAAATATTCTCTAATCCCTGTCATATGACTTGACGCTCCACTGTCTATATACCAGAAACCCTTTGAAGTTAAGCCTAATAAGCAAGCAAATTCATCCTCTAATCTGGAAGAATACCCTGAAGCTCCCTAAATGTCAAATCGATCCATGGCGATATTGTGTGCTATTCCTCCCCCCCGACATTGATTCTACTACTGCAAACTGCTGCAGATCCCTTTGTGCCATAGATCAGTAATTTTCTCTCAAGGACAACTTTGTTGTTGCTTCCTTTGCTTGCTAGAATCACTAATCTTGGCAAATCGATCTTTTTTTGCCACCTGCAACTGAAAATTGAATTTCTCAAGCAATTCGTATTGCTCGACTAGGTAATTTGCGCAACCTTAGCGAACTTTCTACTTCTTTGATCAGGGCTACTAATATGTTAAACCAACTCTAATACCATGTGAAAATTTCATCTATTGCAGCGACTGGAAATTATTCTTCTAACTGTAAATTTAATTATGCAGTTTATTTGCTACGACAAACAATGAATAAAATCACAACTGCAATTTTCACCATAAAAATACTGCGGAAAATAAAATACTGAAAACTGAGAAATTCTAGCACACACAAATATTTTTACAGTTACTTTTTGACAATTGTCCCTGGAAAAACCCAATTTAGCAAAATCAATGCAGCAGATGAGGGTTTTATTATTATTCTTCAGCAACAATTCTGAGTACAATAATTTAGATGCTCTACTGGCAATCTAATTTGAGGAAAATACTGGCAAAATTATTGTGAGAATTTTCTCACCCCACAACTATTTTCTGCCACCGAAATTGCCTTCTTAGCCGCACGCTAAACCTTCTGCGTCACCCTCTACAGAGTGTTTGCGCAAAACCTCTGGAAATTTTTCCCTTCCTCTCACTGCCTCTCCCCGGAACTGGAATACTTCCTCCTGGAATGTTGTTGACCTCATCTACCACTTGTGACTCACCCTCCGGCTCTATCTTCTTTGTTGAATCTCTGCCACTAAGAAAATCGAACTTCTTAGGCAACTGAGTATCTGCACTGGTATTTCTCCATCACAACATCGATCCCTTCTTATATCTTCATGTTCGGACTCCAACGACCAAGATTAAATCTTAATCGATGGCTCAAATCATTTCTGGATTGATCCGTGTGAGTTTCTAGAGAATTCTCACCTTGAATGTAATATCCCAAATGGAAATAAACATCAATACAAGCACATAAACAAAGACATACAACAACTAGAGACAAATCATAAGGGAAACAAACAATATGGAGAACACTGAGCCATTTTATTAATACTGAGAAATGGAAATGAGTGCAGAGGTGATCAGAATGATGGCACCTCGGCTTGCACTAGGCAAGCGTAGAAAGACTCTCAGGAAATGACCCAGAATGGCTGCTCCCTCTGGACTGCGTTATCTCCAAAGCTACTGGTACTGCTACTGTGCTGCTGCTACTACTGGAATGAACTAAATCTTTGGGGCTGCTCCCCTGTAATATCCCCAACGGGAAATAACCAGTAATACACAGAAAAACAACAAGCAACTATATAGAGCAAAATGCCAGAACTGGAATATGGAACAAATACACATAAAATACCAGAAATGCTAAGCCATTTTATTAATCTGAGAATATAAATGGGTACAATGGATAATCAGAATAAGAGCACCTATCCTTGCACCAGGCAAGTGAAGAACCCTCTCAGAAACAGGAAATGGCTACTACAGAAACTGCTTCCCAGCTGCTGGAAGAAACTGCCGTAAACTGCTGCTCCTGGAAAGAACCGGAACTAGAGGCTGATCCCCTCGCCGGAATGAGCTAAAAATCTACAGATCACCTGTACTCGCTGCTCCGGACAAAACCCAGAAATCATAGACAAAATGGACCACCTCCGAAAATCACCCCCAGAAACCCTCCTCCTACAAAAACGCTGTGCCTCCAGGAACAGCGCAGAAGCTCAAGGAACACGCTGAGAAAAGGGCCTGAATCCTCCTGCAAAACCTCCGGCTGAAATGGCAACCTCCTCAAGGCTGAAAAACGCTGAAACCACGGCCAAATCACCACACAACAACGCTGCTCAACAAAGACTGCGTCCTCCCTGCTGAAACTGCGTCCTCTCTCCTGGACTGCGCAGTCACTCCAAGAGACCAACTCCTCTGCAACGTCCACCCCAAAAATCCACTGCAAACCACCTATAGAAACTGAAGGAAATACCTTGCTCGAGCAGGCACTCGAAGTCCCCCGGAGCCAAGGGTGAGATCTCCGACCAGAGACACTCAGTTCGCACTAAACAGTGCTGTAGACCGACTAAACAACCGGCGTGCTGAAGTAGACAGAAGTCTATCTCTCAATATCAATAACATATCCATAATGCCAAATGGAGTGAAACCCCCACCTTTTATAGTGCTAGCTCCCTCAAAACCCTAACTGCGTCCTTGAGTTCCTCCTTGACCTGCACAGTTACCTTAGGAGTCTACGTGAGGCGCCTCTCATGTGTGTGTGGACCCCCAAGGCTTTCCCCTTTAAGTTACAACGTTGCCTCTACTAGGAAAACACTTTATTTTATTTAAGTGAGTTAGACCCCTTTTCTCACTTTTATTTATTAATTAACTATAGTCGGCAAAACTATACAAAAATCAAATATTCCAATTAGCGGTGCTAATTAGGAATATTACAGTCTCCCCCGGCAAAATGTTGCTTGTCCTCAAGCAACTGAAGTGATGGATGCTGCAAAATCTTCTCATTCTCCCAAGTGGCATCCTCATTCGGCAAAAATTGCTTGTCCTCAAGCAACGCTGGAACAAGCCTACTCTCTAGCTGATGCTCCCCACCGATACTGCAAAATGTGCCTGGGTCCCACTGAAACCTCTCTGTCTCCTGCATCACTCTGATACGAAGGGATATCTCAACGCCGAAATCCCAAAGTGACCTCTCACAGTACCAGCCAACCAATAATCCTCCCGGATCCCATCGCCACCGTGGCCAATAATCGCCCAAGTCCCACAGCTCGGATTGTGCACTGCCTCTGGCTATGACTAATGCTCTAAGAGGTGAAGACCACCAATAAGCATCCATGCTCTCGGGCTCCTGCTGTGATGTACCTGTGACTGCATATGCTGCCTCTCCAACTGCATACCAACTCATCACCTCTCTCCAATCCACGTCCTGACTCAATCCCATGCTGATCCTGCTCTCCTGACATGGGGAAGGAGTCCTGAAGTAATGAGAATCGGTGCCTTCCTGCCAACTGGGATCTGTAACATCTACTATGTCCAAGGGCCCCTGCTCCGCTGTGCTCCCTACGAAGAGTACTGTACCATCAAGAGGGTACCAACTCATGATCTCCCACCAGTCCGTCATGGAAGAGGAATCTGATGTAGCGATAACAACTGCATATGGAACATGCTTGGAAGGTTTCCGCCAACCCGTAATCATCTCCCACTGCCAAACTATCACATCTACCTCCAACATCCCCAGAGGATATGGATCTGTAGCTGCTATCACGGTACTCGGTGTCTGTGCGTCTGACTGCTCCACCTCAAAGGATGGCCCCAATGCTATCCACATATCCATCATAGGCTCAATGTGAGCACCCATCTGGACCTCACCCAAGGAAATGTCATGCCTGATGTCCATAGTATCCTCCTCTGCTAACTCAGGCTCCCTCATGTGCTGCTCTAGCTGAAGCGTCACAAGTGACTCATCACCCAAAGTATCTCCTATACAGTCCCCTGACTGCTCACCCTGCACACTGTAAGACGGCTGCAATCTACTGTCATCATACCCGCATGACTGCTCTTGCTCCACAGAAGCAACCTCAACTGATCCTACGGACTCATATGAAAGAGAGTCCTCACCCCGGCATACAGAAGGAATGCCCTCCTGTTCTACCTCCGCCACCTCATCTGTATAGAATATGCCATCCACCCTCTCGATGAAGCGTCGATACAATGTCTGGAGTTCAGACGCATGCTGGGATGCTACCTCTGCTGAGCCCCATATGCTCTGCTCATGCACGATCTCAATATGCCCTGAGGGAAAAATGATGCATGTCTCCCTCATGATCCGCTCCCCAAGCGTAGGCTCAGCAACGACCAATGTGCCACCACTGCAGAGGATCTTCTCATCCCCTGAACTGTGGCTGTCAACTAGCGTACTGACCCAGTGCCACTACTGAGAAGTCTCTCGCCTAGTGTGCTGAGGGCCATCCAAATGTCGTGGGTGCGCCTCACGGACCCTGCTGCTCATACCCAAAGTGCCAAAGGACAACAACAAAATCAGTTGTGCCCATGAGTGATGTAGAAGAGTGTCGGATGTGAGTCCCCACAGATACCATCAAGTATCGCTCCTCTGTCTCCTCATCGATCCTGGGTGAAATACCCCCAAAGGTAAGCCCAGTGTCCATGTCCGTGAGTCTCCCTGGATGCAATACTCTGAGACCCTGCTGTGCAGCACTGTATGCCCTCGCATACCACTGATCATCCATATACTCCTCAACATGCCACTGCACACTAAGGCATACCTCGATATACTGCTGGATACCATGTGCTGCTGCTGTAGCACCCTGTACCCTCTCGTGCCCTGACTGTGTCCAGGCATCGGTCACTCTCCGCATGCCCTCAATGTGATGTAGGATACTCCTACTCCACAATGCAGTCCCACACACTATGGTACACCACCATGCTACTCCGTGTCCACCGGCAATCCACTGCTCAATGCTAGAGGCTCCCACACATCCCTGGATGTGATGTCCTAGAGCTATGCCTCTACAGGTCCGACTACCACCAATCGGCAACATCGTCTCCACCGTCGCATCACTATACCTGCCGACGAAAGGATCATCACTCCAAATACTCCTCAAGGGGTCCGAGAAGTGAATCTCCCTGTGTGTCAGTAGTGTTACCACCACTGCTCGGCTCTGCTGCGTCCTCCGTGCCCCACACAAAGGTGAAGAATCCTTGGCCCCATACAAGATGCCATCTGGTGGCCTGCCAATGCCACCTCCTCCGACAAGCTCCTGCCAAGGTGTGCTGACCACCCTGTGATCCCGTGTATGAGTGCCATACCAAAACAACCTAGGGGGTCTGCCCATAAACTGGTTGGCCACTGGAGCTGACCGAAACTGCTCATGCTCTACTGCTAGGCCAACTGTACTCTCCAAGACATAGTCGACCGACCTGCCTGGGAAATGATAGGTGATCCCACCTGGATCCCAATGCCAATCTGGGGTCCCTGTATGCTCAACACCTAGGAACTCCTGCTGAACTGCACCTGGGTCCACCACTATCTCCATAGCTCGCTCCACCGAGTACCAACTCAAAATCTCTCTCCATCCAACCTCAACATATGGATGCTGTACCCTGTGCAACTCTGATCGTCTCATACCACTATCCAAGTCAACATATGAGATCTGACTAGGTGGCTCTGCCTCTCTCTCTCCAACGGGAAGAGATGACCCAACAACACTGCCAGTCCCATCCATGCATACCTGAAGGGGAATGATCTGACGCTCCAATGTGCCCTCTGGTTGTACCATCAGGGAATCCAGCTGCTCCCCAATGCGGACCAACTTGGCCGCCGACTTGGCACAAGTCGCTCTCATACCCTCCAGCTCCTGGTCCTGCAACAAAATGGTCTCCCGTACTGACGTGGCCTTCTCTCTCAAAACTCGAAGGTCCATCCGAAGTCGATGATACCGCTGTCTGCAACCCTCATCCAATACCTCTGTACCTGCTAGTGCCTCATCAAAGGTGGATATATCTCCTATCGCCTCACCCTTCTGTCGGGTGCTGCTACCACCTAAAGACTCGAACACGACTCCGGTCATCACCTCAATGGATGGCTCTACTGAGGCAGGCTCTACCTTCTCCACTACCACATTAACCGACATGGCCAAGGAGGTCTCCGATGAGGGTGAATCCTGTGTCACACTAGGTGTAACCTCAGACTCCCTGCAATCCTGTGTGTCCTCATCCTCCAAGTGCGAGGTAACCATTTTAATGGTTTCCCTCTCCGATACTCGGTCAAGCTGGAAAGAGGTATCCAACTTCTCCACCCAAGATTTTTTCGAACTGTTTGATGAGCCATCAAACGTGGGCAAATGAAATCTGCTAGCTGCGCGGTGGTCATCACGGTGGTGCCTGTGCCCCTGGTGATGATCATGGGATCTAATGCCACACTGGATCTGGAGATAGTCTCTGAAGGGGAGAGAATCCATGAACGCCTGTCCGTAAGCCTGGTACTCTGTAAAAAGGTTAGCCATCCGACCCAGACCTATCTTCCGCTGTACTGTTGTCCCTATGTCTTCATCCAGAAAAGTGGGCATGGTAGGGCGTGTGGGTGTATGTGATGCCATATGCTGAGTGGCATCATGCTCCCGCAAATGGTGGGATGTGCCTGTCCCTCACCAATCCGAAATCCCCTTGGAGTTTCCCGCTGCCTAACCTCCAGCGCAGTGAGTCTCTGTGACACTTCCTGTATGTATTGGAATGCCTTTCTAAATCTCCTCTCATCATCATCACTTGCCATCAGCTCTTTCTGCTATGTGTCTACAGGCTCCTCAGAAACTGCACGGCTGCTGCAAAACCATACTGCTGCTTAACTTCGACCTCCGATTTACCCACCGAAAACTACTCAGAAAATTCCAGGAATTTGGGAAGGTGATCCTTGCCCAAAACCCAGAAAAACCCAGAAAGCGTTTCTTCTAATTCCAAACTTCAAAATTTGACCCTTTATATTTGGCCCTTTTTCCAATTGCGTTTTTGGTACTGCAACTGCTATTGCTCTCCAAAATTCCAGCAAACTCTTTCCCAATGTCATAGACCACAGGCTGAGCCAGAATTATGCTCTGATACCACTGTAATATCCCCAACGGGAAATAGGCAGCAATACAAGCATACAACTATATAGAAAAATAACGGAAACAGAATATAGAGCAAGTACACATAAAATGCCAGGAATGCTAAGCCATTTTATTAATCTGAGAATATAAATGGGTACAATGGATAATCAGAATAAGAGCACCTATCCTTGCACCAAGCAAGTGAAGAACCCTCTCAGAAACAGGAAATGGCTGCTACAGAAACTGCTTCCCAGCTGCTGGAAGAAACTGCCGTAAACTACTGCTGCTGGAATGAACTGAAGCTAGGGGCTGATCCCCTTGCCGGAATGAGCTGAAAATCGGCAGACCACCTGAACTCACCACCCCGGACAAAACCCAGAAACCATATACCAAACGGACCACCTCCGAAAATCACCCCCAGAAACCCTCCTCCTACAAAAACGTTGTGCCTCCAGGAACAGCGCAGAAGCTCAAGAAACCCGCTGAGGAAAGGGCCTGAATCCTCCTGCAAAACCTCTGGCTGAAATGGCAACCTCCTCAAGGCTGAAAAACGCTGAAACCACTGCCAAATCACCACACAACAACGCTGCTCAACAAAGACTGCGTCCTCCCTGCTGAAACTGCGTCCTCTCTCCTGGACTGCGCAGTCACTCCAAGAGACCAACTCCTCCGCAACGTCCACCCAAAAATCCACTGCAAACCACCTATAGAAACTGAAGGAAATACCTTGCTCGAGCAGGCACTCGAAGTCCCCCGGAGCCAAGGGTGAGATCTCCGATCGGAGACACTCAGTTCGCACTAAACAGTGCTGCAGACCGACTAAACAACCGGCGTGCTGAAGTAGACAGAAGTCTAGCTCTCAATATCAATAACATATCCATACTGCCAAATGGAGTGAAACCCCCACCTTTTATAGTGCTAGCTCCCTCAAAACCCTAACTGCGTCCTTGAGTTCCTCCTTGACCTGCGCAGTTACCTTAGGAGTCTACGTGGGGCCTCTCTCATGTGTGTGTGGACCCCCAAGGCTTTCCCCTTTAAGTTACAACGTTGCCTCTACTAGGAAAACACTTTATTTTATTTAAGTGAGTTAGACCCTTTTTCTCACTTTTATTTATTAATTAACTATAGTCGGCAAAACTATACAAAAATCAAATATTCCAATTAGCGGTGCTAATTAGGAATATTACATCCCCACATCGGAAAATTCTGAAACTTCGGGAATGGCCTCTACTCCCAATACCCAGAAAAGCCCAGAAAGCTTTTCAGAAATGGCCAACCCTCGAAAATGGCTCCCTTGAGGCACTACGCTATTCCTCAATGAGGGACGCTGGCTCTGAATGATCTGCTCCAAATAATGGCCCCTAACTCCTCCAAAATGCTGGAATAGGGAAGGGCTGGCCCCTTACCTACTATCCCGAGCTGAATTCACCGACAAACCCCCAATCCGGAACCACCTCCTCTCAAGACTGCGTCCTCCCTCTCACTGACTGCGTTGTCTCTCTGAGTGGATGCTCCTCCTGTGGTAGCTGCAACTCCCTCCAGAAAAACAAGGATGAAACTCCTCACCCGAGCAGGCACTCGAAGTGCCCCGAAGCTGAGGTTGGGATCTTCGAACGGAGACACCCGATGTACTGAACAGTATGTGCAGACTTTGCTAAACGACAAGCGTGCTCAATGTCAGAAGACAAATCTCAAAGATGCATAATCAAAATGAATGAGAATGAGGAGACCCCTCCTCCTTTTATGCTTGGTGAGCCTTTCCCTCACCTAGGCCCCACCAATCTCTGCGTTGTGCCCCTTGGCCCACGCTGTCCAACTCACTCTGCGCTGGCTAGGCCCCACGCTGTCTACGCTGCTCCTTTTCCTATGCTTCCACTTGACCACAGGCCCCACGTTGCCAAATAGATATTTCTCTTAAGTGACTTTAGGAAATACTTTTTATCCTAAGTGTGAGCTAAGTGTCCCCTTCACCCACTTTATTTATATTTTAACTCTATAAGGGCAAAATGGTCAAAATTAATATTTCCAATTAGCTATTGCTAATTGGGAATATTACAGTTTCCATTGGCAAAAAGTTGCTTGTCCTCAAGCAACTACTGTAATGATGGATGCTGCAGAATCTTCTCACTCTCCCAGGTGGCATCCTCATCTGGTAAATTCCTCCATCTCACTAGGTACTCCCTGATTGTCCTGCTCCGTAGCTGCCTCTCCCTAGTGTCAATAATGGCCTCCGGCTGTAGCACCAAGTGCCCCTCATCATCTGTGGGCGGAAGCTCCTCTGTTGCAGTCACCTGCTGCCCTAGTGCCTTCTTCAGGCATGACACGTGAAAAATGTTGTGAATCTTGCTACCCTTGGGTAGCTCCAACTCATATGCAACCTGTCCCACTTTGCATATCACCCTGTAAGGTCCATAGAAGCGAGGCTTGAGCTTTTCAGCCTCCTGCTTCAGTGTGGACTGCCGATATGGATGCAAGCATAGGTAGACTAAGTCCCCTACCTCAAACTGCCTCTCAACTCGTCCCCTGTTGGCGTACAACTTCTGCTGGTTCTGTGCTGTAGCCATGTTATCCTTGAGAGCTTGGAGTATATCCTAACTCTCTTGGATCCAATCCCTCGCTCTAGGAGCCTTGCTAGTAGCAAACATCATGTTAGCAAAAGATAAAGCATGATATCCATACAATGCATAAAATGGAGACATACCAATGGACATCTGATGAGTGTTGTTGTAGTAGTACTCCCCCAAGTGCAACCATCTCAACCATGCCTTCTGCTGCCCGTTGACATAGCTACGCAAGTAGCCCTCCAACCACTTGTTCACTATCTCTGTCTGTCCATCCGTCTGGGGGTAGTAACTAGTACACGGTGTCAACTCAGTGCCCACCAAACAGAAAAGCTCCTGCCAAAATCCGCCCATGAAGCGGCTGCCCCTATCACTGACAATGGTCTTTGGGAGACCATGCAACCCGAAAACATCCCTGAAGAACAACTCTGCTACCTGTGCTGCAGTGTAGTGTGCTGATATGGTGAAAAAATGAGCATATTTAGTCAGCTGATCTACAACTACAAATATGCAATCCTTGCCCTGTACCGTGGGCAACTGTAAATTTATGTAGATGTTCTATGCTTGATGAAACTTTACTTTTTATTACAGAAATCACATAAACAATTAAGTAAAATGCTGATAGAACATACCAGTGGATCTATAGAAGACAAA